>WAAF01020800.1:291560-404018 GCA_013400475.1 Tricholaema leucomelas | reverse complement strand
TCCAGGTCCCTCTGGATGGCATCCCTGCCCTCCAGCAAGTCAACTGTGCCACACAGCTTGGTGTCATCTGCAAACTTGCTGAGGGTGCACTCAATTCCTCTGTCCATATCACTGACAAAGATGTTAAAGAGCACTGGTCCCAGCACTGACCCCTGAGGAGCACCACTTGTCACCGGTCGCCAGGTGGACATTGTGCCATTGTTGTCCAGTGATTCAGGATGGTGTTAGTGATGCTTCACAAGGAGCTGTAGTCTGAAGCATATTCATGAATAGCTCAGTGTGCTTACTCACATGAAATCAGAAGCCAGGGCTTATTACCATCTTGCTTTAAGCCTGTTTTATAAAGGGACTCCCAAAGGGTGCATGTATTTTACTTTAATGTGAGGAATTAAAAGTTCAGTGTCAGACATTGATCACCAGAGTAGAATGAAGTTTATAGTCAGTTTGGATCTCATCCTTAAATGTCAGTCGGTTCTACTTAAGTCTGAGTGTCTGAAGTCTTCCAGGTGCCTTTGATTTAACAATTTCAGATAAAACTGTTGAAAAATCATGTTGTGTCCCAGTTCTGATCTGGATCAGTTTTCACAGAATAATATAGTGGATGATGAAACTTCCTATAAGATGCAGAATTGTATCAGATGAGAGCTTCCCATTCCTATATAGTAGTTAACAAGAGATGAAGAAACAAACCATCATACATTTACATTTTCAGCTCATTTTAGACTACAGCTTCAGCTGCCAGAGGGATGCCCGTGCTACCAAACTTGAAGGGAGGAGCACCTTCCTCACTTCAAATGGTAGTTGAATGGTAGTCAGGGTAGGGACTAGAAACTGAGTTTTATTACCTTATAGTCTGGACTGGAAGCAAAGCAGAGCATTTATGTTGATACTATCCAAATAATGATTTTAAACTAGTAAAATAATCTTGAGGCCTTCTCTTCAGTCATAGGACATTTGTTAGCTTTCTTTGGCATTACACCAAAGTTCTGCTGTAGTGTCTGAATATGTATGAGAACTTGCAGCCCTAAGACACACTTCCTTCTTTTCTTTGTTGGGAGAAATTCTGCTGCTGTTCTTGAAATCAAGAGCAAAAGAATTTCATACAGAGAAGTGGAACATGTCTGCTGTGCTAGCAGTTCGCTAGCACCTTTAGAGTCTTGAGATCTTTACTGTGCTAGCAGGGGAATAGTCTGTTGTATCCTAGTTACTACATCAGTAACTGTTCAGAATTAGCCTTGTTACAAATGAAAGATTAATCTTACCTGGATGTGACTAATCGGAGAAGGGAGAGTTCTACAGTGTCTTACCGTACTGCCAAAATTGTGCTCACCTTCTGATTATGTTTCATCACAGACTGGTCATAAGGAGAACTCTTGTTAGTTTACAAAGTTGCATGAAACTTTATTTCTTTGAGTAAACCCATTTTTGTGTAGGTACTGAAAAGTACAAGGTACTTGGATAGACCATTTCTTACACTTATATTTGTGACTTTAAGGAGGTAACTTTTCTCCCACAGGAAATTAGACAATTTTCCACAAGTTATCAATGTGTTGCTAAGATTCCAGTTACAGGAAAAGGATATGGAGCAGCTGCAGGAATTCAAGTGAAGTCTTCATGCTAAACATGGTGCATTAGACTTCACCAGTTAGTTGAAATCTGATAATTGGTCTTAGGCCTACTCTCCATTCATAGTGCTGTTAATGGTGTTCCAGCTGATAAAAACGCAGAGAGACCATTGAAGGCTGTTTCTTAGCTGAGTTACAAATAATAAAATGTACCAATTATTCCAAGTTTTTTTCTGTGATCTGGTTTTATTCCACCTCTCCTTTTACTTCAGTGTTTCCAGTCTGTCTTTGTAGTTTCAGAATGAAGTGAGAGGTGACTGCCTTGAAGTGTCAGATAGATGTAATTATAATGATTGGGAATTGAATTACTGGCAGGTGGTAGTCCATGTGTGTGTGTAGATCAGGTGTTCACAGTTACTAGTAATCTTTCTCCAGTGTTCTCCAGTCTTTCCATCCTGTGTCCTAAAATACTGCATCACAGATAACAGGATAGGGTGACATGAGAGTATTCTTGTTGGGACTATTTGAACATGGGAGAAAGAAACAGTTCTTCAAATACTTGTAAAGTACTTGAGATATGACAGTTTGATACTGCTGGCATCTCCACCCACCAATGGACAAATTAAAGGTTACTAAGAGGAGTTATTGGGAGCCATAAATGTGGAGTAAAGGTATATGAGGTTAGTGGTAATGTTGCTGTCTGAGGTATAGGCAAGGAAGGACTTGTGTGGATCTTATTGTTAGCACTGTGCTGAGAGACTCTGATGTTTTCTGCACATTCATTTCTAGAGTTAGACCAGCTACTGAAGTAGAACCCCAAGGCAAAGCCACTGTGAGAACTAACTGCCTTTATGCCCAGTAACTTTGGATAAAGTCACAGTTGTGTTTTAACTCCTGCTGTCAACCAGTCACCTCTCTGGTGGAATGGAGGAGAGAACTGGAAGAGTAAAAGTAAGAAAAGTTGTGGGTTGAGATAAACACAGTTTAATAGGTAAGGCACACAAGAAAGGAAAGCAAGGAGTTTCATTCGCTATTTTCAGTGGGCAGGCAGATGTTAAGCTATCTGAAGGAAAGCAGGGCTTCATCACTGTAATGAAGGGGTAATTAATTGCAAGATTATATTTTCCAAATCAATATTTATTAATTCTGATATTGAGAACTCTCCTCTCCTGATCACTAATAATAATCAGTTCTTTGCATGGTTATGGAAACTTTTATACAGATAATAACATAGGATCTAGAAATAACTTGCAAAAACATATAAACTTTAATTGAACTGGAAGAGAAGATTCTTGCGGTCAGATACTTCTTGCTCACTAGATGGACTCAAGGAGCTCTTTTCTGCTTATGGCAGAAGGCTGTGGTGAATTACAAGAGGCTTTAAGTATTTACTCACAAAATACTATTTCCTGACTTGCAGGGCTAGCAACTTCAGACAGTACCCAAACGCTTGCAGGGAATTCTGTTACTTGTCAGTTGCTGAGACTTCTGATTCTTCCCAGACTTCACAGAGTGCTGGGAAAGAAGGCAGACAATCTCTGACCTTTTATCTTGGTCCATCAGTGTATCTCCAGAACTTCCTGTCTTGGCAAGAGACTTTCAGGTGTAGGCAGGACGTCCTGCGGTGTGCAGTCTTAGCACAATGTCACCCTGGCTATGCAGGCCGATCACATGGAGGCATTTCAAGCCTGTTCCTGATACGTCAAGGCAGGCAGTTTCGAGGCAGTGCAGGATGCACTGAGGCAGTAAGCAATGGCAGCAGGCAACAGCAGGCATGAATGCAATGGCAGAGCACGTTGTGTTACCTGCTCAACTCGTATCGATACAGACTGACACTAATGGGCCTTTGGGCACAGAATAGCCAATCAGAATGGCAGTTAGCTGAGCTTGACCATGTTAGGTGAGGCCAAAGGCTCCCTTTACCCAAATTTGGGAAAAGCATAGGCCTTGCACAAGGCAGGCACAAGCCAAGCATGTGTACCTTGTTTACCACAGGAGCAAAACAAGTCTGGACAGGCTGGAGTCCTTAGACTCTGGCTCCAGGTTCTTTGTCCTCTTTCCCATGGTTGCTTCTCCTCAAAACAGAAGGAGGCAGAGCAGAAAAACATGTCTGGGCAAGCTAGGACATGCAGAAGCTTATTTCAACCCGTCAGGCCTACCATGACAATCACAAGCTATGGTTATTTAGGAAGACAAAATGCTCTGTGAATGCCCCCTCTTCCTTCTTTCCCCAACTTCATATGCTGAACGTGATGTCATATGGCAGAGAATCTCTTTGGTCAGTCAGGGTCCTGGCTGTTTCCCCTCCCAATTTCTTGTGTGCCCTCAACCTACTTGCTGATGGGGTAGTGCTAGAACTCAAAAGGCCTTAACTCTGCATAAGCACTGCTTAGCAGTAACTAAAACATCCCTGTGTTATAAACACTGTTTCTAGCAGAAGTTCAAAAATGCAGCCCCATACTAGATGTAGAAAATTAATTCCACCACAGCCAAAACCAGCATAGCTCCTAGAAGCTTCAGACCACATCTGGAGCTTCCAACAGTGAAGAGGGTATATTTGGGGGGTTGGGTTGGAAAGGAATAATTAATAATGGTGTTTTATCATAGTAAATTTAACTTTAAAAACAAACAAACAACAACCACAACAAAAAAAACCAACCTCCATCCAAAACAGCCACAAAATTCCCTTGCTATTGTTGTCATGTTTTGGTGAAATTCAGAACTAAAGTAACCTCTCAATTCTGTATGTTTGACTTAACTCCTCCAAAGAAATATTGTTGCCCATGTAAATCTCAAGTTATCCTTTCCAATGCAAGAGTCAATGTGTTGTGCACAGTTATGGCTGTTGTATGTAGGAGGAGAGTAACTATAAACCTGTTCTAAGCATTTCTCCCATTACTGTCTCTCAGGAAAAAAGGTGATTTATGGAATGAAAGAGAAATTGCATACTGCCATATAATAAATAGCAGTTTTGTATGCTAGCAGTGTTACTTGACTTCAATGTTAACCCTTAGCATGCTTCACTGATTCTCAGGTTTCTTCACTGTTTGCTGCAGATTGTGTAGTGCTGTCATCAGTCTCTAAGAATTTGAAATAGTTTGTGTGCTAGTTTGAGCCTAGCTAGAATGTTTTGGTGAGAAGGATTAGATCACAGGCTGTGAAAAGAGAAGTCTACTTCACTCATAGGCTTGCTGAGAGGTATAAGAACAAGAATCGAAATAGAGATAAGGTGGTACTTCTGGGGTAACTGGCTGAGACGCCTTTCTCTCTGGCCTCTCTGCTGTCTCTCTGATTAATCCACTTGGCTTCCTAACCCCCTGGCTGAACCTTCATTCTTCCTTGGGACTGGGGTAAGGTTGAGAGGGGTACCAGGAAGGTGGAAGGGCAGTTGAAAGCCCCTCCTGGGGACTCAGGTTTCTGGGAGGGCTGCTGTGTTTTCTGTATTACCTTTTACCTTGTATATTTCTGTCTATAACTGTATATACTGTAAATACCTGCTTGTATATTCTGCTAAGCTGTAAATATAAGCTTCATTCAAAATTTCCAGAGCCTGCTGAGTCTAGTCTGGGTGATTTCCAAAGTGTGGGGGAGCAGGTAACACCCAAACCATCACAGTTTGTCAGCTTCATACATGACTTATAAATGCATATAAATGGATTTCTTATGGCAATGTTCTAGTCAGCATCTTGACAATAGATTGGGGTTTATTGCTTCAATTTACATCTTTGAAGTAGGATTAAAATGATGACTTGTATTTCTTATTTGTGGGTTGTGTGGAGGGCTTACAGATACTCATGGAAGTTGACCTACCATTTAAAAGGAAATCTGCTTCTGCAGAAATTCCCATTTAAGTATGACTTTAACACGTATCAAAGAAAAAGTATTCAGTTGTGCAAGAAAAGTAGATTAATCAATTTCACAACTGCTGTTCAGATGTACAGAGTTCAGCATTTCTTTTAAAAGTCAGAGTAGAAAGGAGTCCTGAGATTCTTCTAGACTGGCTCAAGATAGATTATTTTCCCTCTGATCTAAGTTCCCTGGATTTTTTTAATTTGCAATATAAGAGAAGTTTGAGGGGGTTGTACATAAAACAATGGGCAGCCAAATCTTTCTGTAGTTGCTTCATTGTTGTTTTAATATTAAGACGTTGAACATCAGCAGAACTGCAGAAGTAGATTATAACAAAGGTCAGGATGAATCCAAATTGTGTTCCAGATAGCTAATACATAGCAGATGGCAGCACTCCGTATGGGTGCATTTTATTATTCTTAGCCTGTTTTTCAGTAACTAAGTTAACTGAGCCTAGAAGTCATTTAGAAAGAAATCTCTGCCAAAATGCCTGATTCTTAAAAGGAATTTCCAAAGCACAACTAAAACCTAAAAGAAAAGATTAATAATAATGATAATAAAGTTGTATGCTAATGCTGTATGCCACTTCTGAATAGCTGTTATCCATAGAAGTGTTGCGTATTTCAATTAAATGAAGATGGGGAATACTAATTAACTCATTCAAAACCCATTAAATGGGTACAACTCACTTTTCATGTTACATATGCTGCAGTAAGCTCATTACTCCTGTTTTTTTTACTGCAGAATTAAGCTGACCTAATGTAAAAATCTGCAGGAGTGAGTTTGTCAGGAGGTGAACTTTGTCATCTTGGTGCACTTTGGTTTTCATTTTCTACAAGAGTTTATTTCCCTGACAGGAGCATGTTCTTCAGGCCTTTTTGTTTTAACTGCTATCCAGAGTTTTTACTCAGTTGTCAAGGTTGTCTTTTGTAAAGAAAATGTTTCTTCTGCTTTCAGGCTCATCTACTTCTAGTGATCCCATATGGTCTGGCCATTCATCACCACCTCATCAAGAAAACTGGGTCAGTTTTGCAGATACCCCACCAACCAGTGCTCTTTTAGCCATGCATCCTGCTTCTGTCCAGGTGTGACACCTTATTGATATTTGATTTGCTTCATTCAGACTGATACTGCAGATTTTCTTTTTAAATAGTTTTCATTGCAGATGTTTGCTGTGTATCTGTGCTATAATCCCTTCTGCGCTGTTTACCCAGCAGATACTTGTTTCATGGAGTTGACTTTGTTTGGTCTAATTAATTAAAAGCTACTAATCTTCAAAAATGTTAGCAGTTGTGATTTCAAAACATTTGTTTCAGCTTTTTTTGCATATGTGCCTTTTTTTTTCTGCTTGCCTATCCGCACTCATTCCTATCCATACGTATCAGTGTGCAAAAACACCCTGGCGTTATCTCGTAGATACAATCTGCTGATGATTCCCTGCAGTTTTTAAACTACTGCAAGATTTAACTGTGCTTTGTTTTTCGAAGGCAAGAAGTTGAGAATTCATAGAAGCATTTTAGGTAGATAATACTGAGGAAAAATATTTCGTTTCAGGACCAGACCACAGTCCGAACTGTAGCATCAGCTACAACAACAAACGAAATCCGTAGGCAATCGAGTAGTTATGATGACCCCTGGAAAATAACTGATGAACAAAGGCAGTATTATGTTAATCAGTTTAAAACCATTCAACCAGATCTAAATGGATTTATACCAGGTAAGTCACTCTTTTAAAAAATACAGTTGTGGGTGCAGCAGTTCTGTTCCAAAGGCTTTGCTTTGTGCTTAAGTTTGCATTTTACTGATAATAGTCTAGTAAACACCAGTGTAAATCAAGGAATGACTTGAAGCTAATTTTCTTTATTTTTCTCCTTCATTTACCCCTAGTAATTAGTGACATCTTTCCCTAAACCTTTGATAAATAGCTCATCTCTTTTACCATAACTCTTAAGTCTTCTAGTAGTTTCACTTGCTTTAAATACTAAAAATGACTGTTGTAATTTTTCAGGGTCTGCAGCTAAAGAGTTTTTCACTAAATCAAAACTACCTATTCTTGAGCTTTCTCATATTTGGTAAGTGCAGGTTATCTTTATTTGGGATAATTACTTAGAAAGAGAACATCTATGTGGCAGTCATTAAATAATCTACTTACTAGAAGGTGTTACTGAGATTTCACTAGTATTCTATTGTGTTCAGTCCTACTCACACTTGTACCAGTATCACTTTAGTGATCTTTAGTAGGTCTAGGCTGGCACTATTTACAAGACATTTTGTGCTTTTAAAGACCTTTGAGAGTAAGAAGTAATTTATTTCAGGTTTTTATTGTTGCAAATGCATTAATACTTAAATAATTCTTTGCCATTTATTCAAGCGCAAAGCTTAAATGGAATATACAGGTGCAAATATCTTTAAATACACTTAGTGGGACTTGATGACAAATTTTTGTCTTTGACTTGGTGCAACACTTGTATCTCTGTTTTTTAATTTGTACTGCAGTACTACCTGCCATCATTAAATGGTTTACTTTGGCAGATTCGACCTTTCTTCCAAAGTAATGATTTCTAATTGAGGTATTTCCCCATGTAATATAAATCACATTGCCTCATTGCTATTTTTTCCATAGTATACTTTGCTAAAAAGCTGAGGCTGCTTATATTGTGCATTAATTTCTTAAATGAGTTTAAAACTTGGAGACATAAAAGAGGATTTAAGTGATCTTCAAGCTCTAAGAAATGTTACTGATGTAGGCTCATCTTCTTCAAAGAGTAAACTGTGTGGCACTAATGTGAAGTGTTTGATGGAGTAAAACGAAGTATAAAATTCCAAGTAGCACAGCAGAAGCATGTCTTTTGGAAAGAAAATAACCTTAAAAAAATTATTTATATGAAGTTTTCTCTTTTAGGGAACTATCAGATTTTGATAAAGATGGTGCACTGACACTGGATGAGTTCTGTGCTGCATTTCATCTGGTAGTTGCTAGGAAGAATGGCTATGATTTGCCAGAAAAGTTACCTGAAAGTTTAATGCCCAAACTGATTGATTTGGAAGACTCAACGGGTAGGACACATGTTTCAACACAAATTTCACTGTTTTCAAATGTGCAGTTGTTAGAGTGTGTCAGAGGAGATATTTATAGGTGTGTATGAGCATAGCATGTTGGTCATTATGAAGTAAAGCAATGTGCAGTTTTTAGAATCCTTAGTGCTCAGAGCTAATCTGATCACATATAGGTACAGAGAGATATTATTTAGGTACTGTACACATAGTGACTGTTACATTTGGAAATACTACCTGTGTGCTTTAAAAATTAAGGAAAACTAAGTCGTCATAGTATGGATTTTGTGGTATCACGATCAGCTGTTGCAGGTCAGATTCCCAATCTAGCTGCACTTCAGACTTGCTTTCAAATGAATGTTTCTTCTTGTCACCCTTATTTCTGAAATACAGCCTGAATTTCTGTGTCTTGAATGTATCACAGAATGTCAGGGTTTGGAGGGGACTTCAAAAGATCATCTAGTCCAGTCCCCCCCTCAGCCAGAGCAGGATCACCTAGACCAGATCACCCAGGAACATGTCCAGGCAGGTCTTGAATGTCTCCAGAGAGGGAGACTCTACAACCCTCCTGGGCAGCTTGTTTCCAGTGTTCTGTCATCCTCACAGTGAAGAAATTCCTCTTCATGTTTACATGAAACTTTCTATGCCTCAAACTACTTAATATATTCCTAAGATACTTAAAATATTCCTAGGTTCAATACTAGAAGTAGGACTGTGGAGTTTGAAACTACAGGGTCAGAAGCACAGATTTTTATAAAGAATTTTGTTAATAATTCTGCTGGTTTACATCAGGATTTCTTCTCCATTCTTTTGGCACCAGTCTTTCTGTGCACAGTCCTTTACCTTTGGATGCTTCCAGATAAACCACTGAATGTTCTGCTTGTTAACATGTACCTTGATCCCGTGACTGAAAAGCAGACTATTGTTCCATGTAAGAGAGGTGTTTAAGACCAGAATGTTTGCAGCCATCTTCCTTTTTCTATTTTCAAACAGGTTGAGGAAATTGAGTATTTTATAACTGCTTTAGGTTACTTTTTAACAAGCAGTCTTTGCTTAGAAAGTCAGGGCTATACAGTGAGAGTGCAGCTTTTATGATTTCCTTGGATTTTCTTTGAATTATTTAGTAAAAAGGGGATTTCTACCTGCTGTGTTTGTAGGATGTCAGAGACTTTCATCTGACAATCACTGAGTTGTTAAACTAGATACTGTAGCTCTTATTACCTCTCCTTTTAATAATTAAACCCTTTTTTGTGGAGAAGCTAGACTCCTCAAAGAACCTTTCCAACAGCAGTCAGCTGTAACTGAAGTACTTGTTTTCAGTATGAGTAAGCATTTTGCTATGACCAAAACACTGATAAGAAATATATACAGTTAACTGGGTGAATACCTATCAAGAGGCTACCTATTCTGTTTGATTTTTGAAGTGATGGTTAAGCATCTTGATAAGAAATGAAAGAGTTATTTGTATAAACCATTGTTACTTCATAAAAAAAAACCAAAGCAAACAAACCTCAACAACAAAAACACCCAACCAAACCCTACAGCTCTATCTGCACCTATTGTTCTGCTGCTTTTGCTGATAGATGTCAAGGCTTTTATCATTTGACTGAAGTTGTCTGGAAATGACAAAGTTTGTAAAGATTTGGCATTAAAAAGTGTTAGTTGTCAGTTCATTGTTCTTATTTTACAGGCAACTTTGTTAATGTAAGTCTTTATTTTCTCAAGGTACAAAATGATTTTTAAATTTCAGGGGGAAGTACTCTTTAAAGTAATTTTTATATGTATGTATTAAAATTTCCCTCTGGTGTTAAGTCAATGTTAATTCTTTTTAGGCTGTGCCTGTTTCTGGCCCTAGCAGCACTTTGGAGACAAGAATGGGTTGTTGATTTTTCCAAGGTGCAGCTGATCACCACTGACTAGTCAAGAGTTTCCAATTCAATTTGCCTCTGGATTTGTTAGGAGGTAGAATTCTGAGTGGAAGACAGCAGACAGAGTATTGAGCTATTGTAGCAGAAGAGCAGGCTGTAGGATTCAGCTCCTCAGGAGTCTGAAACCAATCAGTTTTTGGTACAATGTATCACACACGTTCTTGTGGCAGTCATTTTCAGTCACATCTCTCAAGCAATATTTTAATGATAATTTAATGAAGCCATTCACATCTCTCGAGCAATATTTTAATGATAATTTAATTAAGCCATCTGTCTCTATATGCAGTAATTTTCTTGTTCAGAGTTTTAGATCTTTAGACTGTGAACATCTTGTTAATATGTTGAGCTACTTTACTTTTCAGTCCCTCTCTCAAGTGTTCGTGTTACTTCCACTATACAGTTATAATCCAGGCTTCAGTTTTTTTAGGAGGCTTTACCTCTGAGCTTGGTATTGTGATATCTAGCAAAACAGAACACTGTAAAGCAGGATTTTACTGGAATGCTTACCTATTGTTCAGATTCACCCAGTTCTGTTACATTTTGAACAGAACAAAAATGAGTGTGCTGCACCATGAGGGAGGAGTGTTCCTCTAGAAACGTACCTACTGAAAGCTCCGAGAAAACTGACATGACAGTAATGATGTACATTTGCAATGTGACAGCTGCTGGACTGAAGCAAAACACAGTGAATGGAAACACCATTGTTTTACTAGGGAGACTTAAAATAGTCTTTGGGGAATAATCTAAGGGAATGGTTTTCTCCATCTCTGTTCTCATGTATGTGCTTTGTGTTTGCATTCATAGACTGCTTTTCATTTAATCTTTCATACAAGAAACGCTTCATTCTGTGAACCTTCTCAATGCTGAGAGTGATGTAATAAATAGTAGTTGTCTTCTCATTGTAAGAAAAATACCTACTTCTACATGTAATCAAAATCTGAAAAATGCTGTTTAAAAGCCAAAGTACAGGGAGGCAGTATGGTGCAAGGTTTTCAATGTTCAATTTTCAGAAGGATCCTCAGAATAGGAGTAGCACCTGATAAATAGTATATTTGACTTGAAATAGCAGGTTTTGTCTGCTGTGAAGTAACAATTAGGAAAGAGGAAAACAAAGGGTGCTTTAATGAGACGTGAAAAACCTTTCTGAGAATAAACTGAATGCAATTGATGATTTTGGTTTATAGTGATTCCTGTCATTGCAGAAGTTGGAGAACAGACCGGTGAGGTAGGTTACTCCAGCTCTCCGGCGGAAGCACCTCCAAGCAAGTCTCCGTCAATGCCATCCCTAAACCAGACCTGGCCTGAATTGAATCAGAGCAGTGAGGTTAGCACTTCTATTTAAGAGTCATTTCATTGCCAGTCAATAATTAGATTGTGTATGCATCTGTAATTCATCATTCCTGGATTATTGATTATCAATTGGCAAGAAGTCATCATTTTAAACTGTGAAAAAGGTAATGTTTTCCTTCTCATGTTGTGAGCTCATAACATTACTTTTTTTTTTTTAAAGCTGAATTAATTTCTGACTTCTTTTGATTTAGGAGAGATTCTTGCTTGAGCATGTTTTTGTTACCTCTGAAGGGCTCTGAAATATAAAACATCTCACCAGTAATGTGCAGAAATCAGCCCTGGGTTTGTTTTGGAAGAGACTCCAGGTTGAATCTGAAACCAGCCATTGACTCAATTTGTGTACATTTTAAACTTTTATATGCTGCTTTCTCATACTTTGTATACATATTTGCTTTATGTAAGCAGTCTTACATAGTAAAGCCATATTTTGTCAGAATTTGGAACTGAAGTTACCGAACAATATTTTCTTTTCCACATATATTCATTGTTTGAGAAGCTTCTGAGGGGCTGATTCCTAGAGGTTTTTCCTCTTGGTCTGTGTTAACAGTTCTGCTGTTGATGTAGGATAAACCCATGTTTTATTCTTAGAAGTTACTTCAGAGACCTTCAGAACTTCATGAGTTCCTGACTGTAGCTATAACACACATATGTTGTGGGTTTATTTTTTTTTTTTATTACAAGAGGGATAGAAAAAAGGAAAGAACATTGGAATAATATTTTGAAACCTTTTTGATAATATGAGACTCTCAGAAGCTAAGATATTTCTGTCAGTAGCTGAGTATTCTTACCCTACTCTCTTATGGAAAGAGCTTTTTGTGACTTTGTTCTTTCTTAGACTTCAGGTGAATAGAAGATTGGTATTAAAAATTTAGAAAAGCAAAAGAGTCATTGTGAAACAGAAGCAATTTTTTAGGATTAAAGTTAGGAGCAGAGTAAGTTTTCTTCCTCCCTCAGGAGAAATGACTTTGTAAAGTCTGCCATTCCTCTTAAATGCAAATGATAGCCTCACACTGATGTCCTTACCACATAAAAAATTCAGGAAATGGTTTAGTGATTCTCAGTTCTTTTACTTGACAGAGTGACTATTAGACTTCCTGATGGGATGCTATTTTTTAGGAGCGAGGTGAGCAGATAGAGCTTTTTAGCACCAACTGAGTATGTGTCTGCAGCTGTTTTGAAAGTTGCATTGATATTTTCCTTTGTGTTTGCAATGAGTATTTAATACACTTAAGTTCTGATAAGCTGCACTGGAATTGATTCCTTGTGTCCAGTGCCACTCAAACCAATGGAATGGGGTGATTGCAGTAGTGGAACAAGGTTCAAGACCATTCTGTCAGCCAAAATCCTGTCTTAGAAAACTGACTTTGTCCATTTGTATTGATAATGTGGTATTTTATTGATGGAAATCTACTGATACTTTAAGAGGTTTGAAAAAGTTCTCACACTAAATATACTACCATATACTAACTATACTAAAATAACATGTGGACATCTAATATGTTGAGTTTTTTGTTCTAGCACAATGGAATTTCTGATTTTCAGCTGCCTTGCTGTGCATGCTTCTTGCTTGTCAGCGTTTTCTTTTCAGCATGAGTTAGATTTAAGTCCTCAAAGTTTTTATGTCATGAAAAAAATGCTGGTGTTACTGTAGGCACATGTCTGTTTCCTCTTTGAACCTTTTATGACTGTCATCACCAAATGAATTGCTTGAAAGAGCTATGCAGCTTTCAATCATCTGCCTTTTCAGGCAATTTCATCTGCCATTAATTTCAAAACTGTTGGTTACTCTGATCTTTCTAGCTCGTAATTGGTTGCCCAGCTTGGTTACTGTAAACTCTCAAGTATGAATGGAGGCATCCATAAAGAGCACCATGAAACACTGGATACTCTCACACCAGTTCACTCATCACTTTTCTGGATTCAAACATCTTTTCCATCTAGTCTCACCCCTGAGCACTTAGTTCTGAGCCCTTAAGAAAAAAATAACTGAAAAGCCTACTGATTATTGTGAAGTCTGGTGTCATACTAGCTTTGACAAAGATAGAGATTTGATTTTGAGTTTACAACTGACACCTTGATCCAGGTGTCTTGGTGGTGTTCTAGTAATGATTCAGGCTGCTCTGAGTTTTACTTTAACTCTTTGAAAGTATTTTTGAAACAGATTTTGCAACTGTAGAAGACAAATGTTTTTAGTTTCAGCTAGTAGTTTTATCCTAGCAAATAAGTTGTATTGGCAATGCTCTTAACCTTTCCCAGGAGTTTGAGATGCAGTCCAGTAGTTCTTTAATATATGTACCTTTCTATTAACCACAGCAATAGCAGCAACTAGCTTCTAGTAGTAGTTCACGATGGAGCATAACAACGTATTCCTCAGAGCACTCAGGTAGTGTTGGTGCTCCTTTGTGCCCAGGCAGAGAGTCTGAGGACAATTAGTAATTGTCTTGCAGTTTGGCTTCAGAGGAATGGAACAAAAAGTAAATTCAACATCCATCTGTAAGAAAGAATATTTTAACATTAGGTTTAACTATAACATAGATGCTGTAGACCGTTATGGAAGTTAGGAAAAAAATAAGAAGCAGTATTTCTGTAATCAAATATTCTGTTTGCCAGTCTCACTGGTAACTCTGAAGCCACTGGCCAAGCCAAGTTTAAAAGGGCAGTGGTAGTCTGAAAGTAAATGTTAATGCTTGTTTCATGAAAATAAGCAGCTGTGTAAATGCAAGAGGCCAAATCGGGGGAAAGGCTGGCAAGAACCCCGGCCATTACATTGCTGACTTAGTGAAAACTGGCTCAATCAGCAGGTTTGTATAACTCAAATCTACCTCTTCATGAAAGGGTGGAGTGACACAGAGATAAATTGTTTAAAATAGGGAGTGGGAAGGAGCAGTTGGAAGGGAAAACTTAGATCCTTACCAAAGAGGTTTTGTTACATTTTGCCCATTACCTGCTCTAATTTCAAGTTTGAAATTGGAAGATAAGGCTCTGTCTCCACAAAGGAGTGGCATCACACATGAAACCACTGCAAATTTAATCTTTCTCTTGATTTAATTTTAGCTGATTGAAAACAGTTATGTAGGACTCTCCATAAAGAGTTATTTCTGAACTACCCAATTTAGACTGGGTTAACATACAGGCCATTCATTAAATATGTGTTCCTCTACACTGAACAATGTTAGGTTGCTTAACTCAGTGCAGTTTGTCCTGTATTTCAGGAATCATTTACATTTGATTTGCCTATAGAGATGGGACAAAAATACTGATTTGTTTTCACAACCTTACTAACATTATTTTTAATCAAATTTTCTGAGCACCAATATTTTTATATGTCTAATTTTTGTTGTTGTGTTTGAAAAGTCATTAATATTTACTTGTTATTTTACCAATATATAACAAGTTTGGCGTTCCAGTTGTGATTTGTAATCAGGTTTCTGGATCACAGGCTAATTCTATGTACTTTGATCCGATTGCGGCTGTGGCTTCACTTTCTAAGCATGAGGTCTCGACAATCCATGTAGTGATACACCATGCTTGTATCTTTCAACGTTGTTCAGAGATTGACTTGTTTGCTTTTAGCAATCAACAAGATGTTTGAATTGAATTCTTTGCCTCGATGGTGATTTAGATTTGTAAAAATGCTCTTTTACAGCATAGAATCACTTCTCAGAGGTTGCACTGGCAAGCTGAACTGGTGTAATTGGAGTACTCTGCTCCTTGTTCATTTCTCTGGGATAGTGGAAGAAAATTTGCATTCACAAAATGCATTCATTTGGCAGCTACAAAGCTGAGGAACCTTTCTATGGATTTCACAGTGTCAAATACTTAGTGTCACTGGTTTTATCTTTCCAGTCCTTAAATGGCTTAACCATTCTTTTTCGCTTGCGTGATTTTCCTTGGTGAACACGAACTCTGAAGGTACTTCTGTGTTGATTGCACACCTGTATCTTCAATATGAAATGTGAATGGAAAGATTAATATTGACAGATGGCAAACTTGGTTGCCCAACAGTCTCAGACTGAAACTATGTACTGGTGTGCTTACCAAGTCAAGTACTGTCCAGTGCAAATAGCTTCCAGTGCAACCTCCAAACTACTGTGCTAAATCTCCTCAGTGATCTTTTACTTCCATCTTTCTCATCATGCTGACTTCTCTCCTCTGTCTGTTCAGCAGTGGGAGACATTTAGCGAACGCTCTTCAAGCTCACAAACTCTGACCCAATTTGATTCTAACATTGCACCAGCTGATCCTGTAAGTCAATCACTTAGCTTGCTTGTTTGAAATTAATTTTATTAACACTGATTTTTCCATTCATTGTATTTAGCTATTATGCATGATTCCACAGACTTCTTTTGGGGGAATGGTGGCAGGCTTCTTAATTTTTTTGCTTATTTTAGGAGTACAAATTTTCCAGTGCTGCTTATGTTTAATATCTGAGTGCAAAGAATGTTTTTTCCCTTTGATTTTGATGTAATACAACACTGCTGTCAAAGCCTATATTACACAAAGTGTTTAAACATAATTTAAAATGTAAATAAATTTGTAAGTCAATGCAAGGACCACTCCCAATGAGCAACAAGTCCCATTTCAGTGTTTTTTTTTTTTTTTTCTTCAGTGTTACTTTAGGTTTTCAGCTTGCAGAGGTTGATTTGCACAATCTTTAGTGGCTGTGATATTTCCTATTTGTAATGTTTATACTAAGTTTCTGCTTGCATTTCTGCAGATAATCCTGTGCTGTTTTAATGCTTTACTCAGTGAGCAGTGCTCTAAAGATTTATGTAGTTAAATATCTTGCCAGGTTTAGGAGCTAGCAATTCACTAGAGTGTTTCAAGTCTTGCTGGTTTTAAACTTCACAGCTTGTGAGATTTGAAGCAGTTTTGAAATGCATTAGAATTGTTTGAGTATTTAGCTGCTGTTTTCCTCCTGCTTTTCTTCCAGATTGACCACTTCTAGTGCCCATTTTAATTACATTGTTAGTATCCATTTGGAAATAGAATGAAACATAATTGGTATATACATAATAAGTGTTTAACTTCCTCTATTATTGGACAGGATAGTTCTGAAAAATATATAATAGGTACATTTTAAATACATCAGTGCTCCACTTAATCCTACTTAAAGTGAAAGCCACTCTTTCATCTGACACAGATGGGTTTAAAGGTAGTGTATTTATATGTTTCAGTGAAGTAAACATGGTGGAAATCACTTTCTAGTTGTTTCTTACTGTGTATAATTGCTTGACAGTAAAGAACTATGACTGTCTTGTTTTCACAGAGAGCAATTTATTTTTACACAGAATTAGTAAATGACAGAAATCTGAAGTTTGATTTATTTTTTTTTTTTCCCCTGTGTGTTGATACTCCCAAAAGTAGAACAGTTATGATATCTGGAAAAGTTGTGTATAGCCATAGGTGTGTCTGTGTACATGTGTATAAACAAGTTCAGTAGACAGCCCTCTGGAATAGTTTTCTTACAATGCTTGTAGGTGAGAAACATTTTAAAGAATGGTAAGCATCTTCGATGCTTGCTAAGATACCACTTTGAGAACAGATATTTTGGAGTCTCTTTTTCACATGAAAATGAGAACAAATGGCAGCAAGATTTAAGTAGCGGTATGCAGACTTCTTCATTTTACAGACTCAGCAGTGATGCATAGGACTGATTTATTGAACCACTCCTGCTTCTGCAAAGGGGAGAGTATGAATAACTTACAACAATTGTTAATAATTTAACTAAAGAGGAAAAAGGGGGGGGAAATGAATATATTTTAAAGGATAACTAGAAGCCTGGTGCAATGAGTGTTTGAGCTGTGACTAGAAAGTGGGTTTAAGTTTATATTTGCAACAAGAGTAGTGCAAGTCACTTCAAACTGTTTTGGAAAATACTATTGTAATTACATCGTGCTTGGTGAAACTGCTCTACCTAAAGAAGGCAGAACAGATTAATCTTTGATACAGGGGTAATTTGAAGCTTCTTGTTATTTCTGGGAACAGAATATAATCTGAGAATATTTTTTTTGTGTTGTTATTGTCCCACTGGTGTTTTCTGAATATTGGTGACAGCAAAAAAAACCCTCTTCAAGACAGCTATTATCCATAGTTTTAGGTTACTTCTGAACAAGCATACAAATACTGAGGTTTTAAGCTATCTACAGACTCCAAACGAAATGGAAAGAACTGTCTATAAAGTACACTTAAAATGGAGTTCCTTGTCTGAACTACGAAGTGAGGTCAACACCTGTCTAGGGATACATTCCATAGGGTTTATTATCCCAAAGTTTAGAAGATTTTATGATTACCAAGTCCCTATTTTATAGAGAATTCCTCCTGTTTTAAAAGGCCGTAACTTCTAAGTCATTCTAAGTTGAAAAGTGGAGTTTGGAAGTAGTGGCTTTTGTGTTGGTTTGATTGATTAACTTTTGGGTTTTTTTTTAATTAAGATGCACTTCAACATATCTTCCTTCAAAAATGATGAAATCCAAGTCCTGTTTTTCTACAGAAACACATCTAGTGCTTTTTTTGAAGTATTGTGCTAGGTTACACCTTTTAAAAAAGTTAGAGAAACTTCAATTTAGAGAACTTTGGTCTTATTTGGTATCTTCAGTTCCCTGGAACTGTGTAACAAATGAAACAGACAAAAAATATGTCTAGAATGGTGTCAGAGAATCTTAATAGAACAATTAAAAAACTAAATTTCATCTCTTAACTCTGTCATCTCCTTCACAGGACACTGCAATTGTCCACCCAGTTCCCATAAGAATGACTCCAAGCAAAATCCACATGCAGGAAATGGAGCTTAAAAGAACTGGAAGTGGTAGGACATTTTCTGTTGTTCATGAGGAAAATTTTGTACAGTCATCATTGGCATTATTTAACACAATAACTTTTATTTTGTCATTTGAAGGCTATATCTGGAGTTCTAACCAGCACAAGTAATGAGATCCTCAGAGTTAAGAATTGGAGTGTTGTTCAGATAGGTGCAGAGTTTGAATTGGCCATTTGCTACAATGAGGGATCTCACCGTCCGTATGAGATCACTGCTTGGAGTAGTTTAGGAGCATGATTACATAGATTGGATTTTGGCCTCCAGGAGAGTGTTTGTTTCTCTAAATACTGAAGGAGGCTTTGAAGATGGAGACCTGCATTGATAAACCTTGTTCTTCTGTGTAGAGAAATGTCAAATCTATTGGTTTGAAACTTGATGGTAGTTGGGAGTATTAGCGGGTGCTTATTTTAAACAGTGTGGTCAGTACTGAGCAAGGTGGTTTGATACTCTTTAAGGAACAGTGAAGTCACAGTTTAGATATGTGTCCCAACAAGTGAGTATTTTGTAAAGCCATATAACTTAGATGCTTGAACGTGTCCAGACAAGGGCAACGAGGCTGGTGAGAGGCCTCAAGCACAAGCCCTACGAGGAGAGGCTGAGGGAGCTGGGATTGTTCAGCCTGGAGAAGAGGAGGCTCAGGGGAGACCTTATTGCTGTCTACAACTACCTGAGGGGTGGTTGTAGCCAGGAGGAGGTTGCTCTCTTCTCTCAGGCAGCCAGCACCAGAACAAGAGGACACAGCCTCAAGCTGCGCCAGGGGAAATTTAGGCTTGAGGTGAGGAGAAAGTTCTTCACTGAGAGAGTCATTGGCTACTGGAATGGGCTGCCCAGGGAGGTGGTGGAGTCGCCGTCCCTGGAGCTGTTCAAGGCAGGATTGGATGTGGCACTTAGTGCTATGGTCTGGCCTTGAGCTCTGTGGTAACAGGTTGAACTTGATGATCTGTGAGGTCTCTTCCAACCTTGGTGATACTGTGAGACTGTGATAACTCGTGCACATTCTTCATCACATGACATTAAACAATTATCGCCATGTTTCTTTTAAACATAACTTAGCCTTGTAAATAGGTAAAGATTCCCAACTCGTACATCAAAAGTGTTGCAACACAATTTTAGGCTAGTTTGTTGATTTAGACTTGTTTTTCTATCTAGATCATGCTAACCCCACTAGCCCACTACTTGCAAAAACATCTGATCTCCCAGAAGAAAACAAAATGAGTTCATCTGTAAAATTTACAGCTGGAAATACAGTTAGTAAGTATCAGTATCAGTGTTCTTCCATTAATGGATAGTCAAAAATTATTTCTTCTATAATATTTTGTTCATAGATTGACTTTTTTCTGCATTGTACAGAAGTACAGATTTGATGTTTTATTGACCAAAATGTAGATGCTGGTTAATTATTTCACTCCTCATAGTTTACTGTTGATGGGTCAGTATATTAGAACAGTGTTTGAATTGAGAACCAATGAAGATTTATAAACATCATACTGATTCTGAGAAATTATCATTTTGTCTTTATTTTCCATGCTTTCCATCAATAGTAATTCAGCTTGGAAGTTAGGAATTTGTAAATAGCAGCTCAGACCTAAGGCAAGAAGCAGCAACAAACTTTTCCATTGTATGAGGTAACAACAGCTTCAGTTGACATAGACACTGCACAGTTGCCTTTCTCTGCAAGCTGTGTGATTTGGAACAGAGGACAGTGGATCTGTAACCCCAGAGAGTGGTAACTGGAGAAGTTTGCCAGTAATTCTTCTGATTGCTGGACACCCATAGCATTTAAAGTGTTATTATGCAAGTAAAATAAAAGCAGAAAAAAAGAACTGCTGTTCCTCTAAATTGTTTTATCTTTGAAGCAATATGCTACTTGAATATGCCATTAATAAATGTTATTTGAGACTCCTGCTAAATGATATAAACAAAATCATGAATACTGCAGTCAAAACTGAAGGATAATCTAAATCACCTTCTTCATAATGAAATATGAGCAAAGCTGGAGACTAACTTTTGTTAACTGACATTGAAAAGTACAAACCTCCCTTGAGGACAGAAATAACATTGCACAAGTCTCTGTCCTTCATAATAGGACCTTTGCCTGACTGTCAAGCTTATGTTACTGGAAATACTGAAAAAAAGGATTCTGTTAAAAAATGTTCAAACTCATGAGTTTGGATTAGTCAATATTGATATAATATGAAAGTTACATTTGTTAAGTAACTGTCCTTTGCCTTCTATCACGATTAAAACTGTTTGCTGTCCAAACATGTTTGAAACGGGTTTCTGTTATCAGTTTTAACTCATTAATTTTGTACTGAAATGATCAAAAATTTTAATTGAAAAGGGCTTACTTTTTGCTCTTTGGAAGTGTGATTATATGAATTCTTGTTTGACTAGGTTGCATTACATCCTGAGTGGCTTGAGCCGGTAATAGAGCTGTTTGGATTGGAGAGAGAAAATTTCGTATATCGCATAACCAACTTGTGCTTAGAACTTAATTTTCTCACTTGCAAACTTAAATGCCATCTCATGGCAGACACTCCTCTTTCTGTTTTTTGCCTTTTAATTCTCTATAGCCCTCACTGAATGGAGACTTAGCTGTAAACGTGCAGAATATCTTCTCATCTGAGATGATCTTGAAATACCTTAGCTGACTGAGCATAAGTCTCAAGCCAGCTGCACTAGATATATCTACGATTAAGAGAAAAGAGAAAGGTCCTAGGAGGTTAAATAGTCTGGTGAATATCATTGCTCAAGTGACTTTCCACCTTGAATTGTGCTTTATCAGATGCTCTGTAATAATCCCTTGTGATAAATTACCCTAAGTTTTTCTGTCTGTGTTCATTCCACATGAATCTTGTAGTTTTCGTTAGACTCCTCATTTCTGGGGGGAAAACCCCTTTAGCACAGCTTCCAAGACTAAGAGTGTCCTTGAGGAAGCTGTCTATGTGATGTCACTTTTATAGGTGACATTAACCAAAGGCTAAAAGATTTTGTAAAGATTTAGTCTAAAACTGAGCTAACTGCCAGCCTTAAAGGTACAGAAGTAACAGTAGTAGCAAAGCCACTGAGTTTGCCTGTGTACTGTACATATTTTTCCCCTTTTCCTAATTTCTAATGACTGCAACAATCCTTCAGTGCTTCTGAAATCGAGCATATCCTGCTACTTGTCTTTATTTTTTTTCCTTGGATATACCTTGCTCTTGTTGGCTAGATGGAAATTACAGAGTGTAAAGTGTTTCAAACTTAATGCTTATGGAATGTACATTTTATATTTTGACCACATTATTGTCGTGGCTTATTTTTAAGTACATCCCAGTAGTAACCAAAAACTTACATTATCTGACAAGAGGAGTTGATTCATGTTAGATCCGTGAGGATTTTCAGTCCTGCCAAGGTGATACTTTACAGAGAAGCAATACAAGCACATAAACTTAAACCACTGGATACTTAAAAACCATATGTTACCTTCATCTGTTAAGGTATATTAATGATGTAAAACAAGTGTAAACTCTGCTTTCCTTTACCAGCAGACGGTTACAGCAGTTCGGACTCTTATACTTCAGATCCAGAGCAGATTGGAAGCACTGTAACAAGGCAACGGTTAGTAGAATAGCAAATGAAAAAGAAAACCACATATAAGGTGTTTAAAGAAGCCTGTTCAGAGCTTCTGATTGTTTGACAGCTAGCTTGTAAAATGGTGGCTATAGAGATTGTTAACTTGAACACCTGGGAATCAAGGCAGTCTGCTTTCTAATGCATTATGCTGCACCTGTTAATGTGGAAAGTGAAAATCAGGAAAATAATGTAGTCTAAAACGTTGGCCAGTCAAATGATACTCCACATTGTCTGGGGTTCTAATTTAAGTTCCCAGAGACTCTAATAATTTTGATAGAACCACTGACAATTTCTATTAATTGCCCTTCCCTCTCCCCTCCCTCCTTCCTCAAAGAAAGGAATTGGAAGTGAGAGGAAAAGGTAAGCCCACCAAATAAATCAGTCTCACTCGATTTGGAAGTCAAAAGGGAAAAGTTTAACAATAACTTAAAAAGGGTATCAAAGGTAGGGAGGTTACAAAAGGTGTAGGGAAGGAAGAATAACAAATACAAAAAGGTATGAATACAACCCGAGTTTGTGATGGTGGTGGCCACGTGTGTGGAGAGATGCAGAGAGAGCAGGAGTGTGGTCCTGAGAGAACTGTGGAGTGGTCGAGGGAGAGTCCGAGAGAGAGAGGGAGAACAGGAAGTCCCCCTGCTTTTATGGGACAGGAAGGGGGAGTGGGCTAACCATCACCTGGGGGTGTCCAGACCCACCCCTGGGGATGGGTCAGGACCACCTGAGATCAGGTTTCGAGTTCAGGGACACTCCTGGAGTGTTAACCGTATACACACATTCAGGCAGAGATCTTGAGAGAGACTTTCTTCTTAAACACAAGGGAATGTAAATACAGGAGATGTTATTTGAAAACAATTCCTTGTATTTTTGAAAGTTACCATTAGGCATTTGTTAATGGGGAAGGACCTTGTGACTTTGTAACGCAAAGGAAGAGTAAAACATAAATCAGAAGTATCCCAGCAGTAACTCAGTCTCTTTAAATACTGGGCTTTTATAAAATGAAAGGCAATCCTAGGCCCAACGTGAATTGAGGGATTGGAGGGAGGTATCTGAGCACATAACCAACAACTGCAACATTTAACATTCTCTTACGTCCTGTACTAGCTGGTGCTCATTGTTCCCATTAAATCTGCCTGAATAGGATTAAAAACCAGCTACGCCATTAACCACCTTACAATCAGTTTCAGAGGTAAGTTTCAATCCAAAAATAATTAGGATGAGTTCAAAAGCAAAGAAAGATTTGCAAGTGCCTCTCAGTACAGCAGCTTGAAAATTTCTTTTCTCTATTGTTACTTAATGGTAAATCTGATTGTCCTGATCCTGTCTATGTTTTTGCCCTATCAACATAGTTTCAACATGTCCTTTGTCTCTAATTTTGGGTTGGGTTCTCTTGCTGAACTTGTGTAGTTGAGTGAAGCTTTCAGATGAGTTGTCACTTTCTAGCACAAGAAGCTTCTGCACAGATCTGGCAGTGTCCACTCGAAGACATTTTTCTCCCACTTCCTCTTCCTTCCATTGATATCTCTTCTAACTGCAGCTTTATAGAGGTGATGTCCTTAGCCCTACCATTAGTGCAGAATACTCTCTGTCTTCTCAAAAAGCAAGAACTGATCAGGTTATGTTAGTTCTGTGGTAATGATACTTTAGAAGTGTCTGTAAACCACTTTGTTCCTTTTTTAATCCTTCATGTGCCTTTCTTAGTGGACTGGCTAGAAGGATGACTCCAGGAGTCAGTGTGATTAGATTTGTATTTCATTAGCTGGAGGATTGCCTTGTGTTACTTAGGCATTGTCATGGAGAGTATATTAAGCAACCAGACTTTTTTCTATTGTGATAACTCAATTTTCTCTCCAGACACACATTCAGGGATGCAGGTTTTACCTGGAAATTAAGCACCTCTTAATCTCTCCTAGTTTTGTATCTTAAATAGTTACAGAAGAATCTTGCTGAAGTTAGTCATAGAAAAGATTTTGTCATTTACTTGTGAGTTGAGTAAGAGTTGCTGTGTGCATGTTAGTGATTCAGTAAATCATCTTGCTTAGATTGAAGCTTCTTCAAGCTGTTGTAAAATTTACATACAATAAATCCCATTTAAATGGTGCTTGGAGCAGTAATTTATTCTATCATTTTCTCTGTGTGCTCGATGAATTTACAACAGGTATCCACTAGATGGTGATCCTGCCTAAGAGTGAGTTAAAGTTTCTGAAGATCATAGAATGGTCTGGGCTGGAAGTGACCTCTAAAGGTCTTCTAGTTCAATGCCTTCTGCAGTCAGCAGGGACATCTCCAACTAGACCAGGCTACCCAAAGCCTTGTTGAACCTCATTTTGAGTATCCCCAGAGATGGGCCCTAACCACCTCCCTGGGCAACCTGGTCAGTGTTCACAGAATCACTGAATGTCAGGGACTGGATGTGACCTCAAAAGATCATCTGCTCCAACTCCCCTGCCAGAACAGGATCAACTATACCAGATGCTCAGGAATGCATCCAGGCAGGCTTTGAATATCTCCAGAGAGGGAGATTCTGCAACCCCTTTGGACAGCCAGTTCCAGGGTTCTGTCACCCTCACAGTGGAAAAAATTCCTCCTCATGTTTCCATGGAACTTCCTATGCCTCAGCTTTCACCCATTGCCCCTTGTCCTGTCATTGGGCATCACCCAGCAGAGCCTGGCTCCACCCTCTTGGCACTCAACCTGCACATATTTATAAATGTTAATGAGGTCACCCCTCAGTCTCCTCTGAGCTAAAGAGCCCCAGCTTCCAGCTCCTCAGTCCTCTCCTCTCTTGTAGCTCTGCACTGGACTTTCTCAAGCAGTTCTATATCCCACTTGAACTGGGGGGCCCAGAACTAGACACAGTACTCCAGATGCAGCCTCACCAGGGCAGAGCAGAGGGGGAGGAGAACCTCTAACGACTTACTAGCCACCACCCTCATGGTAAAGAACCTGTTCCTAACATCCAGTCTAAATCTGCTCTTCTCTAGTTTGAAGTCATTGCCCTCGTCCTGTCACCACAGGCCTTTGTAAACAGTCTCTCTCCGTCCTTCTTGTAGGCCCCTTAGTGGTCCTGGAAGGCTGCTGTTAGGTCTCCCTGGAGCCTTCTTTTCTCTAGGCTGAACAATCCCAGCTCCTTCAACCTGTCATTGTAGTAGAAGTGCTACAATCCTCTGATGATTTTCTTGGCCCTTCTCTGGCCCCACTCCATTAGTTCCATGTCCTTCCTATAATGAGGGCTCCAGACCAGAGATACTGATGTGGAAGACCTAGGTAGAGAATTAAATAGGTGTCTCATACCCTGAGATACTGCTTAAACTCTATTTACATGGAGGCAATAGAAACTTAGTATTTTTTTCAGCAGTATTGAACTTAATAATTTCAAACCTAATCAGGAGTTTGACTACACCTTACATACTTTGCGAGTTACAGTGACTACCATCAGGATGGAATTACCATATTTAGGACTCTCTGTTCCTAAAGCCACTTGACAGATGTATGTCAAGTTCTTGGTTTGCCAAAGATAAATTGCTTCTTGTAATGTAAGAATAATTTGCATAACAGATTTAAGTAAATAGGAATATATAAAGATTGTTAAATCAATGAATAGCAGAATTTTCGTACTGATTTTTCAGTCTTCAGAATCAGTGGCAATCAGGTTCTTCTCCACCTGTCAAGCTTTTTTTTGAATTGCATACTTTGAAGAAGTATCAAATTTTAGATCTGTTGTAGCTGTGTGAAATCATTACAGAAGCTTCTCTGTTTTGCAGATCACATTCAGGAACGTCTCCAGATAACACTGCCCCACCGCCACCCCCTCCAAGGCCTCATCCTTCTCACTCTCGATCATCTTCTTTAGATATGAACAGATCCTTTTCAGTTACCCCAGGTACATATACTGTATTCCTGTATTTCAGCATGTGTCTTCTGGAAGCAGACTATCTTTTTTGCCTCTCAAGAAAGATTTAGAGTCTGCTTTTTATAGAGTGCTGCTTTTGAATTAAAAAGCAGAAAATGTTGCTGCTTTTCTTGTTTGTGTTAAAATTTGTACTTCACTTTGCTTAACCAGGCAGCTTCTAAACTGCTGCCATAGTAGTCCTTCAGGTGAGTGTGGGAAGCAAAGACAGGAGATAACATTTTGGTAGTGCAATGAATTGCAACTGCCAGTAGATTTTCAAGAGGAGTTATCAGATGTAGTAGGGATGGATGCTAAGTGTTTCAGTTCTGAGGGAATTACTGAAGATGACTTGTAATGCTCTGGTTAAGGGGTTTTGTTGTACTTCTGACTGCTACACTTTTCAGTTCAGGATCACAAAGTATGAGGAAATGCTGAGAGTTTGTAATAAGGGTAAAAGCAAAAAAAGTACCTAAGGTCATTGAAGCATGACCATGTCCATACTCTGAGCCAGAACGATTCCATGGTCTGATCCCTTCTTTTGGCTTACTGCAAATTTGAAAGGAGATGACATTACAGTGACAATCCTCTATATGACAGGCTAATGGATTAGGAAATGCTGCATTTGGTCTATGTTGGCAAGTCAGAAAGTTAGCCAGCACTTCTGTGTGAAGAGTAATAATTTTAGTCAAATGTGATGCCTCTCTTACAGGACAGCAACAGGCTGGAGTTGTTGCCTATCCCCCTGCAGTGCCTCCAAGACCACAGCCTTCACAGGTGATGTTGTCACTTTTGAAAAACCATGCTCTCGGTGCATCATTTTTATCTAGTGCTGAATTTTTACTAAGCTCTAAAATGGGTACCATTGCATGGGTTTTTTTCTCAAGCTGCCAGGTTGTGAATGATGGCAAAACTCAGACTATAGCCAAACATTAGCCTTTCCTGGATAAAGAATTGCTTCTGACAGAGTCATGGGAAAGGATCACAGTGAAGAATGAGGAGTAATGAGTGGCTCTGGAGCTCTGATTTGGAGGGGAAAAAAGCAAAGTTACTCTTCATTTCATTACCTGTTCCTGTATAGCTAATAGACTATAACAGACTGAGAGAGCAGTCTTTCAAAGTTTTGCAAAGTGTTTGTCATCAATCTGTCTGGCACAGGCTATAGTTTTACCTAACACATCTGCTCCAAGAGAAATGATTCCACTTCTTCTGTTGTCATAGCCTTTGGTGATCATTGCAGTCCTGGTCTGAGTCAGTTCAGTTAGCTGATGTGGTAGAAAACAGATCTTGCAGAAGTTGTTTTTATTTTCAGCTGCTATGCAAATTTAACAAAGGACAGATAAAATGGCTTAGCAGTTGTTTTTTGGCCACAGTTACCCGTTAGAATATGAATTATCATAATTTGAAGCCAGTGAGTGGATTCAGAAATGATCAGCAAGGCATGAAGGTGCGATGACAGACTTACTCCATACAGAGTGATCACATAAACATGTTTTCCTATGGATCTAAGCAGAAAATCTCTATCGAGCCTAACAGAGCCAGGATGAACTTTGTTACAGCAGAAATGTCATCTGTCCAATGAGTATCTAGTCCCATGGTGCATCCACCTTTGGTCTCATTCTTCAGATAACAGTACATCTGATAGAACAACAACTTCTCTTAAATATTTCTGTGGTTTCATACAACACAGGTTATAGTTTGAGATGCACTTTGTCCTACCAATGGGACATGAATCTTTGTCTGCTGAAGAGGCACATTCTGTCACGTGCTGTTGTTTGGCAAGATTCTTTGCATCAGTAACTCTATTAAGAATGATGTCACTGAAACCTTTTGTGACTTACTGCAGGGTGCAGGTCCTCATGTGCATCGCCCAGTAGATGCCGAAGGCCTAATAGCTCATACCAGTACCTCACCTCAACAAATACCAGAACAGCCAAATTTTGCAGACTTCAGCCAGTTTGAGGCATTTGCTGTCTCAGGCGTAAACAAAGAGGAAGAAGATGAAATTGAAACGCACTCAGAAGTGTTGCAGGTGAGCTGATGTGAAAATCCTGTCAATTGCTGATGTGGAAATGTCAGTTGCTTAATACTACCAGTAGTTGTAGCACTTTGTTAAAAACCTGTTTATGCTGTTTTAACTCAGTGGGGCTTTTTTATGATGTCCCAGTCTGTAGCAAGAGAGCAATTACATTATACACTGCCACACAATTAGTAATTGTCAAACACCTAGGCAGAAGAAATACTTTTTTTTGTCAGTTCTTGAGTGTAATTCAAAAGATGTGTTGATGCATTTAAGACTTGGCACAGGCAAAACTTCTGCTCACTCATGCCAGCCTTCCAAATGCTGTACTGCTAAGCTTTAGTCTGGTTTAATAAATGAGATGACTGTCAAGTATCATAAACATCTGCTAAAATGCCATTAATTTGTTTTTGTTCTAAGCCATTGGACAAACAGCCAAAGTGAATAGAGCTCTGGCACCCTTTTACAATAGTACTTTAGAAATGTTTACAGAACCTTGCTTCCTACTACAGACACAGGATGTAAAAGTTCAGAATCCCCAGGGTTGATTCCCATTAATGTCATAATAGTTCACTGCTATTACATTAATTCAGGTTTTCCTTTCATAATTTGTAGTCTTCATCCAGACTGCAGATTCTCTGGGGCACTTGTTCCTCCTCTGTTTCAAAAATATCTCTGGTACTTTAAAGTTCTCCCAACTACCAGCAGTATGTTCTTGCTTCCCTTGATTGGCAAGGTCAGTGATGTAGAACCATTTGAACACTCTTCATGCAAACTCAGCTGTTAGCTTCAGCTGCCACTGAAAATTGCACAAGTTAAGCTTGCTGATTGGTTGGTGCTGAGGTGGGTAGGCAGCAGTCACATTGTGTTGCATCGGAGGGGTTAACCTTTGGCAGTAAACTGCTGTGGCAGTTTATCATCAGGCCACATCTTCTTTTGTACTGTACTGTGCCTTGTGACACTGGGGATTTGACTTTATTCAGAGGTCTTCCAACATCTGGAGTAGTATGCCTGAGAGCAGAGTGCTTTCAAGTAACCCTCTTGTCTTCACTGATTTTAGAGTCTATGTTGAATCTTAATTCATGTTTCAAAAGACAGGTCTGACTACTGATTGTGGAAGTACAGCTTTTTATTTAGGTGCTTGTGACCAGGTTAATTTGAGATGAGTTATCTCCTAAGCAGGTGTTGTTCTTGTATTCCAGCTTATGCTTCTAAAGAAAACTGGAACTGGAATTTTAGATACTAACTGTATTTAAGTATCAGGAACACAGCACACTTGTATTTATTACAAGTGTTACTGATTGAAATACATGCCAAGGAGTAGTTTTCTAAATACAATGTATGTTCTTTTAGGTTGAAAAGCCCTCTGATTCTGCAAGTTCTCTTAGAGTTGCCAAAGCAGATGGAAGAGCTGAAGACAAAGCACCTGCTAATGTCCCCGCTAGTGCGGTATGCTAAGTATACTTGGAAGGAGAGCACACTTGTCTGAAATCTATGAAATGTCTGCTTTGCAATAGCAGCTTCATATTCCTGCATTTGTACTCAGTTTGCTTAGATCCAGTATGTGCTTCAGATGGGCATGGCGAATTTTTGCATCAGATGATGTCAATAATTAGCTTCAGTGTTGAAATAGCAGAAAATTAAGATACTTCTAAGTGTTTAAATTTTTGAAATGGAGCAAAAATGTTATTGCAGGACTTGGTTAAGCTTTGCTCTTTTTTTTGTTACAGACATAATTACTGAGGGAAAAGCATCCTTTAAGATGCAGGTTTTTAGTTTAAGACTGTTTACAAAAGCCTGCAGTGATACGATAAGGGCAATGGCTTTCGGTTAGAGAGGAGCAGATTTAGATTGGATGTTAGGAGCAGTCCTTTATTATCAGTGAAATACTGAAACAGGTTGCCTAGGGAGTGGTTGGGGCCCCATCCCTGGAGATATTCAAGGTGAGACTCAACAGGGCACTAGACAACCTGATCTAGTTGAGGATATCCTTGCTGACTGCAGAGGAGGCTGGAGTGGATGACCTTTGGAGGTCCTTTCCAGCTTGGACCATTCTATGATTCTACTGTCAGTAGTACCATGGTGATCTTTGTCAGTGTGGTACAGCTTCCTTCCCTTTCACCAGGGGCTAAGATTTAGTCAAGTTTTTTTCCAGACTGTATGAGAATGCAGCTAGATGCCTATCAGAAAATGTCTGATGAGTTGTAAGGTCAGTTAGCTCAGTAACTGGTTTTAAGCACATGTAACACAAACAAGCTCCCAGGTTATAATCCAAGTGCAGTATGTGAGAATTAATAGGCTGTGTTCTCCTCCTCAGGGCAAAGGCACTACCCCACTTGCTCCACCACCAAAGCCTATTCGCAGGAGATTAAAATCAGAAGATGAGCTAAGACCTGAAGCTGAGGAACATACACAGAAAACAGGTGTCATAGCTGCTGTTCTTGCTTCACAGCCATCTATTCCTAGGTAACCCAAGAAGTGTATAAATACATCTGTTACTGGAAAATTTACATTTAAACACCATACACACTTTCTGTTCCAGGAGTTGCAAACGATTTCTGTGTACTTGAATTAGATTAATTTAACAGTTTAAAGGGTTTGGTTTTTCGGTTGTGTGTGTTTGTTAAACAAGATCATCCTGAAGTCTCTCCTACTGGGAAACCTTTAATCTTGAAGTATGAACTCTTTTTAACTCCTGCAAGTGGTGGAAGTACTAAGATGTAGTGTTTATTCTAAGCAATGGTTGCTATGAACAGTTCCAAATGTGCAGTCTTCATGTCCTGTGAGATCAGACTATTACATTAGTCACTTTGAGACAAGTGAATGTGATGCTGTGTGTTGGGACTTCATAAAATTGATTGTGACAGGTTTTTAAAATGTACAGTTTTCTGTTTCATTGTACCCAAGTATGTGTAGCTTCCATGCAAACAAAAAAGATTAACCAAGCCAGGAAGAAGAGGGAAAATTAACAGTGTAACAAGTTAAAAGTAATTGGAAAAGAAGATTCTGCTCATTTGAAAAAGGAGAATGAAATTAAATATTCAGCTGAAGTGATGCAATGACTTACTACAATACTTCTAATACATTCTCAGATCAGTGGGGAAAGACAAGAAGGCAATTCAGGCATCAATCAGACGTAACAAGGAAACCAACACTGTTTTGGCCAGATTGAATAGTGAACTACAGCAGCAACTAAAGGTAATTCCAGAATTTTTATTTGTTTCAAGAGCCTGAGAGGGCAAGGTGTTAGTGATGCACATTAACAGCCATCTCTGCAAAGCAATGAGGACACTAATATATACTTTTTAATAGTTTTTTAGATCACAGAATTTACCTAATTGCAACAAACATTACTACTGCAAAACGTATTTGTTTCAATGTATTTGCTTGCTTTCAGCTACATGGAAAATTAAAATGCTTAAGCCATAGTATTAATAATTTGAGGTAGCTGTTGTGGTCATCAGATACTTCAAAAGCTTTATTGAGAACATCTGATAGAGTTTCCTTTCTTCTGAAGTAAAATCAAACCTTAAAGTCTTAATAAAATTGCAAATGGTTTTTAGATGCCAAACTCACAGCTTAAGAACAGTAAGAGTAACCTGCTTATCAAATCAGCTATTATGTCTGGGCTTTATCTGTAGGCAGCATCTTTCTCTTGCCATCTTCTTAACCTTTCTTACCTTAAGATAGCTCATTTTAATTATCAAATTTTAAAATAAAATCATCTTAGATGTAAGCATGAATTTGTGTGGTGCTGTCAGGACTGGAAGACAGACCGTTTGTAAAACACATGGAATCACAGGAGTGTTCAGGTTGGAAAAGGCAACCAGCCAAGTCTAACCAACTACCAACTTGAATTTCATTTGTTACCACGTGGGATTCAAGGTGCATAAAACTTATATAAGGGGAAGAATTCAAGGGAAAAAGAATTGAGCTTCCCATCCTTTAACTGAGATGAGATTTTTACCCTCTTAACATGTTAGACTTCATTTGAAAATATTATAGCTGGATTTGGCTGATATGAAAGACATTAAAAACAGTAAATGAATCCACCTTTGAGGTAAGTATTGATTTCCATTTGTGAATGATTACTAGCTAGCCAGGCTTCTACTCATCGCTCTGGGAGCAGTTCTCCACATTCCACAATCACAGAATGTTAGGGGCTGGGAAGGGACCTCGAAAGATCATCTAGTCCAAGCCCCCTGCCAGAGCAGGACCACCTATACAAAAGATGTCAATTCTGAAAACTGAAGCTGATGTTTACCAGCCTTGATCACATGAGGAAATTTTGAAGTATTCATTCTCTCTGGAGAGTCAGTAGAAAAATCTTTCTTTTGCAGGACGTTCTTGAAGAGAGAATCTCCCTGGAAGTCCAACTGGAACAACTTCGACCCTTCTCTCACCTCTAAGCCTACTGCCGTTAACTGTGAATTTACTAATTATGAAAGGGGTATTGGTTTCAAAGCCTATTTAAAGATCCATGCATCTAGCTCAGTGCACTCTACATTAAATGTTGTGGTTCTGTTTTGTCAATTTGTCTACTTTTGTATTTAAGTATTTTAATTTCAGTACAAAGAAAGAAAAGAAAAAGAAACAAACTTCTTCCTTGAATGTGACACTGCCTCTCACATCATTTTCTGTGGGCATCCATGACCTCTGTTGGACTTGAGTTTGCCACCAAAATTTTCAACTGGAATTTTTTAGTAGTTTCTTTTTTCCCCCCCTTTGCAGAAGAGAATTGCTGATTCATTTGACTTAAGAATTCAAGCACATAAATCCTTCTTCTTTCACTATGGCATTTATTTCATTGTGCCAGAAAAGACTGAAAACTGATAACCTGTCATCAACCAATGTCACTTCCTGAGATGCCTTTCACAATTGGAAAGCAGTTCACAATTCCAGAAAGCAGTTCACAATTCCAGAAAGCCTGCTCTTTGCAATAAACCAATTTATTCAGGTTGACAGAGTTCTTGCAGGCTATTTGCTATCTCATCTGGATTTGATTTTGTAGGGTTTTTTTTTGTTGCATACATTATAGAGTATGTAACCACAGATTGCCAGGTGTTCACATTTTATCCATTCATGATCCCCCTTCACCTGCATGCATATCTAGGCACAGTTGGTAGCCAATCAAACAGACCTTTTCCAGTCTCTTGTGAAAAGAGTTGGGTGTAAATCCCCAACATAGTAATGACACATTGCCCAAGCACCACCTGTAATTGCATGTTTCACCCATTACCTTTTAGTAACACATCACATCCACCACTCCTCACTATAACAAATTGTATTGTCAAGTAATGTGTCAATACCTCTGAACCTCTAATTCCCAGCAAAAAAAAATTAAACAAACATGAAGACTTTGCCTTTTTTTTTTTTTTTTTTAGGAATTCTAGGGGTACCTTCTGTCATCTTGTTTCCAGGCCTTATTTCTCTGGCATATAGACAGGCTTCACTATTAACAGAGTTCCCTGAGTGTATCCTGCTATTCAGGTTGATGTACTGTATTAGGATTTGTTGTATATTGTACGATACACACCTTTTGATCTCATATGTAAATTTGCATTAATTGCTGACTAACAGCAGATATTCTATTTAATGGCTTCTTCTGGCTGTGGGATCATAGATGTTTAACTGCATGGATGTATCTCTGCAGAATCAGAACTAGCAATTGTGTGATTTTTACACCAATAAAACGGCACAATATTTTAATTTTTGTTGATTCATCTTTGCCTGGGAATTGAAACTCATTTACATAGGGGGGAGGGTTTTCTTACAGGCCTGCAGGGCAGTTTTTCCCTAATTTTGTGGCCTGTGTGAGAAACAGTTGATCATAATCCCTTGACCATTTTCTTCCCTCATCTTTTTAGCTGTTGGTCCGAAGTTGTCAAAGTCTCTTGGTAATCTGTGGCTATACTCCTTTTGTATCCTATCAACAAATTTAATGCACGTGTAACTTACACAAAGTAAATACTGCTACTAACTTGTGTCCAAAAAAAAGTACAGTTCTTTAGTCTTTGTTTCTGGCTTCATTTCTTTGAGAGTACCTTTCAAAACTAAATGGATCACCTGTTAGCAGTTCTTACTGTCACCCTCTCAGTTCTGTGCTTAAATGAAATTATGTGAACCTCTGCTTCTCTCAAGCCAGATTTTTCTGATGGATGTGCTGTTTGTTACAGTGAAAAGAAGTACTTCTCTTTTTGGTAATCATGTAATTGTAGTTGGGGGGCGGGGGGGGGAAGGTGTTGTTTAAATGTCATGAGTGTGGCAGATGGCTTATGTGTATAATCCAAAGCAAGATTCCCTGGTTTGAAATACACAGATGTCATAGTTGCATGTTTGCATGTAAAGGGATTAAGAAATGATAGCTAAATGGGCACAAAGGTTAAATAGAAATTACATTTCAGTTTTGTCTTGCCAATTGCTAGATAAAGGATAAGAATTTGCCTTTAAAAATAAGATATAACTTGGTAGAGGGGAAAAAAAAATACAACTTGGACACTAAAAAAAACAAACAAGCAAAACAACAACAAAAATCATCGCAACAGAACTAAAACAGAACTTTGGACTAATCAGTTCTGTTAACTGCCAAGTAACAAGAACAGTGTCTGGAGAAGTGGGTTACTTGCTGTAGTTAAAGAATGTTGATTTCAAGCCAACTGTGTCTTGTCCATGGTTTATTTTAAAAGTTAAAAATGCATTTTACAAACAGTACTATTTTCATATTACTGTTTTAGTGTTAAACCTGTGTTTATAGCAGCAGGATTCTTTTAGCAGAATTGCAACATTTTAACCTTAAATGTAAAAAGCCTTTTACAGTCAAATGTCACATGTACATCTGAATTTCTGTGACATCCTTCTCTTTCCAGTAGAATAAGTTCATGTCTGAAGTGAAGAATTTAGCTAATGTGAACATTTTGTCTTGCCAACAAGACTACTTTTGCAAACTTTTGTGGATTACTTCTAAGACATTTGGAATATTTTAAAACAGTTTTTCATCACCAGGAAAAGCTTCAAACTAAAAAATTACGTGTGTCTTAAGAACGTCACTACCAGTGATGTTCCAAAGTTACCTCACTTAGAAATGGGATCCAACTTTAATCCCTTACAAAATTATTTCCTTGTCTTCTTCATTTGTTAGATCTCGATCCAGGTACTTCTTGCATTCTTTGTGAACTTAGATTGTAAGCTCTTTGGGGCAAGGAGTTATGTGCTGTACAAAAGATGTACTCTCTGTATTGCAAGTACAAACACAGGCTGTTAAGTGGTATGGATTGCGGGTCGTGGGCCCAGCCGGGATGGACAGGCACCAACCAATGTGCGTTTCTGAAAGACCTGCCAAATGCTTTTCTTGGACTTGGTGATTGCAAGAGTGTCCCTTTTTTTCATGTGGCATGCATTTCTTTTGTTTCTCCCACCTCATGTGCCTCTTCCTTCCGCCTGCTTTGGGTGGTTTGTGATCCCGTTTCTTTGGACTGCAGAGAAGATTTCCAGAATGTGAAGGTAAAAAGCTGCAAAGCCGCTGGTTTTGAGCAGAGTTTTGAGCATCCTTAATGTAAGCTCGTGTTTTTTCTTTTTTTAACTTCACATTTCACTTGCAATTGTATAGTACATGAACTAGAGGATCTTATATTACTGAAAATGTCTTATATGGGGTGAACAAAGTTGAGGTTATAAAAACTTAAGACTAAAGAAAATAAATTTGCAGCATTGTTTCTGTGTGAGATGTCTCTGTCCTTTATGGATGGGGGTGTGCTATGTTCCCACTCTGCATTTAGGGCAAAGTTGAATTTCCCAACTTTTTGAATCACCTGAAATCTAAATCTTCTCCCAGAAGAAGAGAAAGAATGAAAGAAAAAAATGTAATCACAGTCTCCTGACTCATTCTAGGCTGAGTTTCTAGTAAAATGTAGTTTCATGCCATGATAGGAAAAGTGTGTTACTCCTAAGGGAGCTGTAACAATGGAATCCATCCTGTGTGGAAGATGAAAAAAAGAACTTGTCTTTTCTAAACATACTTGCATGCTTAAGTTGCCTAAATACTTTAGAAAGCAGTCCATGTGCATTCATTTACACTCTCAAGGTCAGGGTTTTGAGGCATGCAACTGAATTCCATAGACAGAATTCCTGCTTGTTTTGCCGTTCATGTTGCTGTACTGACCTCTTAGAATCCTGAAATCGTTGGAGTGGTTTGAGTTGGAAGGCACCATAAAGGTTGGCCTGTGCAAAAAAACCCCTGCAGTGAGCAGGGACATCTTTAACTGGAGTAACATCTTTAACAGAGCCCTGTGAGACCTGACCTTAGATGTTTACAGGCGTGGGGTTACTACCACTGCTCTGGGCAACCCATTCCAGTGTTTTACCATTTTCACTGTAAAAACAAATCCTTCTGAGCATCTAGTCTAAACTTTACTCTCTTAGATTAAAACCATTACCCTTTTTTCTATTGTTAACAGGCCCTGCTAAGAGTTTGTCCATCTCTTTCTCACTGGCCCTGTTTAAGTACTGAAAGCCCCCCAAGAAAACACACAAAACTTGTTCCTCCAACAAATGAAGGGCTTAAATGCTAAATTTCTTAGTCTTTGAAAACAACTAACTAGTGGTTGTACAACAACAATGTTAAAAATGTCTATATACTAATAATGAGACTGTTCAGTGTTGTCCCAATATTTAGTACTCCAGCAAAATATAACCTCTTTTTCCTTTGTTTTTTTCTCCCTCACAGGACTCTTGGAATTACTGTTCAAAATTCAGTTCTGTGTTCAAGAGGAGGATTTAATGCTGTGTCCTTTCCTTTCAGTAATACATCTTTAAATTGGCAAAATGGTTTTTAAATGCTTTAAAGTTACACTGTACACTAACTCTGCCTCAACTATACCCTAATTGTACCTGCCTGTACACTCTTAGTGTATTCCAAAATAATCTTACAGGCCTTTCTTCCAGCTTATTGACAAATAGATATTCAATGTCTTGCATTAAAGTTATTGTCAGAAACAGCCTTAAAACACTCAACAACTCAGAAGAGTAACTCCAGGAAATTCTACATTTGTGATCTCACAGCTCGTACCCAAAGTTTTAAGAAGACTTATTAGATGATCAGAGGGCTAGACCAGGTCTGCTATGAGGACAGGCTATGAGAGTTGGGCTCTTCAGCCTGCAAAAGAGAAGGCTTTGAGGACACCATGTAGTAGCCTTACAGTATCTGAAGGGGGCCTACAGGAATGCTGGAGATGGACTATTGACAAGGTCTTGTAACAGCAGGACGAGGGGTAATGAGTTTAAACTGGCAGAGAGGAGATTTAGACTGGATGTTAGGAAGAATTCTTTGCGGTGAGGGTGGTGAGACACTGGCACAGGTTGCCCAGGGAGGTTGTGGCTGCTCCCTCTCTGGAGGTGTTCAAGGCCAGGCTGGATAAGGCCTTGAGTGACCTGCTCTAGTGGGAGGTGTCCCTGCCTGTGGTGGGGGTTGGAACTAGATGGACCTCTCTGGGGTCCCTTCCAACCTAAACTATTATATGATTCTACCGTTTATCACCCTTTGGCAGTACACTGCAGTGCAGAGCTACATGAGTTCCATTCTGGCAAGGTATGTGCTGGACATTTTCACTCTTAGATTAAGAATGTATCAAATCTGGAAGCATTTGAAATTTCTCTGTCCTTTTGACTAGTCTTGATTACAAGCAATTTAGGAAATGGACAAAACAGCATAGGTAGTAAAAGCAATTTAATGTTGCTGAGGAGGCAAAATCTAGTAATACTGCTGTTGACCCTCATGTAACTGCAGCATTTGTTTCCCAGTGTCACAGAGATATACATCCTACTTTACAATCATAGGATGTTAGGGGTTGGAAAGGATGCAAGGAGATAGAGTCCAACCCCCCTAGCAGAGCAGGACAATACTAACACAGATCACAGAGGAATGCCTCCAGACAGGCCTTGAAGGGCTCCAGAGAGACTCCACAACCTCTCTCAGGAGCCTGTTCCAGTGCTCTGTGACCCTTACAGTAAAGGAGTTCCCCCTTGTGTTGAGGTGGAACCTCTTTTGCTGCAACTTACACCCATTGCTCCTTGTCCTGTCACAGGGAGCAGTGAGCAGAGCTTGTCCCCCCCCACTCCTGGCAGCCTTCAGATACTTATTTATCAAATCCCCTCTAAGTCTTCTCTTCTCCAGACTAAAAATCCCCAGGTCCCTCAGCCTCTCTTCAGCCATGCCCTCCTGTCTCCTAATCATCCTCGTAGCCCTCTGCTGGACCCTCTCCAGCAGATCCCTGTCCCTTTTCAACTGGGGAGCCCAAATGCATGTTGGCTCTTGTGATAGGTCCCATGTGGCAGCATTGGTGGCTTTTGCTTTCCATCATGTAATTTCAGAAGTCTGACTATGGTTCAAATAAGACTGCCAAGAGGCTATGGTCAGTCCATGGTGTGCAAAAAGTTAAATGTAAGGAACAGCACTTGAACTGGGAATGTCTTCTGCCAGGAGCCTGTTGTCTTTAGTAACCATTCAGAAGGCAAGTAAGAAGGAGTAAGATTTGAAAGAGAAGTTGCGAATTGAGAAAGGAGGCACTAAAATCAATCAGTTGCCCTGACAGGCAGCTTGGGAGGGGTGAGTGCAATAAATATTGTAGCAGTTGTTGTAAACTCTAATTGCTGGTGTCTGTGAGGGCTTGTGAAGGTACAGCATATGTAGTTGTCTGCATCAGACTGGGCAAAATGGTGTTTGCATAGGAGGTAGCTTCAGCAATAGATGATTGCTCAGCAGAAGTCTAAGGAAATACTTTTGGAATGCCTCTGGTGAAGTGCTTGATTGAATTGATGTGGAATTCATCATGCTAAGTGCTGTTGTGCCTTATTTTGCAGATCTTGGTACCAAGCTTGAGTTCAGTCTAAGCATGAAAATAGAGGATGTATTTCAAGAAAAAGATGAGTTGTAATGCAATGTACTCAGGGTGTTCTATCGGCAAATGCAGAAGTGCTTCCGACTTTGTTACCTATCCCTGCTTTTGGAAGAAGAGTCTTGCCATTAACAACACTTCATCCTAGAGCTTCAGGCCTGTTGTCTTCCACTGCCCTCATGAGGGAATTTAGTCACCTAATCTGATCAGAAGAAACCAAGAGGTCGTAGAAGAAACAAGAGGTCCTTTTGCTGTGGAAAGGTACTTAAAAGCACTGTGTTCCTTGGTTTGCTCTGCACTTTGTCTTTAGTAGTGGAAAACCACTACTATAGAATCATATTCTGGGTTGGAAGGGACCACAAGGATTATCTACTTCCAACTTCCCCTACCCTAGATCATCATTAATTCCCATAATTTTATCAAAATTAAGAAGTTGGTCCCTTTGATGGACTATTCTGGCTCTACCAGACTCCTTCCAGCCAAGAAACATGCCAGAATTGGTAGCGTCTCAGAACTTTTCATGCTAAAAATATCAAATATTTTGTGACTTTTTGTCTTTTTTTCCCCATGGCCTTTTCAAACAATAGAATCCTGTGAAGTTTGAAGTTTTCCTTTATGCAAATAGCTGTGCATGTAGAGTAATAGGAAATTTTTTTGTTCCTGTTGTGCTAAAAGATGTTTATCCGTTGACTTCAGTGGAGCTGCATTTCAGCTGCCACAACTCAGGACCGTCCTGATCTGAATTAACACTGAGTAGTACCAAAATTGAACTGAAAATAGTTATTCTGTTGATTCCAAGATAGAATGGAGGGGTTAAAGTTTTTATGAAGATGACATCACAACATATTTCCTTTTTGCATGTTTTTATATTTAGAATAGAATAGAATCAACTAGGTTGGAAGAGACTTCCAAGATCATCCAGTCCAACCTAGCACCCAGCCCTATCCAGTCAACTATTTGTGTCCTTGCACACAAAGCCAACAGTAAGGATAAGAGAAAAATGAAGGTAAACAGATGGAGTGCTGGAGGGAAGCTTGCAGCTCTGTGTATCAGCATCTGTAGAAGCAGTGCTATTGTCCAACTCAGGTACTTGATACTGTGTGCTTATAATAATTATAAGTCTGAATACATATTTACCTGGTCTGCATTGTGACCTGAGCTAGATTCTCTAGTCCTGCTCTGGCAGAAGGGTTGGACTCTGATCTAGGGAGGTCCCCTCCAACCCCTAACATCTTGTGATCTATATTTAAATTAGGAGTTGACTCAAGATTTGTAATTTTTATGCTGCATCCACGTGTTTTGGATGATCAAGCTGGTAACCTCAAAATTAACTGAGACTTTCAATTAAGTGGATTTCTGGACTCTTGGACTTGTAAATTTACTATTAGACATGTGAAATTGTGCATGCATGCAGGTTTCTTTCCAAGCAGTTCTGTATTTTAAAGGTATTCCTGAAACCCTGAAAAAGTACAGCCTGATGCAAACTCATAGTAGTGCAGTAGTGCATCAAGTTGCTCTCAAATTGCATAAAGTTAATAGTCTTAGTACAGAAATCCTCCTTTCAATGTGTAGATTTACAAGCTGTGTGGGAGGCCCAGAGTGGAGAACTGGGCAAGAGTTAACTACAGCTTTGTGTCTGTGCATTATGCTGACAGTGAGAAGTTACAGTGCAGAAAGGGGTAATTGCTAAGTGATTGGTTAGAGTGGAAAAAAAACCCCAACCTTGGCTTAATTTTGTGAGAAGCATGTTGTGCTCTAGAGATCCTAGAGTGTCCTTGGGTTTCACAACACAACAGCAGCAGGGTCTGACCCCAAGCTACTTCTATCAGCATAAGAAACTCCCAGATCTCAACATCAGAGGAGGTAAAGCAGGTAAAGAACACAAAGATCCTAAAGAAAAGGCCCAGCTAGGCTTCCTCCTGGCTTGTTGCTCATTGAGATTTACCAGAAAGGTGAGGCTGGGAACAAGAGCATTCTGAGGTGGAATTGATTGCCAGAGCACACTGTGGTATTTAAATGACCTTTATATCCCTGGCTGCAGAGTGCGAATGTGGTGCTACATGTGACTCAAAGGAGCTGGAGCTAATGGGATCATAGAATCAATGAATGTTAGAGGTTGGAAGGGACCTCCAGAGATCATCAAGTCTAACCCCTCTGCCAAGCAGGATCCTCTAGGGTAGTCCACAAAGAATGTATCCAGGGAGGTTTTGAAAGCCTCCAGAGGAGGAGACTCCACACCCCACCAGACAGCCTGTTCCTGTGCTCTGTCACCCTTACTTTGAAGAAGTTTCTCCTCATGTTGGGGTGAAACCTTCTATGTTCAAGTTTGTAGCCATTGCTCCTTGTCTTATTACTGTGCACCACTGAAAAGAGGTAAGCCCCATCCACTTGACACCCACCCCTCAGATATTTATAGACATTGATGACATCTCTCAGCCTTCTCTTCTGCAGACTAAACAGCCCCAGGTCTCTCAGTCTCTCTCTACAGGGACGATGCTCAAATGTCCCAGTCACCCTTGCGGCTCTCTGTTGGACTCTTTTTAGCAGATCCCGGTCTCTCTTGAACTGAGGAGCCCAAATTGCATCCTCTCCCAAGATGCCAAACAGCCATCTCTTGTGTTCTGCCCACAGGCCCACTTCAGGCAATTGAAAGCTTTGCTCTAAAGTAGGATAAATATTTCATTCCTTGTGCACTAAGTATGTAGCATCTGAATGTGTTGCCTAGAAACTGAGTAGATAGTACATCTAGAACCAAAAGGCATAGCTTGGACCACAATAGAGATTTTTAATCTGAAACCAGCCTGATTTTTACACAACTTTGTTCTGACTGTGAATACAAAGATGAAACCAGTTAATATCAGACTACTTAAAACATAGCTATGGCTATAAATTTGCATATATTTGATTTATTGAACAATAACTGTGTTTACCCAATTATGTAATTTCACACTACTTATGTGGACTGCTAGCATGCATGCTGGCTTTAATTAGTGATGTTTTGCAATTACAGCAGTGTAAAAAGTGAACTCTGCAAACATTCAGAGCCGTGCAAGAACTCCTCTCTTAACACAGCTAAACATAGAGCAGCAGCTCTAAACAAAGAATCACATTTTACTTATTTTTAATAATCTGTGGCATCACTGATCAGGAGAACACTGAAGACAGCATCCAGGTGTCCACATACTGAGCAGAAAGGCAACATCATTGCTACCTTTATAAATACTGGAGAAATCCAGATGAGCTTAATATATACATATCATTCTCAACCATACACCACTGAGAGATGGACTTCCACATTTACCCAATGTTTCTGTTAAATAAGGCAATAATAAAAAGCAGTGCCACAATAACCCACTTAAAACTCTAGACACTGAGTCCTGACATAACACAGTGCTCAAAGAGGAATCTGTAAAAATAACCACTTGTATTTGCACTTGGATTCTGCATTGCTTAAAATTACTTTAAAACAGCAACAACAAAAAGAATACCCCAAACACACAATTGTTCCAGATTCCATTCTCAGGAAGAAAACAGCTTCTGGGAGAACCCAAAGTGGCAAAGCTCTCCTTTCAGCCTGTGGTACCATTTGGAATATCTTGGACATCTGCTAAATGTAGTTTCTGGCTGAAGAAAGCCATTAAGGAATAACCTTTTCATGTACAGATAAGGTTTGAAGAAGATAGCATTGTTACATGAAACTCTGCTCAGTCTTGTGATGATCATGCACCATAGAATAGAATCAGCCAGGTTGGAAGAGACCTCCAAGGTCATCCAGTCCAACCTAGCACCCAGCCCTATCCACTGAACTAGACCATGGCACTAAGTGCCTCATCCAGGCTTTTCTTGAACACCTCTGGGGATGGAGACTCCACCACCTCCCCGGGCAGCCCATTCCAATGCCAATCACTCTCTCTGTGCAGAACTTCTTCCTAACATCCAGCCTAGACCTCCCCCGGCACAACTTGAGACTGTGTCCCTTTGTTCTGTTGCTGGTTGCCTGGCAGAAGAGACCAACTCCACCTGGCTACAGCCTCCCTTCAGGTAGTTGTAGACAGCAATGAGGTCAGTTCTGAGTCTCCTTCAGGCTAAACAGCCCCAGCTCCCTCAGCCTCTCCTCACAGGGTTGTGTTCCAGGCCTTTCACCAGTTTTGTCACCCTTCTCTGGACATATTCCAGTATCTCAGCATCTCTCTTGAAATGAGGGGCCCATAGCTGGACACAGTACTCAATGTGTGGCCTGACCAGTCTTGAGTACAGGGGAAGAATAACCTCCCTTGTCCTACTGGCCACACTGTTCCTGATACAGGCCAGGATGCCATTGGCTCTCTTGGCCACCTGGGCACACTGCTGGCTCATCTTCAGCTACTATCTACCAGTACCCCCAGGTCCCTTTCTGCCTGGCTGCTCTCTAGCCCCTCTGTCAGATGAATTCAGTGTAAGTCTTACGTGAGTTTTCAACCAGGAATCTTCCTTGATGAGACCTACCTCCAGAACTAGCTGGCAGACCAAGAGAAGTGGCAGGTACTTTTACCACTGTTAAGTGATACCACATTCTACTTGTGTTCTTTGAGACCAAGCCTTAAACAGCTTTCCACACTCAGAGAACGTATTACGAATGCACTATCCTTAGACCTAATGCAGAGTTCCACCTTCCTTAATGCCAACCAAGTGTGTAACATCAGAAAAAAACTAGGCTGCAGTATACACTGAGTGCAACACTCCTCAACTGTGTTCTTAGCAAGAGCATATAAGCTAAGACATTCAGCCTTACCTTCTGGCTGGGTTAAGAGCACATAATTGTTCAATTACCGATGTTCTGCTGACTTAATTACAGTCTGACTCTAGAAATAAAAATAGGTCAGTCCACTATTCACAATAAAAAAATCAGTGACAGCTGCACATTATTTCTAGAAAGAGACCTAAAAGGTAGGATTCACTGATGCATGAGACAGAACAGTTCTGAAAACTACAGAACAAATATTGCTAGGTAGGTGTTGTTCCAGGATGTCTAAGCAAGACAGATTCAGAAAGACCCTGCTTCTGATAGGCTTGCCAGCAACCATCAGCACATAGGTAATGTGTACCACTTAAAATAAAACACCATATGAAGAGAAGAAACCAGTCTAGAATTAGAAGTGTTAATATCTAATCATTTATGTATTGGAAGAACCTAAAATCCATGCTGTTTTACGGTACTGACTTAAAACCCTGGCTGTTACTAAAGCAGTTTGACTCCTGTAAAGACACCACAGTTACTGGAGAAGCATAGTAGAGTTTGCTTACAGTTAGCAGTAGCTGTCATGCAAAACAGACATTTATAGAAGGATACATAGATGAATTCAGTTCTTCTAGCTGCAACGTAGAAGGAGAAAATGTCAGAAATGGCATTTCAGTTAGTCAAATGCAACAATTATGCTGATAGGATGGAATACATTAAAGCAGTGAAGGAAATCACATGGAGAGCTGTGAGGATGATGAAGGGACTGGAGCACTGCCTTATGAGGAAGGCAGAGAGACCTGGGGCTGTTTAGTCTGGAGAGGAGAAGACTGAGAAGGGATTTAATCAATGTTTATAAATATGTGAGTGCCGGGTGTCAAGAGGGAGGGGACAGGCTCTTCTCACTTGTGCCCTGTGGTAGGACAAGGGGCAGTGAATGTACAGCACAGGAAGCTCCACCTTAACATGAGTAAGAACTTCCTTACTGTAAGAGTCACAGAACACTGGAACAGGCTCCTCAGAGAGGTTACTGAGTCTCCCTCTCTGGGGACTTTTCAAGACCTGTCTTGATGTGTTCCTGTATGACCTGCACTGGATTATGATCCTGCTCTGGCAGGGAGGTTGGACTCAATCTCCAGAGGTCCCTTCCAACCCTTAACATCCTGTGATCCTGTAATACACAGATCTAAATTCCTTGCTGTATGTGGTCACCCTCAGTTGCCAGGAGGATGGACCAGAGGAAAAAATGGCTGTTCTTAATAGATCTACATCTTTAGAGAGTTTACAGTTAAGACTGTTCCACTCACCACAACAAGCAGTGGCCTATAAAAGAAGAAAACATGGAAGTATGTTTTCTCAAGACCAAGGTGAGGGCAGAGCTTATGCCTTGATTCATTAAAGAACTATGTTCTCCTCAGCTGTGCATTGCTGCTCACCCAGCCGTGTTTTCCTGAGCCAAATGCTGTGGGCAAAGTTCCATGTGTTCTGCCCTCCCAGCACTTACATCTGACAGCAGCCTATCCAGGTTGGAGTCACTGGCCAGTTTTCTTTTGTCTTCAGGGAGTTCTTCCATTTCCCCATAGAGCTCCAGATTGAGGCGAGCGAGTTTCTCCTGCATGCTCCGCACGTGCTCCATCTGCTCGATGGAACATTCATTTCCTGAAAGGAGGAGCAAGAGCTTTAGTAAGAACACCTGAGAGAGAAAATGTAAGGTGCAAAGATGCAGCTCTTTACATTAGAGAAGAGGAATTTAAACATCAAATGTACAAGTTAATTTGCTTGCTCATTGATTTCTCCCTGGTTTCTCTGATGAAGTTGCTGTCACCCTGTCTGGTGTTAGGTTGTGCTGAACTTGCAGTAACTACCAAATGTATTAACTGGGGATTTTTTTAAGAGTATAGATGTGGTTTTCTTATCCTCCTAAATTTCTCTCCTGTGGTGGGTTTTCAGAAATCACCTCCCAGATAAAATTTACCAGGCTAGCTCAGACAGCTTAGATGTAAGCTGCAGCTGTATCCTACAGCAAGCTAAGTTTACAAACATATTTAAAAATATATATTTAAATGTATTTACAATTATATACAACTTAGACATAACACAGAAATCCAGTCCTGCTCCCCTGCACAAAGGAAGCTCAGAAGGGGTCAATGCCATCTACTACTCTCTCCCCAGACAGAAAACCAGCAAGGCCTCACCCATTGTCAGCTAAAGGTTAGTACCCAGTGTGGAAGAGTGAGAGAGGTGAAGGAACAGTGGCAGAGCCCCAAGAGCAAAACTGTTTATACGTTGCCATTTTATCCCTCTTGGCAATCCAGTGAGCGATACAGACTTTATTATTCTTTTTACAACCAAGGCCCTGATTGCTCATTCTGTATTCAAAAGAATGTCCAGAAAGTTGTTCTCTATTTCTCATTTATAATTTAGAATCAAAATAGAGCATTAGCTTTTAACTACATCTCCAAACTAAGAAACCTCTGGTTTTTAAATCCAACCACAATGAACCTTCTTTCTAATTTTCATTAGTCATAGAATCAGTCAGGGTTGGAAGGGACCACAGGGATCATCTAGTTCCAAGCCCCTTGCCAGGGGCAGAGACACCCTATCCTAGATCAGGCTGGCCACAGCCTCATCCAGCCTGGCCTTAAGCACCTTCAGGGATGGAGCCTCAACCACCTCCCTGGGCAACCCATTCCAGGCTCTCACAACTCTCATGGTGAACAACTTCCTCCTCACATCCAGTCTAAATCTCCCCACCTCCAGTTTTGCTCCATTCCCCCTAGTCCTGTTACTACCTGATAGCCTAAAAAGTCCCTCCCCAGCTTTTTTGTAGGCCCCCTTCAGATCCTGGAAGGCCACAAGGTCACCTGGGAGCCTCCTCCAGACTGAACAGCCCCAACTCTTTCAGTCTGCCCTCATAGCAGAGCTGCTCCAGCCCTCTGATCATCCTCGTGGCCCTTCTCTGGACACACTCCAGCATCTCCACATCCCTCTTGTAATAGGGGCTACAGAACTAGATGCAGTACTCCAAGTGGGGTCTCACCAGAGTGGTGTAGCGGAGGAGAATCACCTCCCTTGACCTGCTGGCCACACTTCTCCTGATGCAGCCCAGGATCTGGTTGGGTCTGTGGGCTGCAAGTGCACACTGCTGGCTCATGTTGAGCTTCTTGTCCACCAGCACCCCCAAGTCCCTCTCCTCAGGGCTGCTCTCCAGCCAGTCACTGCCCAGCTTGTATTAGTCTTGGTAGTTTTTCTTGTAACTGATGCTTTACAAAATACAGACTTTTTGGGTTCTCTTGTAAATTCAGTGTGGGATCTTAATCATCTAAAGAGGATCACTACCCAACAACGGCACGTGTGGCATCATCTGCATAAAACCTCCACCGGTGTACTGACTGCAGAGTCAGACTGCAGACCACTACAACTGCAGAGGCACGTATGCATCTCTCTACTCAACACTGGTGTTGTAAAGGGGGACAGAGTACTCTTTTATCTCTTCTAATAGGGGCAAAAGAAAACTGCTCACACATGGGATTGGAGAATTGGAAAGTTTAAATGGAAAGGCAATTCATATACTGCAATGCTACAGTTCTATTGTGGTGAGCCTAGCAAAGCTTATTAAAATACAAAGAAATCCATAATCTCGTCTTACACAGAGGCTTATTAAGCCAAAACTTCACACAAACCCCAGTATCTCAGACCCAAACACTCCACTCTCCCCATGCCTCTCTACCCCTATACCAAAACCATTGTGATACAACACAAAATTCAGCTTGGCAGCTCCAGCTGCTCTGGGCCTAGTTTGCAGCCAGATTTATAGGGATGCAGGATTTATGGGAAGAAATACAAGGATGACACTTTCCAGTATGCCTCCTGGATGCTCTTAGCTCCTGGAGGTCTGTAACTGTGGTTTTCTTAAAAGGCACTGAGCTCAAACAGCCACAACTGGAGAAAAAGAAAAAAGAAAGTGCCATGTTTCTTTCTGAAATCTGTGTCAACTGTTACATATTAAGAATGAATAGCAGGATGCAAAAAAGAAGAGGAAGATAGGCAAAATGCAACTTGCACTGAATTCCACAGAAGTCCACAGATAGTCTAAAGTGGCAACATGCTGTAAAATCGAGTGCTAAATACAGGAGCAGCTTTTAACATGGTATTCTAAATCTGTTAAGACAAGGTATTGCCCTTTATAAGCCATGCTGGAAGGAAAAAGAAATAGCATTTGAGTAATCTCACACCAAAGACAGCCTTATAATAGGACTAGAAGTCAAAAATGCAGTAAAATATATGAATTGTTAAACTTCATTTCACGCTACAGAGTCCAATATGACAAACTGGCAGCAGAGTTTTTTTGCCAATGCACAGTTATAAAAACAATTACTGCATGCAGAAAATTCATGTGCTTACCAAATGCTTGAAGTTTGCCAGAGTGGAAGTCATTCAGGAGACTCAGAAGTCCTCTTTCCATTTCTTGGACATCTGACACATCTGTGAGAAAAGAATGCTGGATTGGTGGTGCCTGTGCCCCTTTTGCTTCATCTCCAGGAGGTTTGGCTTTCTCTTTTATTACACTGGAAAAAAAGGAATTAAAATATTACTCCCTGCTTTCACTGAGAATCTGAAAGCTAAGCTAAGTGTACCTCTGAGCTTTGAAAGTTAAATGGAAAATAGGTATTTCAATCACTCCAAGTTAAAAAACCAGGTCACTTGTTTGGCTTAAGAATAAAGAACAGCATCACTGTCTCCTGACAGTCTGATGCTGCAAAATGAAGGATTCCAACAATCTGCTTTCCTGCCAATAGTGGGAAATACATCTTAACCACAGAATTCACAGGGCTGGAAAGGGCCTCAAGGATCATCTAGCTCAAACTCCCCTGCCACAGGGAAGGACATCTCACACTAAATCAGGCTGCTCAGAGCCACATCCAGCCTGGCCTTAAAAGACCTCTAAGGATGAGGCTTCCACCACCTCCCTGGGCATCCTCTTCCGATGTCTCACCACCCCTCATGATGAAGAACTTCATCCTAATATTCAATCTGAATTACCCACTTCTAGTTTTGCTCTATTCCCTCTAGTCCTATCACTACCCAATATCCTAAAACATCCCTCACCATTCCTAATAATCTACAGAGGACCATTACCCAACAATGACAAGTGCACATGGAGCTTATCTACATTAAATCATCCCCAAAAAATCCGTAAACAGCGTGGAAAACAACTGCTGTAGGAGCATTAACATAGTTCATCTGAAAAAAAAAGTACAGACTTTACACTGAAGAAATTTATTATTCATCAAGCCCAGACTGGCTCCTTCAAACAGACTATCTGTGCTAATGCAATAGATCAGTATCAAGTCTTCATCTAATACTTGCAGGTCAATAAGCTCAGCTGCCTCTCCTTAGACAATATTTCATTCCAAGATCCCTCCTCACTCACTGTATGTGCCACAGGCAAGAAGTTTTCTAAATTGAGAAAAATTAGTATTCAACAACTGATATGTATGGATCACCAATAACACAGAAGCTACTTCAAAACAGTGCTTTCAGAAGAGCTGAATGGCTCTCTCCACACATAATGGGCCTGGGAGCTACTGCTGCCACTGCTGATAGGTCCCCAGATACACACCTGGAAATTCAGGTTATCCTGTTCAATTTATGGCCATTTCCTATCCTACTAATCAGCTTCACCTTTGCAGTCGCATAGCATTTTACTTGTTCCTCACAGCTTCTTCCCACATTCACTATATTTGATCACAGAATCATAGCATAATTTAGGTTGGAAGTGACCTCAAAGATCATCTAGTTTCAACACCCTGCCATAGGCAGGATCACCTCCCACTAAAACAGGTTGCTCAAGGCCTCATCCAGCCTGGCCTTGAACACCTCCAAGGAAGACGCAGCCACAACCTCCCTGGGCAAGCTGTGCCAGTGTCTCATCACCTGCACTGTAACCAGCCACATCAGGCTACTGTCTCTTCAGCTGGACTGGTATCAGTATGAGCCTGCAGCGTCATGTAACATTTTATAGAGCTTACAAAAGGAGTATCAAGCACCATTTCTGTAAAATAAACATTGTACTGCATCAAACACCAATCACTTTGCCAAAAAAAGCCATGCTGTCAAAAATCATCACAACTCTGAAGCTCTTTCTTTTTGTTCTGTCCCTGCTAGTCTAACCACCCTTTAGTCTGCCTTGAGCATTTGTGGGTTTCCACCCAGCTTACCGTTTTAACTTCGGTTTTTGTACAGCAGGCTGTGGCGCAGGGTTTGAAAAGGCTATACTTTTACTGACTGGCACAGAGCTCTTCTTGGAGTTAGCAACCTGAGCAGGATGACTGGTAGATGATTTGGGGCTCCTCCTCTTGATTTTCCTTTCCTCCATTTCTTCCAATTTACCGGGTCTAGACTAGTTTCTTGTCCTCCAAAGGGAAGGGAAAAAAAGAGAAACATCTACTGAAGTAGGCATTTACAGTAACAGGAAAAGAACAAAACAAGTGCCTGTGCATTCAATAATAGCTTTTTAGTTTCTCTGAAGAAATGAGTGACTGCTCATCTTTGAGCAAGGGAATCGTCTTCAGAAGAAGCTGTCAACAAAACAGGCAGGAATTTGAATCTCTGCCAGCTTCAGCTGACAGGTCCTTCAAAGTGATCTCAAGCTTTGGATCTCATAGATGACTGCTATGCAACACTATGCCTACTCAAGTCTGTGCCGAACTACTGAGAACGATGGTGGCATTAGGATACTACGATTCATCCTTGCCAAATAAGCTCCTCCGAAAGGAGAGCAGTGGCCTTCCCAAGGCTCAGCTGATGCCAAGTTATTATTGCTATTACTTATGCTCTTGATGGGTGCTGTCCAATAAAACCTACGCTGGACTGCTGCTACTGTATATGCTACTAACGGGTGCTACCTAATCATCTCCTCGCCTGAGGGAACGCCTCCTCGGAAACCCACCGCCCCACGGTGGGTATCGTGGGCACCGCCATACAAACTCAGCAGCACGATCGCGGACCCTCCGAGGCTGCTGCCCACTGCGGACCCACTGCCACCTTCAAGTGGTGCCCTGCCCCTTGGCTAGCACAGCCCCCACCGTATGTCGCCGTTTTATCAGCACGAAGATCTGGAGCAACGCCAACGCCGCCCCCCACTCCGGGAAGGACGAGAAGCGCGCCCCTGGCTGCCCAGCCCCGGCGCACGCTGGCCACGGCCGATGCAGAAGCCCGGCCCGGCCGCCCCGCCCCCCGGCCGCCCGCTACCGAGGAGGGAGGCCCCGCCCCCGCGGCCGCGCGCGACCCCCCCGGCCCGGCCGGCGCTCACCCCTCCCCCACGGAAGTGGCAGGCTCGGCCCGGGGCGCTGCTCACGTGGCACGGCTAGGCCGCCCTGCGAGATGCATTGTGGGAGCCCCGCCCCGTGCCGGCGGCCTGACTCCTTTGGCGGGCAGGGCGACTACCGTTCCCAGAGCCCTCCGCGGCAAGAGGCGGCTGGCTCGGGGTGCGCTCGGAGCGCCTCAATCGGCGCCTGTTTGCGCATGCGCGGGGGCGGGCTGAGGGTGGAGCCAGGGCAGCCGTTAACGGCTGAAAGGGATTGCGGTCGGAGGTTGGCCTTTGTTGAGTGCCGAGGGACAGCCGGGGGCGTCGGCGGCCTCTGTGGGTGCCGCTGCTTCTGAACTGGACAGTGTCCTTGGCCTCAGGGTCTGCATGGAGGCGGGAATCTTTCGGCGCTGGCCGCATCGCCGCCGCCTGCTGCCGTGGGAACCTCACACGTGTTGGGAGGCGCCTCTGACAGTGCTGGAAATGCCGGTCAAGCGGCAAGTTGCACAGCTCTGAAATGTGAAAAACGGAAGGAGAGAGGAATGATTAGAAAGGGACTGCCTTCTCGGCAGCAGTGCATTCCGTGCCTTGTGAGGCTCCCGGAGCTTTGTCACCTGCTGAGACAGGGAATCTGGGATGTGAATGTTTTCGGCGGGTTTGGAGCTTTAGCTTGCTGCGAGGCAGACCCTCGTCAATGGCAGGCCTTGTACTCTGGGTGGCAGCACCACTTCGCGCTCCGGGGCTCTTAGAGCCTCGGCTGTTCACCCTTCCCTTCTGGGCTGTTGAGAAGCAGCAGCGATAGCAAGCCCGAATAATAAATAAGTAGGACCCTGTATAACTTTTGTGTTATGCAGCTTCGTCCCCGCGATAGATGTTCCTGGGGAAGATACTGATACAAGTTAAATGAGGAGGGCCCTGCTGCCACGTTTACTTTGAGGCAGCTCTGTGCCTTTCCCGATGTCGGCTCCAGTATTGAGCAGTTGGCTTACGTAAACTTAGTTTTCAAGGCAGGCAATATGAGCAGATCATGCCTAGCCAGACTTCCTAATAAATACATTCAGTTCCCTAAGTCTTATTTCCAGGTGCTGTTTCTATTGTAGAGGAGCAATTGCTTTTTTGGTCGTCTCTTGTCTCTTCGGTGCTCGCTGTGGTTGATGGCTTTGCCGGCTTGAACACTTGGCACGTCTTTCCTAGCTGTGGCTGCTAGCTCAAAGCGGTTTTCCCCCATGTGACAGTGCTTTGGTGTCTTGAGAGATGAACTTATCAACTGTCTACAACCTGTTTGACGACTTTAATGTCTTCCATTTGCAATGAGATCTTGCTTTTTACCTAAGAAACCTGTTGATCGTAATTGTGTGCTTCCAGATGAAAACTCTGATGTTCTTTACACACTGGCTGTGCAAGGTGGCACGATGTGCATCATCCAGACTGGAGAAAAGCTTTACTGGTTGTTTGCAAGTGTATGTCAATATAAAGCTACTAAGTGGATTAACAGGTGTGCAGGTAGGATACATCCTTACATCTGTCTAGACCTTGTATGATACCAAAAATCTGATTTTTCCAGTTGTACTGTCATTGTAAACTTTCTTAAGGGTCTTGAATTAGACCTGAGAGGTAAGTAGATGTGACTGTGCCTTGTCAAGGCTTCTGTGGGAGTTGTGATTGTGAGACTCAGATTGTGCTCTGAGTCCTGAAATAGGTGCTGCCAAAGGAAGATTGTATTTGCAAAAATGTCCACTGAAGGTGACTCTGCAGTGAAAATAGTTCCTTGCAACAGGACAGTGCTTAACACTGAGGATATGGATCATTCTGTTTACATTACTAACACTTATTGCAACAGTACCAGTGATACACTGACAGTTCAGTGATCAGAACAAACAATCCAGGTGTGTCGATATGTAAGCTACTAGTCTCACAGGAAAAAAAAATGGTCCAAGTGAGAAGAAAGAAAACATGTAACGCTGAAGGCACATTAAACAAAAAGCTAGCAGTGCAAGACTTAAGGGACAGGTAGATAAGCAGAAACAGTTGTTTACCATCTTTTTGATTCTGCAGTACAAAAGGCTTCTGATATCTAGTTTGGCATGCATTACAGGGAAACAAGAGCTAGCAAAATTCACACAGGCTGTAAGCCAGTCACAGGTTCTTGGCTGTAGAGCTGCCTCAGTAGAATCTTCATTCACATGCATACACAGATGTATATATGTGTGTGTGTATATATGGGGGGGCAAGTGGGCTAAAAAAAAATGGAAAATGCAAGATTTACAGACAGATTTGTGTACTTATTTGCAAGATTTGTATGAACTGCAAGATAACTTCAGAAATGTTTATGTTCGTTCTGCTGATTTCTCACACACTATATAATCAAGTAGATGTACCCATGTCTGGTTTGTATATAGAGGTGTGGTTTAATTTTTCCTCTGTGATTAATAGTGTTCTATGTATGCAGACTAAAGCAAAGAGGTTTGACAGTTAGGATAGAAAGTGACTGGGTACCCTTTGTTTCTACCAGAGCAGTTGAAATAGAGTATCTATAGACTGTTTTTAAATAAGGGGGAAATCTTTCCACCACTAAGCATTTTTAAACCAAAATTACTTTAATATTCAGAAAGCAGTTGGATTCTACAGTCAAACCTGCTTCAGTGTAGTGTCTAAGTATGAAGGAGCAAGTGCTCTAATTTAGTTACTCTTAACAAAACCACTGTGCAGTTTTCCTGGGTCACCCTAGAAAAGACATACAATCACTTTTAGCACACAGGTAATGCTTTGCTCCAAGTACTTTTCTTATCACTGCACACTTTGATACATTAGAATTATTATTAAAATGTCTCTATTATTTCCATATCTGATTTAGAAGAGGTCATGAGGGTAGATAACTAGGAAAGCATCAGGCTTCATTGGATGTTTTTTGTAGTGAAAGTAGTTTTATAGTGAAAATTAATTTCTTATAGAAGATAGTAGTAAGTTAAGGGCAAAGAATCAAAGGTAGTGTGGTCTTGATTTGATACTACAAATGCTGTTGCAGATAACACTGTTGCCTGGAATCAAATAAAGGTATCATATATTCACCAGGCGGGGGGAAAGTGTGTTTTGGATTATGTCCATTTAGCTGAGCTTTTGCATAATTTTGTGTTGTGGTAATGATTCACAGTCTGGAAACTGCTTTTTCTTTTCCTATATAAGGCTTTTTTCTGACAACATCAGCAAGCATTACAGTGGTAGTGTTTGTGTATACTTGTTGACTGAAGTGCTCCAAGGGTAACATTGTTTTAATAGTAACAATCTTATTGTTAAAGAAGCAAACTAAAAAGTTAATTGAATCTGATTTTATTTACATGCATATCTTCTTAGAAATTTGAGGCCCACCTTTGAAGATGCTTTGAAGAAGAACTTCAAAGAAGGTAATCTGTGCTTTGTATTGAGATATACATGCAAATAAAATCAGATTCTTCTTTCTGGAAACCCTGTTCAGTTAACATGAGTTGGCAAATGGGTTCTAAAGGCTTCCAAGACAATGATGAAAGAATATTGTCCTTTAGATTCTCTAATTAATCTCAGATGCATTTTTACAGGGTGGCATGTTGTACTCATGACATTGCTGTAGCATCACCTTCCACAAAAGAGCATAGCCTGGGACATACCTGTTCATGTGAAGCAAAGTCCATATTTCTGGCTTGTGACTACCAGCATAAAAAGATATACCTATTAGCCAGCTAAATGTGCAGAACAATGCAGCAAAGTTGAAATTACATATAAAGAAAATTAATTAACACCAGATTAAATATGGATGTAGAATTGTGTGGGTTAAGCACATGTGTATTCTGCTTTGCTGAATGATGACAGATATGCCCTGAAGTAATGTCACTGAAAACTGTGTCAACATGTATACTTACTTTGTGTCTCTCTCTATATATATATACTCAAACACTGCACTTTGGCTCACTGAAGTAAAATAAGCATATATAAATATTTAGACTTCTATATTATTACTGATAAGCTTCTGCATCATGAACTTGATTAGTCCATTGAAATCAGTCACGTTACACTAGAGAACAAGTTGTTTAAACCTCCCCCAGTATTACATGTATCCAGTGCCAACTTACTGCAAAAAATCAATTCTTCTTTAGATAGCAAAAAATCAAATATGTGGCTTGCTTAAAAGTAAAATCTTTTGCCAGCATGTGAATATTGAACAAACCACCTCCTCAGACCAACAGTGTGGTGATTTGTGCACCCACATGCAGTAATGAGGGGAGGAAGGAGAATAGAAGGGACTTGCCAAATCACTTAGGAAGCACGATCTTTTCAGTTACAGGTAAGCCTCCCTGTGAAGGATGATGGCTGCTCAGAGCTTTTCCCTTCAGTCTACCCCAGTTTCCTCCGGTACACCAGCCCCTGTAGCTCCTTGATAATGTCCTCCTGGAATTTTCTTGGTCAATTTTATTCCATCTTTCCTTACTTCTGGAGGTGTACATTCTTGCCATGCCCCAATTCCTTCTCTTTGAATATATCTTCAGTTCTCTACAGTATTGCTTTGGCCCTTTGTCTTAATAATGCCTTAAAGGCTGAGATGATCCCCCTAGGAGATCCCTAGAAATGAAAGCTGATTCTTCCTACCATGGGAGCTTTGATGATTTCTATCAACTATAAAGACAGGTGTCTTTAGCATATAGCCACAGCAGCCAATTGCAGATGCCTGCAAAACATTGTAAGAAGCTTTCAAATGTGTGATGTTGCCTCTGAATAGTCTCCCACTCCCATCAGATTTGTGGTTCAGATGCAATTTCTGTGCATATATCAGTGCTACACAGCACTCTCTCCAAGAACTAGGCCTCTGGGGCTCAGTGGCCCTGGCGAATTCCACCTGGGACCTCCCCACCCTACAGCCCATGTGCAGCCCAATTTCAATTCACTCCAGAGCCTTCATTTCCTGCTTTCTCTTCAGCTGCTGGACCACTGGTATGTAAGCTGTGCCCTTGTCTCAATGAAATAACTTCAATTTCTTTATATGCCTCTAAAATTATCTCAAAGTAAGAATATTACTAACTGGGAACAGGTTGCCCAGGGAGGTTGTGGATGCTCCTTCCCTGGAGGTGTTCAAGGCCAGGTTGGATGAGGTCTTGAGCAACCTGTTCTAGTGGGAGGTCCCTGCCTATGGCAGCGGGGGTGTGGTGGGGTGTGGTGTGTGTTAGAACTGGATGATCTTTGAGGTCCCTTCCAACCTAAACTATCTATGATTCTATGAACATGTGCAGTACTTAGTCTGGATTTAATATTCATAGTACCATGGAAATAACAGTGGATGGAAAGCATCTCTTGAAGTCATAGCATCATGGATACTTCAGGTTGGAAGGGACATCTATGAGATCTCCAAGTCAAAGTAGGGTCAACTATGTAGCCAGGCCAGGTTGCTCAGAGCTTTATCCAGCCTATCTTGAAAATCTTCAAGGATGAAGACTGCACAAATGCAGGGCAACTGCCACATCTGGTGAGCTGTGGCTTTGTCTGGCCAAGCCCTGAAACCTTCAAGAATAGACATTCTAACACCCCTGCAGATAACTTGTTCTCGATACTGCATTACAGTCCTAGTGAGCAGATTCTCCCTTGTACAATTTTTAGTTCTATAAAAACACTCTAATGTTCTGTATGTGTTCAATAGATACAAAACCTCTTGTACACTTCACCTTCCTCTAAATGTTTGTAGCACACAATAAAGTTTTCTAGGGAAAAAGCACTTTTGAGCTGTGCATTAGTTGTTTTAGTAACCTTTACACTCCAGTTGGAGAAGGAAAAAAATCCATCACTGGCTCTGCCAGCATGCCCAGAATTCCAGGTATAGTATCAAACCTAACACAATGTTATGGGTTTAAGAACTGAGATGTCTTAACCATTGAGTACAGTCTTCCAAGGGACTAGATAGGCCAAGAGGCAGACATCAGAAAATGTAATTTTTTGTTATTCCATCCCATTGTTTCTGCATCTCCCCTATATAAATGGACATTTCTGTCTATTCTGCCTCTTTTTTTCTTCCTCTCTCTCTCTGCTCCCAGCCAGATCATATCTCTTGTGGGAGAGGTTTGTGGCTTGGCTTGGCCTTGGCAGAGTTTTTTTACTGCTTCATTTGGGCCTGGGTAGGGAGGTATGGGGAGGAGGGGAGTGAGTTGTTTTTTGAGACATGGGACTTTGAGGCCTGGTCATCAGGAGAGGCTTTGGAAGGTTTTGGCCTAATGAGATTGTTTGAGTACTGGATTGAGGCCAAATATGAATTTTGTATATTTGCATGGTTTTGTACTGTTTATGTAGTTGTGAATAGTACTTCCATTTAAATTCCCAATTGTTTCTAATCCTGTGTGGAGTGTTTTCTTTTACTCCTTTGGGGAGAGGTAAAAGAGCATCTGTCCACTCCCTAAAACCATGATGTGATTTTCCAGGCTCTGTCAGGGATAAAAGACTAAGATTAGCAAGAAATGCATTGGTGGTCCACTAGTGTGTGATGCACCTTCCTTTGAAATTGAGGTACACAATGGTATTGAGTACACCTTGAGTACTGTGTCCAGTTCTGGGCCCCCCAGTTTAAGAGGGACATTGAGATGCTTGAATGTGTCCAGAGAAGGGCAAGGAGGCTGGTGAGAGGCCTTGAGCACAAGCCTTGTGAGGAGAGGCTGAGGGAGCTGGGATTGTTTAGCTTGGAGAAGAGGAGGCTCAGGGGAAACCTTATTGCTGTCTACAACTACCTGAGGGGTGGTTGTAGCCAGGAGGAGGTTGCTTTCTTCTCTCAGGCAGCCAGCACCAGAACAAGAGGACACAGCCTCAAGCTACGCCAGGGGAAATTTAGGCTTGAGGTGAGGAGAAAGTTCTTCACTGAGAGAGTCATTGGACACTGGAATGGGCTGCCCGGGGAGGTGGTGGAGTCGCCGTCCCTGGAGCTGTTCAAGGCAGGATTGGACGTGGCACTTGGTACCATGGTCTAGCCTTGAGCTCTGTGGTAACAGCTTGGACTTGATGATCTGTGAGGTCTCTTCCAACCTTGGTGATACTGTGAGTCTGTGATAGTATGTAGGAACCCAAGGCATGCCAGGCAAGCTCTGCAAGTGAACTTTTATAAGCAATTTCAGCCTTACCTCTGGTATGCACAAATGTGAGCTTGTGGGCATAATCACCTGCATGTATCTGAGTCTTCAGTCACAGCCAAGAATCCAATGGTGGAAAACTCCACAGACTCAGGGAGCAAATAAAGGCAATTGCTAGAACAAAGATCATGCAACAGATGGATAAAAGACCAAAGGGGAAAACAATAAAAGGGAACAGTCAGGCAGCCTGGATCTATATGATCCACCAAGGTTTAAGCGCAGCAGCAAAGGTTCTGTTACCATCATGGGCAAGGCTACGTTTGTAGCTTACACAAAAGAATGCATAGGTTAATTTCACAGATGGATCTTTTGGCTTTAAAGATAACAAGTCAAAATTAGAATTTCCTTGTGGGGACACACAATATAAATCTACCTTGAATATACCTTTTTTTTTAATGGTAAATTCTATATGCAAACTTACAGTTCTCATTTAGAAACTTACATTCACCTTAAGAAAATCCAGTCATTTTTCTAAGTGAGAAGACTTGTGAAGATCATGCCTGCAAAGAACTGCAAAGGTAAGCAGGTACACTTCCTTTATTGAAAGGGCTAAGAGCATGAAATAGTGCTCTCATAGTAACAGTTACAGAAATAATGTTATGTTATAGAGATACATAGTTATATCCTAGAAATACAACTCACTATGGAAGTAGAGTTATTTGCAGCCTGCGATTTTTCCTGGTCGGATTTGTAGTTGGCTTCAAGTCACTTCTTTGTGTTGCTTGGGAAATTTAATTCCCTTCCCGCTCTGTAGCTTGGTGGCTTGGTATAAATACAATTGCTATGATGTTTCAAAGGCATCAAGTGACTTTTTTTTCCAGGCTAGAAGTCACATTGCCGAGAAGTTCCACTGACTATGTCTGGTCTCCCAAACAAAGCATGTTTGTAATTTCAGACTTTGTTTTGTTAGAGGTATACAAATACAGAACTAAAACCAAACAAGAATCCATTCCCTAAGGAGAGTGATTGTACACAGAAATATTTGTACAGAAAGCTGATTCTAAGCAACACATATGCTAAAAATTGTTTTTAACATGTTTTTACTCTACCAACTCTAATTAACAAAAGAAAAATTATATATCTGAAGCATTTTTCTTCACACTGGAAATCCTAAAAAGAAAAGAGGTGTTGGGGCCAAACAGGGCACTTGTGACTGTGTGCACCGTATTCCTGTAGAATAAAAAGGGCCTCTGCAGCAAAATGTGCAAGTCCTGAATACATGATGGAATACACTGGGCATGTGTATATGTAGTCTATAGGCAGTTATGTATAATCTATATATATAGACTATATATATAACTGCCTATAGTCTACAGGTAGTTATATATATAATCTAATAGTTATAGTATGCTGCAGTTGATATTTGTGAGAAAGCTTCTATTTTAAGGTTTTCTTAATCTCTATAGGATAACAGGTTTGAGTGAAACCTCCTCATCAAAGTATATTAAAAAAACCCAAAGCTACAGGGAAACAGTAAAAAGTTATAGATGTCAATGGTAAAATGAATCATAGAATGGTTTAGGTTAGAAGGGACCTCAAGGATCATCCAGCTCCAACCCCCTGCCATAGGCAGGGACACCTCCCACTACAGCAGGTTGCTCAAGGCCTCATCCAGCCTGGCTTTGAACACCTCCAGGGAGGAAGCAGCCACAACCTCCCTGGGCAACCCGTTCCAGTGCCTTACCACCCATTAAACCNTGCAGCCCAGCACAGGGTTGCTGTCTGGGCTGCATGTGCACACTGCCGGCTCATGTTGAGCTTCTCGTCGACCCAGACCCCCAGGTTCTTTTCCTCAGGGCTGCTCTCAGCCATTCCCCACCCAGCCTGTATCTGTGCCTGGGATTGCACCGACCCAGGTGCAGAACCTTACACTTGGCCTTGTTAAACGTCATGAGGTTGGCCTGGGCCCACCTTTCCAGCCTGTCCAGGTCCCTCTGGATGGCATCCCTGCATTTACAAGTTTTGGTTGTTGATCAAAATAACTGTGTTAGTATTCAAAATACTGCAGCTCTGTCACTCAATATAAAGCACAGAAAAATCAATACATTAACGAACCAAAGTGACATTGTTGTGAGACTGATGGGTTTTTTGTTTGTTTGTTTGGCTTGGATCATTAGGGCTTTGTTTTGGGTTTGTGTGTTGTTGGGGTTTTTGTTGTTGTTGTTGTAGGGAGTTTTTCTGTTTGGTTTGGTGTTTTTGTTTTTAATGTGTATGAACAATTGGGGATTAATTTTGCAAACGGCTAGAAAAAGACCATAAGGGATACTCTTGAAAGAAGACTCAGATACAATCAGCACTTTCTTTTTCCTTCTAAAGAGGCTCTTCATGAAATAGGAAAGAGGCTGAAATTCCTTATTTTTCTGTCACTGCACTTTAAGAAAAAAAAAAAACAAAGAGAATGTTTTTATCTGTATTTCACTATTTAAAAGTTGATTCTTGTGCTGTTAAGCAAAGTGTTTATATGTTTTCTTTGAGATAACAAAAAGTTATTTTGCTAGAAATGCTTAAAACTCAGCACAGTTATAGTCCTCTGAGGAATGCATATTCTGCCAAGCCTGAAAACAGTTGGAACAGAAAGAAGGTCTGAGTAAATCCTGCATACAGTGCTACAGTTTTTTAACTGATTATGAACAAGACACCAATGCTTAGCTTGTACAGTTTGACCTATTTTACAATGAAGTAAACACAGCTGCATTTATTACAGCGACTTCATAATCACATACCTTGGTACTTGCAAACTTTTGGGAGTATTCAGAAAGCAGTGTGTTCTAAAAATCCTGATTTCCTTTACTTTCTCTAAAGTCACTCTGGTTTTTTTTTCTGTCTGTAAGTAAGAAATGTTCTGCAACACCAGCAGTTCAGATCATTTACACTAGCTGTAAAGCAGTGGGACTGCCAACACTCTGGTCACAGAAAATACAAACACACCAGTCTTCACAGGTATTGCCTTCAGTTTCCTGGTTTGGATCCTCAACTGTTACTCCATGCAGTGTAGACTTTACTACTCAGTGTAATTACTAGATAGCCATAAAATAGCTTTTCCCTTGGTGTCAGTCTTCAAAATTATTATTTTGGAATTTGACAATATTTTATTAGACTTTATTTACTGGCAATATGCTAGCCTCTGAGACTGGCTGTATAAACAGAATCACTGAGCTTTGCAGCATGAGCACAGTAGACCTCATCCTAGCCAGTCATCAGGTAGATGAAATGATACAGACAAACCACACAGAGACCTTTAATGATCTGTTACAGTGCTAAATTCTTCTTTCCTGTAATCTTGTAAACATCCAAAACATGGATAGTGTGCTAAATATATTTAGGAAATACTTTGAGGTTGTTTTTTTTTTTGTTGGTTGGTTGGTTGTGGGTTTTTTGGTTGTTTGGTTTGTTTGGTTTTGGTTTTTAATCTGAAACTATCAAGAGTTATCCAAAACCTCTAAAAACCTGAGAGTTAGACAGTGGTGGAGTCTGTTGCAGGTTGCGTTGCACAGCCCTACTATAACTGCACCAATGACCGATTCATCCATGGTGGAGATCAGGGTGATAAACCATGTTCACTTGCAAGAAAGAGAATGATGAAGTATGTGTTGGTTAACAGGTGGTTTCACGTGCCCTACTTTCTCAGGGATCAAAATCTGCATTTTATGCTGAAGCAGGAACTGCTGCAACATATTGAAAATAATTTGTGACTGACTGATTCTGTGTTCCTCAAATGAAACAAAACCAGGTGGATTTATATATTTTTTTTTTTTTAGTTTAAACAAGTGCTTGGCTGTAGCTATAGGGACTGGTGATGGGAAGCTAATATCTAAGGAGAAGCTGAGTTCTGTTTTAGTGAGCAGCACAGTCTGCATGTTTGGGAAGCAATTTAAGAGACTTCCATCTGTTGGATGTATTGTTTGTCCTGAGGCATTCATTTGAGAAGATAATCAGCCTTTTTAAAAGAATACAGTTTCAAGTCTTGTTTGACTGAATTTGTTAGGATTTTTTGTTACAATATTTAGTTAATGAATCAAAATGTAAACTGTATAATTACTTCAAAGGGGACCACATATAACACAATTAGAGAAGACATAAATGTGGCCAGTGTTTTGGATAAACAAAAAATTCATATGGAATTTGCAAAAGCTTTCAACACAAACTGTTCTCATTAAAGCTAGGGACAGTCACAAAAGACTTTGCCCTATGTTGAGTCTGATTTTCAGGCACTAATTCCTCCAGCCTTTGTTCATCCAGCTGAAGGTTTTATTTCACAAATAATGACACCCAGTCACTTGCTGTATGCATACGTGTAGCTGTGTAACTCACTAATAATGAGTAATTATATAGAACTTAGATTAGGTTTTTATTAGCTATGAGGAAGAAATTTTTCATGATATGGTGGTGAGACACTGAAACAGGTTGCACAGAGAGGTTGTTGATGCCCTATCCCTGAAAGCATCCAAGGCCGGATGGAGCTTTGAGTGACCTCATTTACTGAGTGATATCTGTGTTTGTGGCAGGGAAGTTTGACTAGATGATCTTGAAAGGTCAGTTATCACAAAAACTATTCTGTGATTCTATGATTCCCTGATACTTAGATGGCTGAAGTCCTTGTGAAGTGAAAACTTAAATGCTTTAGCAATTAGATGAAGAATATATCATGGTGGTGTTTCTTTCTGCTGCAGAGGAAGTGGAAGTGAAAAATGCATCTTATTTAAAGACACAGAATTACTTCAAGCAAATTGGTATAGCAACTCCAGGAGTAGTCTTACTGATGCACTGAGAGAATTTCTCAGCAGCTTGTGTTTTCTGAGGGGAGATACAGCTTGGTATTGTTTCTGTTTTCCAAGAAATAAATCCTAAAAGTCTTTCGGTTCCATGCTGCCATAGTGACTGACAGTCTTTTCTTTGCACTGTAGTCCATTGAATACAAGGACCAACAGTCTCTGATAATCAGTGAGCTTTGAATTCTGAGGGGGCCATAAGGCTATAGTCATACTTTCATAGGTCCTACAATCTTGTTCATGTGATTATTTTCACAGCCTAATTTTCCCCCACTCTTCTGCTTCTCTCAAGTGATCCAACATACTGCCATGTCCTGAAGCTCACAGACAGCTCCCATCAGCTGCTTTATTTTATGCAGAACTGGAGTAGTTCTACACTGAGGACTTCAGATGCTTGCAGAGCAAGCTACAGGCCATACATGTGTGAGCTGGAATAGAAGGAAGGAAGCGAGGGGGGAAGAGCTCCTCTTTTAGTGGCAAAGAGGTGTTACACGTGGTTGGTGTGTTGTTGAATCATATCCTTAGGCCATCACAACTACCACTTCCTCAGTAGTGTCATTCCTACTGCAGTTAGCCTTGATTGTTCTGTGCACCATTGCTAATGTGGCTTTTATCCACAGACAGCTGTGTGAAGACAGAAAATATGAGAAAGGATTTGAGAGATTTTAAGGTAGAAGAAAATAGTGTGCTGATTCTTGCATTTGTATAGACATACAAAGCTCTGTAGTTCTGAAAAGCTCAGGGACCAGATAGCAGAATGACCCAAGGTTTAAACCAGAAGCTGGACAGACTTGAAGAGTACATTTTAGCTCAATGTTAGAACTGAGAAAAGAGAACAGGGGCAGAAAAATTACTGGAACTGGTGCAACAAACCAATAGCATTTAAGATAGTGCTCAAGGAAATATTAAACTCATCTAACTGCTAGGTTTTCAGTAAGAAGTATGGAGGCATTGGAGATGTGTTGCTGTCTTTGTTTAATAGTGAAGATAACATGGTGAAGAAAATGAACAAAACTATTTCAGATCTAAACATAAAAGGAATGTCAGCTCCAGGCTTCAAGCAGGTGCATGACCCAGGGATAAGACAGGCATGGAGAGCTTGGGACTGACAGAATTTTGAAACAACAAACATCCAGGGAAATAGATTTGTAAGCAACCTGTGTCAGAGAACCCCCTGGCATCAGCAGAGAAGTTTTGCAATTGGTTTTAAAAGAATATCCACAAGACTTCCATCTCTGGACAAGGAGGGAGTCTTTTTTGGCTGTGCTAGGTCCAAGTATCAGTACACAGAAATACCACTTTCTGGCATTGGTTAGCTCAGACAAAAATGATGACTGGAAGTCTTGATGCATTGTCAGGCAGAGGTGATCTTCATTCTAAGAGAGTGGTGTGTACATTTAAAGAAACCAAGCAAAACAAACTGCTATATTTCTTCCCCTGTTGTAATTGATATAATCATTGGATAGTATTTATATAAAGTGTAAAAAGTATGCAGACATGAGCCACAGATCACCAAAGACAAAGGCAACATTCTGGTACCATTTGAGTTTGTCAGGAATCAGACCTACTCTGGTTTTCTGCCTGTCTTATGTAGGTTCCTTTGAAAAGTGTTTTCTGCTGAAGACAGAAACAGTGTTAGATGATAAGAACAGCCCAGAGTCCCAACAAGACTGGGAGCATCCACATACTTTTTGGTTAACTAGGAATAAAGTATCAGAAAACATCCTTTTCTTGCAGAATTGCCTCTATTTTAAACCTACACCAAACTTCTACAGCTCAGTAACCAAAGTAACTCAAAAAATACAGAATCTGACACTGTGCCCAGAACATTGAGCTTTTTTTCCTAAATTACAAACTAGAGCTCATCAGCTCTGCTCTGGGAGCAAACAAGAAATACCCTTCTCTACCCCTCCAAGTTCTACTGTTTATTTCTGTGTGTCACTTTGGTTGATACACAGAAATAGCCTACACAGGCACATAGTTTGAATTGGTGGACTAAGCTAGACTGGATGAACCTGTCAATCCCAGCTGACCACACCTAAACCATCCTCTTGGCATGTAACTACAAGAAGAAGCTGTCTGATGTTTTATGGTTGGACATGCGGTTCTTGTACTACTGCTTACCATTTGTTTCTGAGAGCCTTAACTGATTGCAGAAGCAAACTGAGGGAAGAGCATTATTCATTCCATAACAGAAGATGAGTAACTCCCATAAGACTTGTCTTCTGTTTCTTGCAAGAGCACATGAAAGTTATTAGGTCCTTAAGCTGGTAATTTAACTTGAGGCTTCAAATGCCAAAGGAAGAAAGCTACAATTCAGATGTAATGAACTTTTCAGTGAACTTTGAACTTTCATTAGAAATTAAATCAGTGTTGACCTGAAATATTTAGTGAAGTCTCTACTGTCATTTAGTTTGCCTTCCTCCCTTGCACTTTGGTTTTCTAGGCTCTGCTCCTCTTTTGAGAGTATCTCCCACTCCTGACTGAGGGCATTTGCAGGTGTGAGACCACGCATATAAGGTCACAGCTCTACCAAGCATAGCTGCACAAGTGAAAGAGATTGCTGCCCATTGAACTCATAGACCACCTTCACCAGCAGGCACAACTATAACAGCCCCTCACTCCCACCACTTACACACCATGACTGCCACAAACTGTGTTGATAGGAACACGTTAGGGCCCTGAGCTGCAGAGGTGGCTCACCCATGGGCAGGCTGCCCTGCCAAGCACTGTCCCCTGGCTGGTGGTGCCTGCTTTGCCCTGGGGCTCCCTGCAGCCCACGGAAGTACAAGAAAGGGGCAGGAACATTCTCAAGGTGCTGCCAGAAAAATATTTTCCAGCCATAACCACTTGGAGCCATAACCACAACATACACAGGTATCTGAGGGGGATGGAGTGTTGTCTCTAAGAAAGCCTGTATTTCTGCTGAACTTAGAAGTTTTACATGCTTCCTTTCCAGCACTATGAATACTTTAAATCTCCAACAGTGCAAGTATTTAAGCTCCATTTCACTTCCTATGTCTGTTTCTTTTGCATGTGAAGAAACAAGCTCAGAGACTATCCTATACTGTTTTCATTTAATCCCTGCTCACAATTCAGTCATTTATATTTACTTCTCTTTAGCACTTGTATTTTTCTGAATATTCCATACAGTAACAGCCCATCCAATAAGAACAGACCCAAGTACATTAATGACGAAAAAAATATTGTTCTGGAATAGAATAGAACCAACTAGGTTGGAAGAGACCTCCAAGATCATCCAGCCCAACCTAGCACCCAGCCCTAGCCACTCAAGTAGACCATGGCACTAAGTGCCTCATCCAGTCTTCTCTTGAACACCCCCAGGGATGGCGACTCCACCACCTCCCTGGGCAGCCCATTCCAATGCCAATCACTCTCTCTGTGAAGAACTTCCTCCTAACATCCAGCCTAGACCTCTCCCGGCACAACTTGAGACTGTGTCCCCTTGTTCTGTTGCTGGTTGCCTGGGAGAAGAGACCAACCCCTGCCTGGCTACAACCTCCCTTCAGGTAGTTGTAGACAGCAATGAGATTGGAAATGCCAGTGAAATGAAAGTTCAGATTTATATCTCAACTTGGTTTGTCAGTCCTAAAAAGACTTTATTTTCTCTGAGATGTTATTCCCACCAGAAATACACAAGCTGTCACAGTAGTTCATTTTACAGTTTGCATATGTAGGAACCAGGGAAATAGGGATTGTAGTCTTCACTGACACTGGAATTATGCTCGTTCACAGTAACTGAGGCTCTTTACTGCACTTAAATGTTGCCTAAAGTTTTGATTTCTTCTTATTTTTTTTCTCCCTGAACTCGAATCTGTTTAAAATGTTTTTTTTCTACTTGCACATAAGAAAATGCAAAAAGATTTGCAATATCAGAATTCTATCTGAGCTTTCAGAAAGGATATTAGACTGGTAAATGTATCTTTTAGCATTTTAAAAAATGCCTATTTCAAAGTAACAATAATTAAAGAGTAATTTCCATTAATAAAAACATGCTCACGGTCTTATGATACCTGCCTGAGCAGATATGTTGCTATAGGTTCTTTACAGCTGACACCTTAGCTGAGCTCTTTGCTTGTTTTCTTCCTACTGTGTTAGATATTTAAGTCCACCTCATACTTTGCTTCCCCACAATACTCTTCTTGTTTAAACAAAACATCCAAAGATACACTCTTCTCAAATCAAACATGCCAGTGAACAGGCTGCAGGTTTTATCAAACCACTATCCCAAACGAGCACATCTTAGAACTAATGAAGGCAGCATGTCCCAAAATAAAACCAGAATAATTCAATATGAGACAATGACTGCTTCTCATCCTCTGTAAATCAGTCCTGACAGCTACCTCATCACAAGACTATTGCTTAGTATTACTTATGTGCTTAAACCTCTGATTAAACACCATTTAGCCCACTTGCACCACGTTCTTCTCATCAGTTCCTACAAATACTGCACATATGCACTCGCTCACGCTGTCTGTAACAGCAAACCAGTGGAGCATTCCAAGCTGCAAAGTTATCCAAGGGTAACTTCTTGGACTGAGGTCTGAAGAAAGGTGGTTTTGTTCTTTGATTAACACTAGATCACACTGCTTTTTCTTATTTATTTGTTTGTTTTTTTTCCCCCAAGGAAGACATGAAGGTGAAAGTCTTTTCTTGATTAGTGTACTAGAAGAATTATTGATTGGAACTTTTGCATATGACTGTCACCCCTAAAAGTGTTTCCTGTAGATCTTAACTCTTGTGACTGCCACTGAGCCTTTAGTTTGTATTCCGTTGTCTGTGGCCTTGCTCCCAAACTCCTTTGTGTGCTGTCAGAATAGTTGTCTTCAGGTTTCCCTTAAGTAACCAAGGCTAAAACTACATATGAGAGTGCAGAATATTTTATTATAATTTATGTATCCTCAAGATGCTAATGAAATGACACAGTAGATCTGTCTCTCTATCCTTCCCCTCCAACTGATTCTTTCATCACATAGGTTCACCAGCTACAGCAGGAGCTATGTATGAGGCAGGAAGGGGCTACACAATCAGTTTTCCCCAGGGTCCTTTTTCACAAGAAGAGAGAGACTGTGCTCCTCAATTTATCACATAGCAGAGGCAGAGCCAGTAGGGCACTGTCCAATTAAAAGTAAATAGCAGCTGTTGACAGTTGCTGGCAAACTAAATTGGTTCTGTGGGGAATAGTCCATTAGAGCGGCCACCTCTGCCAGGAGCTGCCTGTGTCTTACACGGTGGGCAAAGCTCAGGGGCTGCCGAGGCCTGAACCTGCCTTTGGCCTGTACCAGAATTACATGCTGGTGCAGCGATATTCGATGTCGTGCTGCCAGGTTCAAACCTCGCTTTTTCTACCTTAGTTCAAATCTTACTAAAAATTGATCACAAACAATAAATTGGAGCTCTGCTCGCACCGCTACTCGCGTGTCCCAGGCAGGTTATTCTTCGTCCCCTGTCTATGAGCAGCATCTCCGGCCTGACGTGTGGCACGGCGGCAGAAGCTGAAGCGCGACGCTAGCGAGGACTTGCTCCGCATTTTGTTTGTCCCTTTTCCGGGGGCAGGAGGAGGCGGTGGCGCCGGAGTCAGAGGGGGCTGGTGTTCCCCCCGGCGAGCGCTGGCGGCCCGGGCCACACCGGCAGCGGCTACCTCAGCTGTTGGCTGGCGAGGAAGGGTGAGGTTCTGGCAGAGGCTCCAGTTCGGGGAGCCACAGGTAGGCGGCGGCCTCATTTCTGTTCTCAGTTTCGTGAAGCCTGGTTTGTTGGCTTTATTTCGCTCCCCTCTCTCCTCCTCTCTTTCCAGCTCTCGCTTTCCGGGTTGGGAGTTTGGTGCGTTCAGAAAAGTGCCTGCAACTACGCGGGGCTGCCCAGGTGGGGCTGCTCTGGGCTCCTCTCCCTATCCTACTCTCCTCCTCTCTCCCTGGCTGACTTTCCTTCTTTGTGGCTGCATCCAGGGCGCTTCAGCCCCACTCCCACGCTTCCTCTTCCCCCACCTTTCAGTCTCCCCTTCAGGAAGGCAAAGCCGGACTCATTCCTGCTTCCCGGCCGCGGGGCAGTACTGCGCCTCCCGGGTCTCTCCCCGCGCCCGCCGTGCGGCGGTGTTGCGGCGACTGCCCCGCTCTCCTCCCCTCCCCTCCTCCCTTGCTCCTCCCGGGGCCGCTCCCTCCTCCGGGGGCCGCTCCCGCACATGGGCGCCGCGCGGGTCTCCCCCTCCGCTGAGGCGGCTGCACCTCAGCCTTGGAGCGCGTAGCCTGGCCGCCCTCCCGCCCCGATTCATTTGCCGTTGTTGTTCTCCCTCCCTCTCTCTCCTCTTTCTGAACTTTTGTCACCGCCGCCGCTGCGCGGATGAAGACTTTTTGTGCCGGGGACGCCTAGCTTCTACACCCCGTTACCGCGCCCTGCGCTGCCCTCCTTTCCCCGGCCGCGATGCCGTTCCCCCTGCGAACCCTGGAGCCGCTGAAGCTGTGCAGGCTGGAGGAGGCCGGCGGGGACGGCGCGGAGCGGGGCGGCCCGGCGCCGGGGGACCACGCCGGGACAGAGGAGGGGGGCGGTGGTCGCCGCCGCGGCGCGGTGCCACTCTTCGGGGCCCTGGAGCAGGTCAGCTCGTACGCGCTGGTGTCGCTGCTGATGCAGCTCTCCGACCTCTCCCGCTGCGCCGGCGACATCTTCGGCGGGATCCTCACCGAGGCGGACTCCCTCTGCCACCGCAACGCCCGGCTCCAGCGCCGCCTCGGCGCCCTGGAGGCGCTCCTCACCAGCCTCGACCACCGCAGAGTCAAGATCCGTGAGTACCGAGTACCGCTCTTTCCCGGACTGCGGTTTGAGGGGCGGAGGGGAACCGGTCGGCGGGCGCCCGCCCCGCGGTGGGGCGGTTTGCGCGGCAAGCTTCTTTTTATTTATTTATTTGTGTAAGAAAGGAAAGAAAGGGAAAAGTTAAACATCCTCGTCTCTCCCCGCGTTCAGGTGGTGGCAGCCGCCTCTGGGATCCCTCCAGGGCTCCTCCCGGTGCCCTGCCCGCTGCGGCGCGGCGCTCCTTGTCCCCCTCCCGCGGACCCCGGCCTCGGGCTCTGTCCCGACGGCTCCCGTCAAGGAGATGAAAGCGTGCGGGGCCGGTGGCTGCCGGTGTTTTTTCGGTGCCTCTGTCCGACAGAAGCCTAATCAATGGGGATAGGGCGTCTGGGGCGAGGGCAGCAGGGTGGCCCAGGTGAAGGAGGCTGGCGGCTTGTCAACGCTTCTAGCTCGATCATCTTGAGGGAGGGTTGGGTGGAATTGTTATGTGTTTGTGCTGGATTTGCCCTAGTCTTTCGGTCAGCCGGGCTTCTGACAGTTCAGCCCATATGCCTGATTAATCCTTTTGTATGTGCATGGGAAGACTTCAGTAAATAGAAACCTGGATGTACTTTGCAGCTGGTTTTGTGTCTCTCAGTTCTCCTGAGTTTCTGCTCTGTGTCCAGAACTGATCCCAAGGTTATATTTTCAACTTCGTTTGTGCACAAGCAGCAAGATCCAGATTTGTCCTGAGAGTCCTAAGTAGGACGGTCTGAGGAGGTTCTTGTTAAGTTTCTTTCTGAGCCTGTGAAAGGGCTCCTCAGAAGCAACTAATTGTACAGCTGCTCACAGGTATAGGAAAGGTTTGTTTCCAAGCTTGGTCCAAATTTGGAGAAACAATTTTTATGTGATTCTGTCAGCTACATGGAGTTTCATTTGTGCGTGTCCTAGCTCCCCGCAGACAAAGTGAATGATAGCTTGCAACATCAGCTTTGCTTTCTCAATCTGCTGGAAACATTTAGGAATCCCATGAACCGTGTTGCAACTTCTGTGGCAGCTGTGTGAGATAGAAGCCTAGCCTAAATAGGATTGCTTCTCGGAGACCACTTAGCTTTTCTACTTCCATTTAAGAGAAAAACTACTTTGCATATGGCATACTTATGGACAAAGTTGATAAGGAAGGCCTTTCACACGTAAGATTCAAAGAGTGTGACCTCTGTATGGGTAACTTACCTATTTAACTCCTTACGGTATACTTCAGGATATAGTTCTTCCAAAGAAGGGAAAGTTCCGTTACCCTTACCAAAAGGCTGTTCCTGTGGTTTGTGTTAGACCAGAGCTTTGTGATAAGCAATCTGACTGTTTTGATGCTTTGTAACTGCTTGGCAAACTCAAGGAGGTTCTCTTCCTTGCTAAGACAGGTAGATCCTTTTCTGCCAATACTGTTATGTTATAGTTCAGCATGCTGTGGTGCAGTCAGACTTGAAATCAGAATGAGAATACTGGGGATACCTGCAGTATGGTGATGCATTACATCAATGCCCTCATAGGAAGCAGTATATATTAATCTCTTTTAAGTAAGGAGCTATTACTGTGCACTGATCAGACTCATCTAAAGGGAAGGGTGCTGCACTGTGTGAGCTCTGAAATTTTGTGTGTCAGACAATTATTGTACTTGGTCATCATTTTGCACAATTTATATGTTTACTATTTATTATTTTTAATCACAACTCTGTTCTGTGAGCTAAGCCTGTTATTGCTTTTAATTTGATCTCTTCTGTTGCCATTGCAATTCCCCAAAGTGGAACACAGTTCTTATGTTTTGCTTTCTTAATTTGGCTTTAAATTGTTTGTAAGTGGCGTCTCTGCTGTCAGATTTAATTTCACTACTTAGCAGCTGCATCACTGCTGCTAATAGTTGCTTTTCAAGGATCTCATTTATTAAGGGCAAAGAGAATTAACAACAATTTATTTATTTCTAAAGCTTTTAATATAGAATTCTATTTAATTGTAAGAAATACAGCTATTTTGTAAAAGAAGGTTATTTTATTTACCTGGGGGTCATAAGGAATTGATTTGTAAGCCAAGCATATTGACATAAAGTTGCACATAAAAACATGTCAGTTCTCTTCTTACATGCTTTCTATACCTTGTACTTTGGCCAAGGAGATAGAGTGGCATCAGTTGTAGTTAGCATGATGGAGGTCTCTATAACACAAGTCATGAAGGCCTGTCTGCAAGTTTAACCCTGTTTGCTGGCATTAAGGAGAAACATCTGTAAAACAAAGAGAATGGTTTAATAATGCTGGCTTGCTTTGGGAACAATGACAAAGGGGGATTTTTACTTCTCACTTTTGAAGCTACAGAAGCTTTATGGAGAAAGCTGTTTGTGGGACTGTAAGAAGAACAAAGGATTGTAAACAAATCTAATTGCCTTCCCATTTCTTATAAGTCTTTTCTTGTGGGGGAAATGTAAACTACTGTATCTCCTGTAAAGCACAAGAGATGCAGCGTGCCATTGTATCAGATGGCCTGGGTATTTTGCTTTGGCGTTCAGGATGATGGGACAGGACATTGTACACCTTTTCAAATAATGGCTAGTTTCTACTTGAATAAATGGCTTTTGTTCTGTTTGCAGGCCCATAACAATACTTGGAACTGAAAGTTCCAAGGTAGCTCTCGTATGATTTTATTTGGGAAGGACCAGCAAACTTTAAATTGGGTCACATCTGGTTCTTGGGAGGTAGCTGCAGACTGGCAGCTAGTATAAGTTCCATTATCTCTGTTCCTGGTGCTTGAGAAAGTACGTACTTTGTGAGGAGTTATTTGTGTACTGTCATCATTTTGTTTCAAAGTAAAGTTTCCATCTAGTATCCTTCAGATAACAGAGGTCTGTTAGTGCTTGTTCCTCGCTGAGTATTGGTGGGGCATGTGGGGGAAGGAAAGCAAGCAGGGCAAAGCTCTTTGTCTTCACCTAGTCACTCTTTACAGTCACAGCCTGTGTTGGCTGTATGGTGTGTCCTGTATGCTTCTAGATACACATTGGAGGATTAACAGATAAATGTGTCTTGATCTCTGCAGTTTTCTCTTAATACTCTTTGATATCCTGTAGTCAATGCATTAGTACAAGTCCCTCCATTCATTGCACTGCATGTGGTAGAACTTTCTGATGTGGCAAACTAGTTAATATAGGTGCTGTGTCCTTGCAACCCGTAGCATGGGGAAACCTTCTCATCTATCAATAGTGGCTGGGCTTCTGCTGTGCCCTTTAACTGTGGGGGCTGATTTCCAGGGGTTGTGTGCCACACGGACTCGGAGGGTTTAATTTCACATCCATTTCAGGATATAGATGGTAGCTTGGAGTTGCATGCAGTCTTAGTGATGGTTTGTTTTCTGAGGGTTGACCACAGACTTTAGAGTTTTCTGGAATGGTTCAGCTCTTTCTGGTTTGATTTGGCTGTCTTAAACGTTCCATTTAGAGTAGTAGAAGAGCTTCTCTTTATGGCCTCCAACTAAGAAAGTGGTGTCTGACTATTTCAATACAAGGTTGTTTTAAGGTAAAATGTTTTCCTGACATGCATTTGGGATTTGCATAATGAGCCAATAAGAAAGGACATCAAAATACGATGAGACATGTCCCTGTGGGGCTGATGACTGGTTTATAACTCATGATGGTGGGAAGCAGTAATGGCTCAAGATGAGCCATTATATAGAACTATAAAATCCAAGTCTAGCATGCTCTGCTTGTGACCTTAGTTTAACTACACTAGCCACCTCCAGAGAATTAGATCCAGTGCTTTAAAAAAGTCTTTCATCAGGTTTTCATTAAGCTTACGTGTGTTGCTGTTTTGTGTGGTGTTTTGTTGTATTTCCAGCATCCAGCTGCCCTGATATGTTTTACGCCATGGGATTTGCTTAACAGCTTTTCATCTTCTAGCAGTGTGTATCTGTAGATGTGACCTAGCATTGGGTGATGTAGTTTTCATCACTTTCAGTTCTTAAAGGTCAGGGTGGGTGATGACAAATGCCTCTTGGAAATGATTAGAGCTCATCAAAAGACAGATGACGCCGGCAGAGAAATCTTGAGTGAATGACAAGGCCAGCTCTTGGGAAGCACTGCAAGGCCTTAAACAGTCATTGTTTTTATAGGGCATGAAGGACATTTTTTTTCTATTAATACTTTCCTTGAACCATCTGCAGATACTTCTGCAAAATCGAATATTGCTGTTCTCTTTGTGAATCCTAAAAGTCTGACAGACTGGAGGGGCTTTCCCTTCTCTCTTGATGCTATTTTCAGTCTTTCTGAAGAGGCATTTTGAGAGAAATGCTGGGAGGTTAACCCAATGACAACTCCTGGTGCAGTTTCTCAAGCAGTAGGATGGGGTTTGGCCGATTGTACCTCCTATTCTAACACGAAGAAACTGATCCTGTGGGAGCAAGGAAATGATACCTCCTAATTAGCTTTGTTGGTTTCCTTTAAAATCTTTCAGTGTTTGGTTTTAAAGGCACAGCATCATCATTTGATGTTCATGCAGATTCTGTGTGGGTGTTTTCCAAATTTAAGCACATCAGTGCAGGAGAGCTGGGAGGATGAGTTATTTTATTTGTCTGCATGATGGAGGGACAATCCAGTTTACACTTCATCTCCTGCTGTTTCACGTAGTATTTTCCACTCTTTGTGTGCAAGGCAGTACTGGAACACATTTCCTGCCTTAGTCGGACAGGAAGCTTTATTCAGCTTATTCCTAGGGAAACCCCTCCTCCATCCCTAACCTAACTGAGCATTATTTGAGACAGTATCAACAGTAGGCAGGAGATGAATGAACTGAGTGACTTCTGGGCTTTCTATAGCTTCTAGTATAAGAACAGAGTGCAGAAGATATTGATCGTTTTGTTATAATGAGAAGATACCTTCTTTAGGAAATGATTTAGGGGAAAAATCCAACCCACAATCAAACAAAAGCACCCTCCCCACACACACACACCCTCTCCGCCCCCCCCAAAAAAAAGGAAACAAAACCACAAACCCCAAACCAACAAACCACACCACACCCAAAAACCTCAAACCAGTCACCAGAACCCTGGTGTGCTGTTGAGGAAGTTCTGTTGCAGGACTGACTTTCAGGTGAAAAAAAGCTGTTTTAATCTTGTTTGGGAGCTACAGCTACAATAGTCTGGAGATTCTTGAAGTGGTTGTGCACTGTGGTACTTTTTTCTTGTGCTGTGTAATACGAAGATTCAGCAGCAAAGATCAAACCACGTTAAACAGCTAATTGCTAAGGTCCCCTTGGAAAGAAGGAAAACCAAACCCACAAAAAAACACCAAAAAAGAAAGAAGATTTTTCTCTTTTACTCCTTTGTAATTATTCAGTTTGCTGCTCAGAAGCAATGTAACTCTTGTTTTATTTAGCTGGTGCAAGACTAATTATCTGTGGAAGTTCAACTTGATCCAAAGGAGATTTCATTTGAAATAAGCAGGAAGAAAGTCTGAGTTAGAGAAAGGTTTCCCATGGGGACAGTAGGCCAAGTCGCTGTCCTGCTGAGTGGCAAATCTCCAGCTGAATTCAGTTTGATGAGGCTTGGCTTGCTGTTTAGAAAACAGTTGACACTCTTTGGCTGAAATGCAGAGCTGCTTTGTACATTGCTCAGAACCTATTATATGCCACCTATGAAGATTTATTTCCATAGACCTTATGATTGGCTTGATCATTCAGGAAAACAATGTTTAGGAGAGGTAGTTAATGAATTAAACATACTTGTATTTAGTTGTTTTTAATTAGGATCTATTTTGAAGGCTCTTAGATACTTTAGGATACAACAAAATGTCTTTAGAAGTTTCTCTTCCTATTAGTATTGGCAGAGTCTCAGCTTGGTTGAGAGTGAGCTAGTAATCTTGGTCTTGTGGGCTTCTCTCCTAAGCTGCTAATGTGAAGTTCCAGCATTTTTTTGGTGAACCTATTAACAAACGTAAAACAACACAGTGGAAAGCCACTGAAATCCTTCAAAACCTCTGTCCTGGAATTTAAACCAGCCCCTAATCAGTGGAGAGTCAGGCAAGGCTTTCAAGGGGAATGGGAGAAGATTTGTCCCACATGTGCTTAGTGATTCCTGCACCTTCCTCCAAAGCGTTTGGTGCCAGCTGCCATCCGCCCTGGGATGCTGTGCTTAACATTGCCGAGGCCAAATCCACTGTGATAATTCCTGACCCTCTTCTGCATTTCTGAGTGGAGGGCAATTTCCCTTTCCTCATCTTTCTTCCCCCCCTCCCATGTTCAGATGAATAATATGACGACCCAAGGCATGTGCTTTGGTTGCTGTTATCAGGAGCACTGGTGCAACACAAACAGAAAGGGAGACTGACAAGTAGAAGGGATTGAAAAATGCACGTTGAAGACTTGGCAGTTATGCAAAGTCCCAGTTTCTGCTGCAGTCGTAAACTAGCTATCAGCAGGCGAGATCAAAGCTGTCCACCCTAACAGTTAACAAGATCAATTAAACATGGTAATTAAATGTTGATCTTGGCTGTAAGTTGGATAGGAAACCTGCTGGTCGGATGGCAGTCTCCAGAGAGCCTGAGTGACATGCCACTTAAGAGACTAGAAAAAATACCTTTCTACCTGGGGCTTAAGCACAGATTAACGTGGGTGGACTTTGCAAGTTGTTTGTATTTATATTGTACCATATTTTAGTTGGGCAGGGCTTCTTCTGGCTTCAGGTTCTCCTGTTGGTTATTTTTGTTTTAATTTTCACTTTGTCATTTGTGAATGATGGTGTTAGGCTGGTTTTATTTATTAATTTATTGGCCTCTTGTCCTTTAATCAGCAGTGTGTATATGAGATTTTGCTGCCTTTTAAAATATTTAAGTAGCTGGAATAATAGTTTAGGATCCTACTGAATGTGGTTGAACTGACATCACTGCAATCTGGAGTCAGGGTAGTTATGCCTGTGGAGAGAGGCAATGCTGAGTAATTGTTTTTGCCAGAACTTCTCTTGTAATTTCACCGTTGGAGCCACTACTCTACATACTTTTAAGGTTAAGGCCTGACTATTAATTTTTTCCCTTCCTCTTCTCTTCCTTCTTTAGCCTAGTTTAGGCTCCCCACCCAAGGTGTGCTCTGAGTTGCCTCTCTCATCCGCAGTCCTGCTTGCTCTGAGGAGTGGCAGTTTACATGTCTGCTCTGCACCTTGCCACTTATGTCATGCCTGATAAAAGTGGACTTGGGCACCTCCTCTTCCTCAAATACAAGACGCTCTAGATGTCTCTTGGTTGGTGTGATTTGGGAATAATGAGGTAAGGGCTTGGAAGGCAAAGACAGGAGAAGGTGATATTCTCCTCCCTCCATCTCATTCCTCTCTGTGATAGTCTCAGCAGGAGGCCCTCCTGGCTGGGGTTGTGGCACAGTGGAGAGCACCATAGGAAGCGGTCTTAATCTTGTCCATGTATGTCCCCTTGCTCATTTTTAATGCTTCCCTTCCAAACACAGACATGTCTACTGCTCTCTAAAGGAGAATAAATCAAGAACAAGGGAGGTGATTCTTCCCCTCTGCTCTGCTCTGGTGAGACCCCACCTGCAGTACTGTGTCCAGTTCTGGAGCCCCCATTACAAGAAGGATGTGGAGATGCTGGGGTGTGTTCAGAGAAGGGCCACTGGGATGCTCAAAGGGCTGGAGCTCCTCTCCTATGAGGACAGACTGAAAGAGTTGGGGCTCTTCAGTCTGGAGAAGAGGAGGCTCCAAAGTGACCTTCTTGAGGCCTTTCAGTATCTGAAGGAGACCTACAAAAAAGCTGCGGAAGGACTTTTCAGGCTATCAGGGAGTGACAGGACTGGGGGGAATGGAGCAAAGCTGGGGATGGGTAGGTTCAGACTGGAGGTGAGGAGGAAGTTCTTCAGCATGAGCGTGGTGAGAGCCTGGAATGGGTTGCCCAGGGAGGTGGTTGAGGCCCCATCCCTGGAGATGTTTAAGGCCAGGCTGGATGAGGCTATGGCCAACCTGATCTAAGGTAGGGTGTCCCTGCCCATGGCAGGGGGATTGGAACTAGATGATCCTTGTGGTCCCTTCCAACCCTGACTGATTCTGTGATTCTATTTACGCCATTACTGTGGTGGCAGTAAGAGTATTCAGGCATTACTTGAAATAAATAATCAAAGGAATTCACTGTAATGCACTCTGTGGCTGCTTTCTTACAACTTTTGAACTGAAAGAACATTTAAATATTTTCATTAGATTTAGTTTTCCTAATCTACACCAGCAGCAGCTCTGTTTTAATCTGAAATTTTACACCTTAACTAGTAGATCTGTTGAGTTAGACTACAGACTGATTAAAGTGAGAGCAACACCCAGTCAACTAAGCAAAGTCTGTTTAAGGTAGTGACTTTTAAATCCATTTGGATCCTAATTTTCAGAGATTAAGGCCATAACTGAAGCCTCCTGAAGTAAATTTGAGCTTATGTATGCTATTTGAAGAACTGAACCACTTAATTTGTCAGCTAGCAGTAGATATTAATGGTAATGGGAAAACTAAAGTAGATATGTCAAGTTTTATTTTTATGGTATTTTATTTTTCTGGTTGAATGGCCAAGTGGAAAATGAAAGCAAGAGACTTCTTCAGAATATTTTCAATAGTAATGTAATGTAGTTGAATACTCTTCTTTCTCCTTGATACTCCCATATTTTTTTTGTTCCATTTTAGTACCAAAATGCTGGCCACAGAAGAGCTTTCACCATCTTTTAATATTGCTGTTCACTGGCTTCTGTTCTTCTGTGTCTGGTTGTTGTGTTGGTGAGGTTTCTCAGCAGCTTGGGTTTGAGTAAGAAAGCAGGCTTAGTCTTTCTCCTAGCAAAGGGACATCTGTCTTCTCTCTTCTACATTGGCAAGTTTTGGCTTCTGGCAACAAGCAGGACTTTGCTTACAGGAAGCTCAGCAGGACTGGAGAAGAGCGTTTTGTGGGTTATCTCTAGTGGCACCTTTTGTTCCTATTGTATGGGAGGAAAGAGCTCCCAAGTGAGTTGTGTTGGCTTTCCCTTCCTATTCAATATCCAGTTGATGGTGAGTAACTGAATCTGCTTGAGTGAGTTGAAAAACCAAGTGATGTTTGGCTAAGGCAGTATCTTTTAAGTGTTAAAAAGAAATCCTCAGAATGTTAGCCACATTGTCCTTAGAGATGCTTTGAAACATTTTCAATTAGAAAAAAGAAGCCAGATAGCAGGGGATTGGAACAAGCTCTTACAAAACCTATGGTGGGATTTTTTTGGTTGGGTTTTGGGTCTTGTTTGGTTTGATTTGGTTTGTTGTTTTGTTTGCTTGTTTGTTTGTTTTTTTGAGGTGTGATAATTTATTTTCAATTTAGAAGAGAGATCATAGAATCAACTAGGATGGAAGAGATCTCCAAGATCATCCAGTCCAACCTATCACCCAGCCCTATCCAGTCAACTAGACCATGGCACTGAGTGCCTCATCCAGTCTTTTCTTGAACACCCCCCAGGGACGGTGACTCCACCACCTCCCTGGGCAGCCCATTCCAATGCCAGTCACTCTCTCTGGGAAGAACTTCCTCCTAACATCCAGCCTATACTTTCCCCAGCACAACTTGAGACTGTGTCCCCTTGTCCTGTTGCTGGTTGCCTGGCAGAAGAGACCAACCCCACCTGGCTACAGCCCCCCTTCAGGTAGTTGTAGACAGCAATGAGGTCACCCCTGAGCCTCCTCTTCTCGAGGCGATGGTGCAAACAAACCAAGAACATCCATCCTCCCATCCCACTTATTCTGGACATCATGCAAATAAAATCCTTTTTTCTTTTTCTCAGATCTTGGATGATTTTCTCCCCTCTCCAACATGTGTACTAGACACTGTAAATGTTTCTGTGTAGAAGACTGTGTATGTGGATAGCAATGCAATGAAGTACATGGTGATGGTCCCCTTTACACTGTTTTGATTTGTAGTGTTGAAAAGATGCAGGCCCTACTTTGTGAGGTCTTAAATGGGAGACAGGACTTGAGTGTTATGAGGGAGAAAGAATAAAAGTTCTGTGTTGTTCATAACCTGCCTTGTGTGTTTAGATGCAGTCTTCTAAAAGTTGTTCATTAGACTGTTTCTTTACTAAAGGAAATGTAGGTAGTTATTGCTTGGTTCTGCCTGGTTAGCTTTTTTTTGTTTAGCAGCATGTGTGTGTGATAGCTTAAGAGTGCAATAAGGTACAAGCATATCCATCACAAAAAGTCTGTGCACAGCTGAATGCATGCCATAGGGGATAGGTGGTGAAGTAGGAAGTAGAGGGGCAATAACTGGGATATAGAAATGTTTTGTACCGGTTGTGTTTGGGAGCCTGATGGAAGCCGAGGTATGGCAAACTGGTATAGCAACTGATCTGCGCGGCGCCAACACCCTTCCTGGTATCTCTGACTGCTGCCCTCACAATGGGGGAGCATGTGCAGTCCTGTTGGGCAGGCTGGGACAGCCCCGAGCCCCGTGGGGAGCAGTCCCGTGGAGAGGGGGGGCCATGACTGTGTTGGGCTGCAGCTGGGCTCGGCCCTGGTTGTGCAACGTGTGCCAAAGCGGCTCTGCCTCTGCGCTTGCTGAAATCCTGGGTCGCATCGTCTAGGGTTTACCTCATCCTGGCACGGCGAGCGTGATGTTAACAAGGGTGGTTTGAATGTAACTAGGTTATTACAGTTGATTTTGAAATTGTAGGTGCAGTTATTATTACATAATCATTATAAAATACACAGAATTTTATTCTGGAGCAATGATCTTTACCTTCAGGAAAGATAGAAAAGCTGGAGCAAACAAGGTGGCTGTGAGACACTCTTCTTCCCGGCCTGTATCAGGAACAGTGTGGCCAGTAGGGTAAGGGAGGTTATTCTTCACCTGTACTCAACATTGGTCAGGCCACACCTTGAGTACTGTGNGCTGCCCAGGGAGGTGATGGAGTCACCGTGCCCAGAGGAAAGCCTGGATGAGGCACCTAGTGCTAGGGTCTAGTTGACTGGATAGGGCTGGGTGATAGGCTGGACTGGATCATCTTGGAGGTCTCTTCCAACCTGATTGATTCTATTCTATTCTTTTCTATTCTATTCCTTGTCTCGGTGGTCTGTAGTAGGACAGGGCTGCCCTTCAGAAAGAAATCCACTGCGTGGAGCGAAGTGGGGCCCTGCTTGCTTACCTTGAAAGAAGGTGAAACTGCAGCATTGACCTATTTAATGAGCACATATTTCCTTAAAGCCTTAGGAAACACTTACTTAGCAATACAGATTTAACTGTGAGCAGAAGGCTCTTTGCCCTGACAGAGTCTAGTCTTAACACATAGACATCAAGCTAGAAGATGCAGTTTCAAGTGTGGCTTAAAAAAGTTTGAGTCGAAGAACCAATGGTTTCACAATTGTTGTAGGCTTTCTTGAGGTCTAGAGGAAGAGCAGGTAATTAGAAATCCATAGAGTGTTTGCCTGAGGTGAAGGATATCACAAACACAGAGTGTGGCTGGGAAACTGTCTGGCGGAAAAGGACTGGGAGTCCTAATGGACAAGCAAGTGAACATGAACAGGTGGTGTGCCCAAAGAAAGCCAACATCATCCTGGCTTGGATTAGAAATGCTGTGTCCAGCAGCAGTAGGGAGGCGATTGTCCCCTTGTACTTAGCTCTGGTGAGGCCACACCTCGAGTATTGTGTTCAGTTTTGGACACCTCATTACAAGAGGGATGCTGAGTTGCTGGAGTGAGTGTAGAGGAGGGCAACAAAGCTGTGAAGGGTCTGGAGAATAAATCTTATGAAGGGCAACCAAAGGAGCTATGGCTGTTTGGTTTGAAAAATAAGAGGCTGAGGGGAGACCTCATTGCTGTCTACAGCTACCTGAAAGGATGTTGTGGATAGGTTGGTGCTGCTTTCTTCTCACAGGTAATTACTGATAGAACAAGAGGGAATGGCCTCAAGCTGCAACTGGGTAGGTTTACATTGGACATTAGGAAACATTTTTTTCATGGAAAGAGTGGTCAGGCATTGGAATGGGCTGCCCAGGGAGGTGGTTGAGTCACCAACCCTGGATGTGTTTAAAGTTCTTGTGGATGTGGTGCTTGGGGATATGGTTTAGGGTGTACCTTGTAGAGTAGGGACATCGGTTGGGCTTGGTGATCCTGAGGGTCTTTTCCAACCTGAAGGTTTCTGTGATTTTGAGAAAATCCTCTGCTTATTCTGTATCTGTTACAGAGATACTGTGCCCCTCCTTGATGGTCAGCAAGACCAGATCCCTGTGCAGTTCTCTTGCCTTCTCCCACTGGTTGCTGAGTTTGGCTTGAATTATGTAACTTTTGATGTCCCCTCTGAAGAGCCTGATATGTGATAAAGGAGGGAGTGCTCTTCAAGGGATGGTGGTGTTCTGACTCTGTGCTTCTAACAGAGCCTGTTGTCCTCTCCCACCCCTTTTCCTGACATTGAAAATAACAGTAGCTTTTTCCATAGGAACTCTGCTGACAAATTGTCATACTTGTTTCAGTCTGGGAACAGCTGCAGCCTGTAAACAGTAGGACCAACAGTTGGGAATTGAACATTGTAGATAGAGAGAACTTAACTGCAGGTTAACACAAGATATTTAAATGATTTAAATGCAGTATCTAGTGCAACTGGTAGAAAAGTGAATTAGGTTGTGTTAGACAAAAGCTTGTCTTCGTTTGAGCTCCAGTCAGGTTGGCATGTTTATGATCTCTTGGTTTTATCAGTAGTTACATCTCTGCATATGCAGCATTTCTAATTTAGATTATTATTAATGGCTTATTAACAAAAAAATTAATCCTGCATGGGTATATTTCTAGTAGAAGTTTGAACTTAACAGGGACAACCCCAGAATACCTCAGCATGTAGCAGCAATAGCAAACTGGAAAATGACTGACAACAGGCAGACACCACCAAATACCAGCCTTTGGTGTCAACTCTCTGTAGACAGTGGAGTGAGCAGAGCCTGTCTCATCGCTCAGCCTCAAAGTCATGTGTGATTTCAGTTTACACTGGAGCACAGTCCTCACTTAGAAGGTGTTACAAAAGATACTTGAACTGCATGCTGTTGTTCTTTCTTTGATTTCTGCCTCTGCCTTGGTGGCTGTGGTTGAAGTTGTGACTGTATGAGTTTGAATGAAACAGGACTTTTCTAGGAAAAGTTCTGGAGGGTGCTTGAGCAGTCACCATAGGTCAGGTATTGAGAGCTTTTCAACTGAAAGGGTAAATGGTCTTTTTGTGGTTATTGAAATGACAGAATCCTAGATGTGGGGCAACATCTTGGGAAATCATAGCATCATAGAACCTCACAAGGTTCGCAAAGACTTGCTTTTGAAGCTTGTCCAGGTCACTCTGGATGGCATCATGTCCCTCAGGCGTATCAGTCACACTAGTTCTCTTGATGTCACCTGCAAAATTGCTGAAAGTGAACTCAAACCCACTGCCTGTGTCACTGATAAAAGTATTACGTGGCACTAGTCCCAGTAGAGATCCCTGAAGGACACCACTTGTCACCATCCTTCATCTGGACATGGGGCTGTTGACCACTACTCTCTGGATGTGACCCCCTAATCCAATTGCCTGCTGGGAGTGGGCTCAGCTTGAGCATGGTGCTGAGGAGTGTGTCCAGTTAGGTTTTAATATCTCCATGGATGAAGCATCCACAGTCTCCCTGGGCAACCTGTGCCAGTGCTTGACTGCCCTTGTAGTAGAAGGGTTTTTCCATCTGTTTAAATGGAGTTTCTTGTGTTTCGGTCTGTGTGCATTGCCTCTTCTCAAGGTGTTGTAAGCAGGGACACTGGCATACTTGTCTTTCTGGGGGGTTCTCCAAGAGGGGTACTAATTTGCAGGCAAGACTAACAGCCTCATCAGGAGAGTTGAGGTATTTTAGCACATTTAGTTGAAAAATGATCACAGAATCACAGCATTGTCAGCACTGGAAGGGATCTCAAGGATCCTGTAGTTCCAGCACCCCTGCTGTGGGCAGGGACATCTCGCACTAGATCAAGTTGCTCAGAGCCACATCCAGCCTGGCCTTAAAAACATCCAGGGATGGGGCTTCTGCCACCTGCCTGAGCAACCTGTTCCAGTGTCTCATCACCCTCATGGTGAAGAACTTCATTCTAACATCCAGTCAGAATCTAACCACTTCCAGTTTTGCTCCATTCCTCCAAGTCCTGTCACTACCTGACACCCTGAAAAGTCCCTCACCAGCTTTCTTGTAGGCCCCTTTCAGATACTGTAAGGCCACAATAAGATCTCCTTGGAACCTTCTCTTCTCCAAACTGAACAATCCCAACTCTCTGTCTCCATAGGAGAGGAGCTTCATCTCTCTGATCATCATAGCCCTTCTATGGATATGTTCAGCACATCCAGATCTTTCTTGTAATAGGAGTTCCAGAACTGGATGCAGTACTCCAGGTGGGGTCTCATGATAGCAGTGTAGAGGGGGAGAATCACCATTCTCAACCTGCTGGCCACACTTCTCTTGATTCAAGGATGAGTAAGGGAAGGTGTTAGTTAAGACAAGTAACAAATCTGGCAGCCAAATACCACTTTTTTAAAAAAATATTGAAAAAAAATCATTTACTTGAGGACTTCTGACCTTGTAGTGCTCTTTAGGAAGACCTTTAATGCTCCCAATAAAAATACCCACTGCTGTATTTGAAAGGTGATAAACTTGATAGCAGAAAGATGGAAAGTATGTCAGTGGAAATAATGGAAACTTTCTGGTGTCTCACCTTACAGAGCCTGTCGGCAGTGTCCCTTGAAGAGTGAAAAGCATTCAGTGCTTGCAGGAGGAGTCCTGAACAACCCTTCCGCATGCTGAAGAATTTCAGCAGCAGCTTCTTTTTGCAATTCTGACAAAGGTTCTTGGCTAGGTTGTTTGAAGCTGTCAAGGATCTGGGTTATGTTAATACAGTGCCCTTTTTTTCATCTTGTTGATGGGAGCTTTATTAAGAAGGTGAGAAAAATACCATGCAGTTCTGTTCTTCATCTTGCCTGGGGCAAACGAACTCCAATGAGAATTACTGGGAAGCACCTTTTTCATCATCATCAATTGATCAAATAAAGCAGTCTCTTGGTATCCTGAGTTGCTGCTAATTAAAGACGTTTTCCTATCCTTCCCTTTAGTGAGCACCCCTTTAAGCTGAGTTAATTGCCAAGACTTCGTATGCGTGATGGTGCTTTAAATGAAACTTGTGGTTTAAGTGCTAAATAAAAGCTACTGGAGAGAAATAACTTACTTTAAACTGCTTTGTTAGACTGCAGGATGATCTGCTATTTTACATAGCCTATTACTTACTAACTCTGTAAGTAGATCATAGAATCAACCAGGTTGGAAGAGACGTCCAAGATCATCCAGGCCAACCTAGCACCCAGCCCTATCCAGTCAACCAGACCATGGCACTAAGTGCCTCATCCAGTCTTTTCTTGAACACCTCCAGGCACAGTGACTCCACCACCTCCCTGGGCAGCCCATTCCAACGGCAAATCACTCTCTCTGTGCAGAACTTCCTCCTAACATCCAGCCTATACCTCCCCTGGCACAACTTGAGACTGTGTCCCCTTGTCCTGTTGCTGGTTGTCTGGGAGAAGAGACCAACCCCACCTGGCTACAACCTCCCTTCAGGTAGCTGTAGACAGCAATGACGTCTGCCCTGAGCCTTCTCTTCTCCAGGCTAAACACCCCCAGCTCCCTCAGCCTCTCCTCACAGGGTTTGTGTTCCAGGCCCCTCACCAGCTTTGTCGCCCTTGGCAAACTATTATTATACATTTATTTTGTATGGTTTTTTTTCCAATGGAAGTTTATAAAATCCTGTTCAAGTGTCCAAATTCACATGGAGGAAGCCAAACTGGCATTCAGTAAAGCTGCATTTTAAAGCTTTTGGCAGGACACTTCCCATATGAAAGATGTTATTTGTAAGCTCTTGGAGTAAAACTCGTTGCAGTGTTGAGATGACAATTCCAATGACTACCAGGTCATTCTAAAATTAGGAGGTTTAAATACTAGATTACAATTGTGTGTCTGAGTTCTCTTGTCTTAAACTATCTTTGTATTGTACATGTAAATTGATTTCTTGTTATGGCACCCCTGGGAAATATCCCCTGGATAAGCTTGTAATCGCAGATATTTGGCATCTCTGTTGCTTTGTGCTTTGAGATGGTTGAAAAGTCTGGCCTTAGGTATTTGACCATCAGGAATTATTTTATTTGAATGTTTTTTTTCTACTATTGAGTTTCTAAGGAGAATAGTTACAGCCTGTGGAATACATCCTGTTTTCTCTGCTGCTGCAGTGAAATCTTTGCTCTGTGTGTTTTGTGGGGTGTTTTGTTTTGTTTTGTCTGTAATACCTAACTGTTTTTCTGCTTTGTTAAGGCTGCTCACATCTGACTCAGGACTTCTTAAAGCTAAAGGCTAATAGAGAGGTGTTCTTTGTGTTTTTTATCAGAGGGGAAAAGGCTGGATTTTTTTTTTTTAAACCAGTTGGTTTTTCCCTCTGGTGTTGTCAATCAAACCTTGTGTATATGTGTCTTTAAATTCCCCCTCCCCTTGAAGAAACCAAACCAGGACATCTCTCAGCAACTGATTGACTTAGTCCAAACTGTAAGAAAAAACAAAGTAGCAAAATCATTGTCTCCTAAGTGCATATATTCTGATATTTTCTAATCTGTATCATTACTAGTGTAGATTAAGAACCTAATCCAGTCACTTTTAGATTGATTCTGACCCTTTATACACACTTCTTTTGTGTGTGGGTTAAGAAGAGACTGATGGGTGAAAGTCTGGGTTGACTTAAGATTTGCATTTCCCAACATCAATTTTGACCTTGAGTTGCTGAGTATGAACTTGGAACAAAAGAGCTTTATAGAAGTGGCTGATGGATGGGTTGTAATATTGAAGTTTCCCTCCCCCATGCTCACATCTTTAGAGCTTAGTCTGTTGTTAAGACTGAGAGCTGTCTTCATAGGGATGAGTCTGCTTGCTTGAGGCTGGCACTCTTGGAGTGTGTCTATAATAGAGAAGATGCAGGAGAGAGAGAAAAAGTTGAAAATGTGCAGGTAGGTTTTGGTTTTTTATTCCTTTTTGCTTTTGGGAAGAGGATATCTCCCAATGTTTCTTACTTAGGAAGTTGCTTACAGATCAACATTTTCCAATGCCTTGCATAGGAAATGCTGTTGTGTTTGGTTTTCTCTCTCCTCTGAACAACTTGCTTTGTGGTTTGTAGTACATTATTTTTCAGATTACTTTTGGAGAAAAAAAAAATCTTTCTTTGAACCCTAGGCCCCTTCACAGCTTTTCCTTCCTGTATTTCAGTAGCTCTAGCTATTGCAGATTCATGTGTTGGCAGAATTATTGAGATTACCTCTCATTCTTCTTCACTGAAATGCTATAAAAACAGAGAGGGGCTCATTTTGGGAGGAGAGAGAGTTAGCAGCAGTCTAAGCAGCAGCCTGAACAGTGGTATATCCAGGAATGCTATGGGAGCTGAATTTTGTGATATGGGAATTTGAAAACAGAATTCTTCCTAAGGATTGCCCTTGCATTTTTAATCAAGTTTTATGACCCTTCAGTAATGAGTGTGGCCTAAGAGCAGAACTGCTGTAAGAGTGTTAGTGGAGCAAGTGGTGCTGTGTTGAGGTGGTGCTGTGGCTCCCAGCTGGGTTTATGCCAGCAATCTGGGGTGTTCTGAGATCAGAAAGTAGAATGTGGCTGCCTGTGCTGTCATATCTAGATGATGTTTCCTTCATGTTTAATTAATCTGTTTAGCTGTGCATGGAAAAGGTAAAGTGATTATGAGAACAGGTGGCACAAATGGAAAGGGATGGTTTGAAGAGAAACAAAATTAGGATGAGGCAGGCATTGGTCCTGTTGAACTGAAGAAGTTCTGTCCTCTGCAGCCATCTTGCAGTCAAGTTAGATTCTTATGTGTGTTTTCTTACTGTTGCTAGCTTGGTGCTTGTTTGTATGTGGAACAAAAACAGATGAAGGGGAGGGCTAAAAGTGTCACTTCTTTTGCTAGAGGGAATTCTAGGAAAAAACCTGAATGAATGTGAAAAAAATCAAAGAAAGCTGAAATGCTGTGAATGAAATCATACTATGAGTAGTACCAATGTTCAGAGTGCTTATGGTTGCCAGCATCCCTGTGAGACCTCTAATAACAGCCAGCACTCTTGTACTGTAAGCTTGCAAGATCTCTGACAATATGACCTAAGGCTTGCCTGAATTTGGAGTTCTTCCTCTGGCAGCCTTGAAAAGACAGATCTTGATGTTGGAAACTGGAAATGCTGAATGTGTGGATGCAGAAGAACAGACTAATACACAAAGATCTGGGAAGCTTTTGTATTAAAACACTGGCACCACCAAAAAACAATAAAACAGTAAAAGAAATCCTTAAATGGAAGAGCAACATCCCATCTGTGAAGGCTGATGTTTCAAAGTGAGGCACGGCATGGATGTGGCTGTTGTGGTGGGGCTGTAACTGTGGCTGAAAGACATTCTCACTCGCATATGGCAGAAGGGAATTGAGCATGACTGAATTCCTGTTTACAGTTAAGACAAATACAATTCAGAAAGGTAGAGTGGCATGTCCAGGTAAGCTAATATCGGAGCCTGCATCTCAATCCTAGTGGATTAAGATGCGCTCTGATTGGTAGGCTGCACAAGCTTGATCTGGCTGGAATTGGCTTCTGTTGAATTCCACTTTGATCAATTTGGCTTTGACAAATAGAACACGAGTGGCCAGACCTATCTACCAGATCTGAGGAGGAGGGGTGTGGGAGGGTCTGATATTTTGCAGAATTAGGCTGACTGTGATGGTTAAGACAATTTTATAGGGGATAATGTTGTTACTTTATCATTAACCTTCCAGAGGCATTTAAATGCAGTATTGTATGAAACTAGTGTTTTTATTAGTGTTATTTCATTTTGGTGTACTAGGAAATTAACCACAAGATTACCTTCTCTGTTGGCCAATAGTGCAGTGGTCCAAAGGCATCTTGGGCTTCCTGTTTGCCTTCTTAGCTTTACGTGTGTGCATCTACAACAGCACAGGTCAGGCCTGCTCTTTTGAATCTGGCTTGCGCTGTCAGCTCACCGAGCTTCTAGTTGATGCCTGGGCTGAAATCTTTCCTTTCTACTTCAACAATCCCGAAAAGCCTTCCTCCAAGATCCCCAATTTCATTAATTTTAACAACCTCTTTCAAACAAATCAAATGGTGGTTTAACTGCTTAGACTGGTAAAGGATTATAGTGTGTGTGTGTGTACCTACCAAAAGGACTTTGTGAGGCATGCCTGAGGATTTCTGTGGAAAGGGTCAAATGCTTTTTGACTTCGGTTAAGTAAATGTCACTAAAGATGTGTATGTGATATCCCCAGTGATTAATTGCTTTCAAATACTTAGCCCAGCTGAATTATGTAATATGAATCTCTGATGGAATCCCAACAAAGAGTTTGTGAATGGTAAATGTAAATGTCTGCGGAGGCTTTTGAAATTTTAGATGTGAAAAGTGCTAAGGGGAAAAATATTTTGCATAGCTCCCAAGACAAAGATAGTGTCTAGAATTTTTTTGAGGCTTTAACTCTCACTGATTTAGAAATTGAAGGCTTCACTATAGATTGTTTCTTTATGCTTCTGGAAGAAGGAGAGTTGAGTGTATACAAAGAAATTAGGCTGAGAACTGAAAAATACCATCAAACAGAAAGGTGTGTACTTAATTCCAACTGCTCCATCTGAAAAACTGCTATAATAGACTTAGATTGTATGATGGGGTGCTAGTTCTGAGTAACCCAACACAGAATTTTTAGTGTTTTCAGCAGGCTGAAAACCTGAAACATGAAGTCTGTAATTTATTTCAGAGTGCTTTTGCTGGCAACACTGAAATTGGAAATGCACAAACATTGACCTGAACATGTAGAGCTTTTCAGTGTGTATATGAAATTAGATTTCAAGGTTCATGATACTTAACACTAATATCTGAAGACCACAGAGAAAGTTAGGAGGCTGGGTTTTGTTGGTTGGTTGGTTGAAAATGGAGTTTGCAAGGATGCAGTCTTTCTGGGGTGGTTGAAGGCAGGAGGGTGTTACTTCTTGTGCTGGGGTGCTAAGTTCAGCATTAACTTAGGAGCCCAGTGCCTGTTGGGATGGGTAAATTGGACAGCTTCTCCACTTAGGTGCAAAGGAGATAGAGTAAAATGTCTGTTGTGGTAAAGCATACCTGAATATGTGAAACTGTGAGATGTCCTGTGCTGAAAGGCAGACAGACAGTGCACATCTTGCCTGTGCCACTTGCTCTCACTATGACCTCAACCCCACTTTTGTATGACGAGGCTGCGGAGGTGCTTGTGCTTCTCCATATGATGTGCACTGCTGCAGTCACGTTCCCTTGTGTTGGGCTTTGTTTGTCTATTGCTTATTGATCGTCATCTTGAGTGGAATCAGAGGAGCTGTGTTTTCAGCCCCGTTTACATGGCACTAGTGCCTTTCAGGTCTAAATTGCTTGCACCCAGCTGTGGCAGAAGTCTGGCCCACCCACTCTGTGTTGGTAGCAACTCTGTGCTAGCTCACAGGAGCCCCACTTGCTCTCCCCTCAAGAAGTGACAGTTCAGACAGACTTGTCCAGCAGACTGCTGGTGAGACCACTCTTTCAGTTACAAAGGGGTTACTTAATGGATGCTGGGAAGATCTTTCTGGTACGAATAAAAGTAAAATCAGACCTAATCTGTTTGTGCTCAGCTGGCTAATGTGACCAGTATTAAGTGCAGCTGACTGATTTGTTGATTTGCTGTTTTCCCTGGAGGGCCACAGCACAGACCTTGAGGTAGTGGCATGCTGTAGTAATGGGGCTTGATTAATTGTTAAAAATAAAGAGATTTTTTTGCTAACATAAGAATTCAGTGCAGTGGTTTTGTATGTTGTTTTTTAAAGGATACCCACATCTGCAGTCTGTCATGTAAGGCAGTGCTGCCCTTTCTGTTGTAGAAGGAAGATGAATCTTTTGAAATGCTTAAGCTGGTGATCAGCAGCTTCTTGTAGTGTTTTACTTGGTCCATAGCTGGTCCGTCTCAGAACCTGATAATTAAATATGTGGGAGAGAAGTGGAGAAGCAAGAAGAAAATGCTTCATCATTGGAGCAGTGAAGTTGTAGTGGTTCCACTAGCCTTAAGCTCCAACTCAGGATGCTAAAACAGGATTGGATTTCAGGGAAGCAATTGTTATACAGAATGGGAGTTTATGAAGCTCTGAAAACTGCATGTGGTGTTTTGTGATTTTTTTGTATGCTGGGGAGAGAGCTTAGTCCACACTTGCATCCATTTAAGAAGTCATTGACTTTACACTCCTGGTGTGTGAATACAAAAAAACCCACCCAACCAAAAAACCTAAAACCCAACCAAACAAAAAAAAAAAAAACCCCAGCAACGCCAAACAAAGCAGCAGTGACCCAAAGGAAGCACTCCTGCAACTCCACAAAGTTAGGCAAAATCACTGCCTGGCATGAAGGTAGCACATACTTGCAGCATCTTGCAGCTTCTGATGAGCAATGAGGGGAATCCATGATTTGAGCAAGCGTGGCCAAATCCTGACATCTGGGCTGTCATCAGTTAGCAGGAGTTAAATTAGCCCTTGGTTTTGGGGGCATTTAAGAGAACAACATGAAACAGGAGCCAGCTCTGGTACTTGGTTGGCCAGCCCTACATTGCTTCCTGACCAGCCGGTATTGGCCGTATTTCTTTCCACCTCTTCGATGCCAGTGGTAATACCTTGAACAGGTATCTGATTCCAGAATAATTGTGCACATGCAGATTTGCTGAGGATTAGCATAAAATGTGAAATGAAAACAGATATAGTTATTTTGGTGTAAGCTGGTATGCAGGGCAAATCTCTGCAACCACTCCCCAAGGATGTAATAAATACTGAAGTGCTTAAATATAAGGCTTTATATTTGCTTTAATTAAATGATTTTGTGTGCTGAACTGTTGTTAACTCTGTAGAGCAGTTAATGGTATTGAGTGTGCTTTCAGGATTTTTATTCAGCTTATGGGTTCATATTCCACTCTTTGGAGGGGGTGGGGAAAGAGAGGAGAAGGGGAAATTCCTGTCTGCTTATAAAAACATTAGTCTAAAATAAATATTTAACAATTATTATTAAATACCAGTATTTTATTGTCTTAAGATCAGATTTATAGTGATGATGTTTTTAGGGTTTCATTCTTTTTAATTTTTTTTGTTTTAGAGTTCTCCTTACAGTCCTTAAAGCATGCTTTACTCTCTCCCAACCCCTGCCTCCTCCACAGGAAAATATTCTGAACCGTTATTTTTAGCTCAAAAGCAATTCAGAAATTACAGGTTGAGTTTTATTAGCCTCCTTCCTACAAGCATGTGTGGCCTGAACTCCTGTATGGAGTCACTCACGTTGTTGCCAGCCAAAATCTGGGTAATACAATATCCCAAAGTAATGTGTTTTTATTTCTGACCCAGTGGATGTCTCCCCAGCATGTGTTTATGACAGTAGTGATAATTTCAACCATAATGGTCTTACTCTTATTTACATGCACGAAACAACATTCTTCATCTGTGATCTTTTGAGACACTTGGTCTTATTCTTGCAATAATTGAAGTTCATCTCAATAATTATGAAGACTACCCAAGCTTGTCCTTACTTTTTGTTGTTTCCTTGTTTTTTATGGTTGTAGCTTATGTTTTTGACAACCAAACCTTGAAGCTCAGAATGGTAAATGAGCCCCAGGTGGCATATTTCTAAGGTTAGCTAAGCAACAATGAAAACTGTGGCAGCTATCAAGTAGTGGGAGTAGCAAGTAAACTGGGTTAAAGTCGTTTGAAGCCATACATTGTGTTCATTCATGTGTGGCAGTTCCCCCACATTCAGCTTGTAGTTCTGATTCTATATGCTGCAGAAAATAAATGACATTTTGAAGGTCTGTAGAGCTTTAGAAGTTACTTACTCACAAGCTTTGTTGTTGAAGTAAAGAATTACATTCTACAGATTGGCATTTGTTGGTAAATATCTCTCATTGGTCAATATCAGATGTCTAGAATCGATTCTCTTTCATTTCTTTTTCCATCAGCTTCGTGAAAGGTAGTGAATATTCTTAAGCTTTGGGAAAAGTTGGTATTGTAGCATTTGCAGTTCTAGGTAGTGAATATTCTTAAGCTTTGGGAGAAGTTAGTATTATAGCATTTGCAGTTCTAGGTAGTGAATATTCTTAAGCTTTGGGAAAAGTTAGTATTATAGTATTTGCAGTTCTTAACTCCTGCAGACAACACTTAGAACAACTTCAGACCACTGAGGGTTTTTTTTAATCTCAGCGCCTCCAAGTCTCACTCAATGTGTACCACTCTGTAGCATTTTACAGTGGGGAACAGAGGCAGAGTTTGGTTTGCACATTCCCATCCCTTATGGGGTGAGGAGTGCACAGCTCATCTGACTCTAACTGCTGAACTTTCTTCTGTTAATTACATGTTCATTGAAGACTGCACTGCTGTAGCATCTGCTAGTAATTAGATCTTGTTTAAAAAGAAGCCAGTAGGAAAAATGTAGGAGGGAGAAAAACAGTGAGTTGCTGGTTTAGAGCATGGAATTGATAACAAATGTTCTATTTTCTTTGCTGCCATGGAAGCTTTCCACCTTCATACAAATAATAGAAATGTCTTTCATCACCTGTAATGTAAAGTCTGTGCTTGCTGCTTGCAGGTGCTTTATTTTTAGTCTATGCATATATCAGTAGAAGGCTCTGAAAATTCTTGGGTTTGCTTTTTCTTTTCTCTGCTTGGGATGCCATCTTTTTTGTTGTTTCTTTTCCCAGCTGTGGTGGTTATCAAGCTTTTCTGTAGATAGCTTTGCACTTTGCTTTATAAAGTGTGGGAGCACAGAGAATCCAAAGAGGCTCCAGTAATGCAGAAGTTGGAGCCTGCATTGCGAGGTTGTGGGAGGTAGCACTAACTGCTCTCAGACACAGGCTTGGTGTTAGAATCATAGAATGCTATGGGTTGGAAGGGACCTCCAGAAATCACTGAGTCCAATCCCTCTGTAAAGCAGGACCACTTCAAGCAGGTCACACAGGAATGTGTCCAGGTGTTGTCATTACACTGGTGGCAGCAGTGTCTCTTCAGCTGCTTGCAGGGACCTAATTTCTAAGATGGAACTGGGAATTTTAGAACAGTAACAAAGACAATTTGTACAGTGACCATGAGAGGCTTTTATATTTTAACTCTTACTGATTTGGCCTAAAATATAAGGGGTATTTCACATCTTAATTTCTGAACATGTCTTCCCTGTCTGATGCGATGTGATAGAGCCACATATAGCATGTGTCCTTAGCTGTTGGAATAGTGCTGTAGATAAAACTACAGTGTGCTTCATGTTTTGCTTCAGACTAGCTTCTGGGTCTTTTCAGTAAGTTTTATCTGTTGAAGCATCTATGATGTGCCCTGGCATAACCTGTCTAGCCATTCCTAGTATATCAGAAGACCTTGGTGTGGTATGTGAGGAGGAAGTATGAGGAATAAGGCACCACTGAAGGAAATATTCCAGACCTCTTCCAGATGCATTTTGATCCCCAAAAGAAGCTAGAAGAAAGTGAATGACCCTTTGATGGTGGCAGCAGGCTGATGGACAGGCACAGCCCACTGCACTGGGGGTGATACCTGATCTGTGTAGCTACAGGTTGCTACCACCTATTGCCTTTCTGCTGCTGTTGTTGCAGGCCCCTTGGGCCAGGTACAGTTGAAGTGCAGTGCCAGTTTAGCCTACTGATCCAATGGAAAATTTTCTGGCAGATGGGATAATACAGGACTTGAGTAGGTTAGGAGTAATATCTATGCTAGAAGTATGGCAATGTGTTCACTTCAGCAGTGCCCAGCTTAACATCTTCTGCCCTCTCTCTAGCACCAAAGTGATCAGAGAAATAGGCCAAGCTGAGATAACTGTGAAGAAGTAAAAGAACCTGCTAGGACCTCTTTGTCCTTTGGCCATAATGAGTAACCATAAAGGAGTAACCATGTCCCTGGGAAGCTGCTGGGCTTAGAAGTCTGGGCTTGCTGTCCAATAATTCACTGCTGCCCATGAATGCCTAAACTCAGTTGAAAGCTGCCTCCCCCCACCTTTTTCTTTTGGCTGAGGGGAGGAGTGGGGAGGTGTTTGCTGGCTTCGGTGTTTTCTGTTTGTGGGTTTGTTTTTTGGTGTGTGTGTGTTTGTTTATTTTGTTTGGTAGTTTCATTTAAGGATAACAGTAAGTACTTTTCATTAAGTGGGCCCTTCAAACTGAAGACAGTCACAGTATACAACCTTCTGTCACTGAGCTGGTGTGAAATAGCAGCACTTTCTATTCCTCCTGCTGAAGTGAAGGTCATGGGACCAGAAAGGAAGAAATGGGGAAAGAAGCCTTCTAGACTTTGTAGCCTGGGAATTGGGGCACTTGGCTGGTTTGGATTAATGTGAGTTTTGGTCTGTACTCTGGGAATGTTTTTCTGCTTTATTCCAGTGCTTTCTTTTTTCTGCTTCAATTCAGTGATTTCTTCACCCTCCCCCTGCTTTTTATTAATAATAATGCAACTATTATTAATTAGAAGTTCTGTGTGTCAAGTTTTGGGTTCTTGCTTCCACGGCGTTTATAAATCTAATTACTTTACCTAGATTGCCAAGTGGGTTTGGCATGTCAAAATGGAAAACTTTGCTTCCTCTATTTCTCTGGAGTACACCTTCCTACTCTCTTGCCATCTCCTGTCTGTCTGTATGGACTGGAACTTAGCTGAAAGTCCTGTTTCTCTCACACACCTTGAGCATTCATTAGTTTCTCCTGTTGAAATTGATGCCAGACCTGCATGGCTTGATCTACTGCTGTAATTAAATGCAAATTAAACCAGTTTTGCTCAGACTTAGTCTGCATTACAGCTCACTAATTAAGAGGCCTAATGTCTTGAAAAACCTGAGTCACTGAACTTCTCAGCCTGGTACAAGTCTGTGACTTATGTTACAGTGTCAGAAAGCAGCTGGTTTGGAGTTCAGACCACAGCAGATGCCTTTCAGATACTAAATGAGTAGAAGACAGGATATTACCCCTTCCTGTTTGCATCTGCTTTAATAGGAATTGAAAAGGGATTTTCTAAATGGTTATCCACAGATGATGGGTTTAATTCAACCAGAAGCTAGTGCTAATGTCCAAACAAGCAGGTCTGTGCTTGTCATTGTTTTTGATCTGCTTCATTTTGCTGGAAACTCAGGGTTTTTGGGCTTCCCTGTAATCTGGCTTTCTGGGAACTGGGATGGGAATAATGCTGTGTCTCTATGTTCAGCCCTGCCTGGTTCTTCCTGCATTCATTGGTGTCTCATCTCCTATTCATTAAGATCAGGTTTCCTGTTCCTGTTTGATTTCTACCCTGTTGCTTATCTCTACTGTACGTTCATTTGTTCTGCCTTCAGTATCCATGCTTCCCTGTTCAGGACAAGTTAGGGTTATAACAAGCACGGTCTTTAGTATTAGCTCCCTTCTATTTAAGTATCACAGTCTCACCGTATCACCAAGGTTGGAAGAGACCTCACAGATCATCAAGTCCAACCCTTTACCACAGAGCTCAAGGCTAGACCATGGCACCAAGTGCCACGTCCAACCTTGTCTTGAACAGCTCCAGGGACGGCGACTCCACCACCTCCCTGGGCAGCCCATTCCAGTGTCCAATGACTCTCTCAGTGAAGAACTTTCTCCTCACCTCGAGCCTAAACTTCCCCCGGCGCAGCCTGAGGCTGTGTCCTCTCGTTCTGGTGCTGGCCACCTGAGAGAAGAGAGCAACCTCCCCCTGGCTACAACCACCCCTCAGGTAGTTGTAGACAGCAATAAGGTCACCCCTGAGCCTCCTCTTCTCCAGGCTAAACAATCCCAGCTCCCTCAGCCTCTCCTCGTAGGGCTGTGCTCGAGGCCTCTCACCAGCCTCGTCGCCCTTCTCTGGACACGCTCAAGCATCTCAATGTCCCTTCTAAACTGGGGGGCCCAGAACTGAACACAGTACTCAAGGTGTGGTCTAACCAGTGCAGAGTACAGGGGCAGAATGACCTCCCTGCTCCTGCTGGCCACACCATTCCTGATGCAGGCCAGGATGCCATTGGCTCTCTTGGCCACCTGGGCACACTGCTGGCTCATGTTCAGGCGGGTATCAATCAGCACCCCCAGATCCTCTCTGTCTGGCTGCACTCCAGCCACTCTGACCCCAGCCTGTATCTCTGCATGGGGTTGTTGTGGCCAAAGTGCAGCACCCTGCATGTTCATGTACAAGAAGAGATTCAGATTGTCTAGCTGACCACATCCAGCATTAACTGCTTAGGTTAGATGAATAAAAGGTGCACATGGGGCCCAGTTTTGAATTGCCCCTTGGATTGGGGAGGTTGTTACTGCTCAGCACACTTTTGCTTTACTGTGTCTGTGAGCATGGCGATACAGAGGTTGGCTGGGAACACTGCGCATGGTAGCTGGTAAACATGCTGGTAGGAGTTGGCATGTCGGTGGGTAGGGTGAGTAGCTGTTTACTGCCCCGTGTACAATTATTACTTAATTGCTTCTCATTAGGGTGTTTTTTGGCCTTTTTTTAAAACTGTTTCCTCTTCTGTTCTTGTGTTCATTTCTCAAGCTACTGCTAAGCAGCTTGGGAAACTGTCTTAAGGTTGTGAAGCTGGTTCCGTTCCACAGACTATGTATCTGGGTTGTGAGTACTTTTTTGAGCCTTGCCTCCCCACAAGAAATCAACTTTTTCTCAAAATCAGCCCCAAACTACAGTCCAAGCACTACACAAAGTCTTTGTTTTCAGTGTCACTAATATGAAACTTCCTGTTCAAAGAAAATGCTAAAAGCTGAATGGTAGTTCTTTTTCCTGATCTTGAATGCTCAGGTTGTGGTTTCTCAATAATGTCATTTGAGTCAGGATTTCTTAGATTTTAGCATGACATGGACTTCTTTTTTTTTTGTTTGTTTGATATCAGCTTCATCAGAGGGCATTAAATCTTTTTTTCACCTATTGTGCAAGTGTGAATTTACTATGCCTGTAATTATAGTCACAATACCAGTGAGTAAACTGATGAAATATTCACAACAGCTGAGGTCACTGACTACCTAGTATGATGGTGGTTTTGACTGCTGGTGATCTGTATTGGATGTGATGCAGTGCTCTAAAACTCATATATTGGTCAGCTTACTCATGCCCCCCTTGGCTTTTGTGCAATGCATTTGTTGGTTGCCTATGGGCACTGTCCTAGAAGGAAGGCTGTTAAATGTTTCCCAGCGGCTGTTATAGTTTGTCTTTTAATGTGTAAGTAGAGTATTATGTGTGTAAGTGTAGAAGTAAAAATGCAAAGAGTTTTGGTCTTGGGACTTCAGTTTTTGTTTTAATCTCACCTTCTGTGGCTGCACTCTTAACCCTCTCTGTAGCTTTTTCTTTTCCTGAGTACAATAGTACTCAGAAATAGTACTCAGAGCATTTTGGAAGCAGCACAGAAGCACGCCATCAGGAGCTGTTTTGAGCTTGCATCTGCAGCGTTGGGCAGCTGGTTAGGCACTGGAGTGGACTCACAACATTTGGACTCCTGATTCCAGCTCTACCATTAGTCCCCCCACAAAACCAGGGGTAAACTCCTCCCGTGTCCCTTTATTTACTAGGAGGTCTAATTTAAGCGAGCTAATAGGAAAGCATTGAACAATCCAGTGAAGTGCACATTCCTCCTGTTGAAATCGAGTCCTCCTTCCAGTTCCTGTTTTAGTCTTGTTGCCATTAATAATCCTTCCTAAGCCTGTGCAGTGACTTTTCTTTCTGTGCTGGCTGAGGACGAAGCTGGGAGGAGAAGGAGGTTGGTGCATCCTCTGCAGGAGCAGTTTCCTGCCCTGTACTTCCCGTTGTCTGCCCTAGAGCAACATTTAAATCATGACCAGCAGGGCAGTGCGCGGGAGGATGGGAAACATCCTTTTAATCGGGACTGCTGAGTTCAGTTGAATTTGTCAGGCACTTCAGCTGCTTCTCAAGCTGCTGTGTACCTCATCACAGCCCAAGTCAGTTTTAGGTATGGTACTGCAGAAGAAATAGTAAAACAGAAGCCTGTCTCTTACTGGAACACATGCAGACAGCATTCTCCTGTAACCTTAAATATTCGAGTTAGGGAGTCCTGGCAGGGACCCGTAGGCCAAAGGGTCTGATGGAGCGTCGGAAAGTCTGAAGTGAAGGTGGTGGTGAGTAGTAAGCAGAGATAATGACCAATGTAGGGAAGAGGCCAGGCCAATGCTGCAACACCTGTGAGTGCTGGAAGGTTACTAGAAGGAAGATGACAGAGGAAGAGATCAGTGAAAAGAGCAAGAGAGGGAATAAAAGAGTATTTTTGTTTGTTTTTTTTTTTAAACAAACAAGTGGAAAACCTGTCATGAGATGTCCTTTGTGGAGAGAGACAAACCCAAGCTTGGAGCCTGGCTGAGACTGTGGGTGTGTCAGCTGCTGTGCTTGTAGGCATGGGAACTAGTGCTTGTGTTGCTCTCTGCAAAACCTGATAATTGCAGAAATACTGCAGAGATTTCTGATTTAGGCTTGGAATGTGGCAGTTCATAAAAAGCAAATGTTCTGCTGTACATGGGATATGCCTATCCTGCTACCTGATGATTTCTCTGCTGTCCTCTTTAGTTCCTTATCGTGCCAGAGGCTGGAGAAAAATCTTGCAGAAGAAAATAAATGGATTATACTTTGGCTTTGTGATGAAACATTTGCTCCCCTTCTGAAGGACTGTTTAACTTGCACAGATTGAAATGTGGTAATGAGTATATGACCATGCCCAGCCTTGCTCATAGAATCAACTAGGTTGGAAGAGACCTCCAAGATCATCCAGTCCAAACTATCATCCAGCTCTATCCAGTCATCTAGACCATAGCACTAAATGCCTCATCCAGTCTTTTCTTGAACACCACCAGGGACAGTGACTCCACCACCTCATTGCCCTCTCCCATCCCAATAATGGTTGCTCCATGTTTTGAGAGGAGTAGCCATGCATGTTTCTCAAGATTTCCATATGCATACCAAAGTATAGAATCATAGAATCAACCAGGTTGGAAGAGACCTCCAAGATCATCCAGTCCAACCTAGCACCCAGCCCTATCCAGTCAACTAGACCATGGCACTAAGTGCCTCATCCAGTCTTTTCTTGAACACATCCAGGGAGGGTGACTCCACCACCTCCCTGGGCAGCCCATTCCAATAGCAAATCCCTCTTTCTGTGAAGAATTTCCTCCTAACACCCAGCCTAGACCTCCCCTGGCACAACTTGAGACTGTGTCCCTTTGTTCTGTTGCTGGTTGCCTGGGAGAAGAGACCAACCCCACCTGGCTACAGCCTCCGTTCAGGTAGTTGTAGACAGCAATGAGGTCAGTTCTGAGCCTCCTCTTCTGCAGGCTGCACACCCCCAGCTCCCTCAGCCTCTCCTCACAGGGCTGTGCTCCAGGCCCCTCACCAGCTTTGTCACCCTTCTCTGGACACGTTCCAGTATCTCAACATCCCTCTTGAATTGAGCAGCCCAGAACTGAACACAGTACTCAAGCTGTGATCAATTCCATAAAACAAGGAATGTGATTGGGAGAGAGGGGAAAAAAAAAAAGATCAGACAATCCCTGCTCCTTCCACTACAGTGTCTGTAGAAGTATCACCCAGATTGTCTTGGGTCAAGAGTGTCTTCTTCACTAACTCCATAAAATCGTAATAGGCCATCTCAGGGGAGGTCAAATATAGAAATTGTATTTAACTGCATAACAGGAATCTTTAAAAAAACTAACAGAAATAGAAGTCAGCCACAAATGATATAATGCTGCAGGAGTAATAATACACTACATTCTGGCTTTCTTCTTTTATCTTCTTCCCTCTGTGCAGCCTCTGGTAGTTTGGTTTTGGCATCAACCCTGTGTAGCTCCAAATGAAGCATGTTCAGAGGGATAACAGTGGGGTTTACCACAAGATTTCTATGGTATGTGCTTAAAAGAGCACAAGTCTGTCTTCTCTCTCTCATCAGAAGCTCTGGGTGGGCAAAAATATGTAAAGGGTGAGTGCCAAGAGGATGGAGCCAGGCTCTGCTTGATGATGCCCAGTGACAGGACAAGGAGCAATGGGTGGAAGTTGAGGCATTGAAAGTTTCATGGAAACATGAGGAGCCAGGCTCTGCTTGATGATGCCCAATGACAGGACAAGGAGCAATGGGTGGAAGTTGAGGCATTGAAAGTTTCATGGAAACATGAGGAGCCAGGCTCTGTTCGATGATGCCCAATGACAGGACAAGGAGCAATGGGTGGAAGTTGAGGCATCAAAAGTTTTATGGAAACATGAGGAGCAGTTTTTTTCCCTGTGAGAGTGACAGAACACTGGAACAGGCTGCCCGGGGAAGTTGCGGAGTCTCCCTCTCTAATGATATTCAGGACCCTCCTGGATGTGTTCCTGTGCAATCTGGACTAGGTGATCCTGAGTTGGAGTGGATGGTCTTTTGAGGTCATTTCCAGCTGCTGACATTCTGTGGTTCTGTGAAATGAACTTTAATGTCTAGAATTTGGTTTCATTAACTACTGTTGATGAGAACCTTTTCCAATAAAAAGGAAGGTAGTTACTGGATATTTTTGCAGTTGTTGTCATAATATCAGCTGTATTAAAAAAGAAAGCATACTCATGGATAAAAATCTAACAATTAAAACTAAGACTCTCATAACATCTTCAGGTATCTTAAGTATGTGATTGTATCAAGAGTGTTGGTATGGTAAGGATGAGCATGTCTGACCGCAGCATTATTAAGTGCAGGAGATTCAGGTTTGGATAGTGTAGATAGTGAGTGGCTGAGGGAAACAGAGAATCTGATGCCATGAGTTCTTTGTTTTTCACTTGTAGTCTTAGTGGCTTTCCACCATGGATCTGTAGTCTTGGTGTCTGTTGTGAAAAGTGGCTTTGCGTAGTGTGTGATTCTGTTCAAAATGGACTTGAAGTGCTAAGGGCACTCTGCTCTGTCTTGGGGGATGGACTTGCAAAGAATTACAGACACTGATTTAAGAGCTGCAGGATATCTGGTTTCAGTCTTTCCTTCTATGCTGAAAGTAATGTTTCTGTACAGTAACTGTCTGTGTAAGCAGAGTAGTGAGGAGATCTGTTGTGTCTACTGCCGTGAGGCAGGTTGAAAGCTGAGAAGCTGCTGTGTGACTGGGAGAGCTTCCCTGGTTACTGTCAAATTGTCTGTTGTTTACTTACGTTTTGCCCACGGTCTGACAGTCATGAATCTTGGTAATTCACAGTGGGGAAATTTGACTGCCAAAGGGGTTGGGGTTTGTGCATGATAGGATTCAAACCTATGTAAGATACTGGACTTGGTAAGAGTTTGCTCCTTTCAAATGTGCTTGTGTGTTTGTTCTGTTGGGAGCAGAAAATGTGCTTACAGTTCTGCCAGGGAGGGGAGAAGGAGGGAGAGGCAGAAGCCCAGAAAATACTAAGTTCTTTCTGAATGTAGACACTGTTTTTTGCTGTGAACTTTTGTACCTGCAGCACTCTTGGACTCGGCTTTCCCAGTGGGAGCAGTCAGCTGGTGGTCAAGAAGCACGTTCATGAGAGCCAGGAGGACATTTCTGGGGGAAAATCTACAAGAGCAAGGGAAACCAATGCACATTAGAAACAGATTAGATTCTTGAGCTCAGTAAACTGGAAAATCACAGCTTCAAAAAGCATTCTGGAGATGAGCTAGTTTGTTGGTTGGGCTTTTTTTGCCAAGTGAAATGACCTTAGCCTTTCTTTAGTTACTGCTCAGTGCGAGAACAGAGTTAAAGCGGGAGACTAAAACTGATCAGACCTCATATTGCCACCTGCAAATCACCTAATAGTTGGCACTTCCTGCACTGTGAGACAACAGTACAGGAGTAGTGTTGAGAAGACCCCAGAATGGGGCACAAATGGGACAAAGAAGCAGCAAAACAACCTTAAACTTTAGAATTGTGGTGGTAAGCATCATAGGCATAGCATGTGAAGTACTTGGAGTTTTTTCAGGTTCATTTGAAACTTCAATTTGTGGTGAAGTGGCTTTTAAACCACTAACATGATCACTGGTTGACACTGACAGTCAGGTGTATTGTGTGGAACAAAGTGGACAATGACTGCATTTTTGGAAAGGTGACTCTAAATTCATCCTCTTGCTGGAATTCTGTAACTCTTCCCACTGGCAGTTCAGGTTTACCAACTGAAAATCTCTGTGGCATGACTGGTTACAAATGTTTTCGTGCAACTACATTAGCTCTTAAGTTGGTACATAAGCTGCCTTTTCTCTTTTTTCTTTCTCTCCTTTTTCCATTTTGTTTTTTTTTTTTCCACTTTTAAGTGAATAAGCTTGTAAAATAGCATGCTGGAAATAAAAAAAAGTCCTTTTTTTCCATATAGACAGATCTGATTCATCAGAAAGCATCAAGATAATTGTCACGATTTTCATTTTAAAAGGAAACCAAGAAATCTTGGCACAAGTGTGAAACGTTCTGTTGCTATACTGGCCTGTTGCCTGGAGCTAAATATTTGCCTCATGAATTTTCCTTTCCCTATCAGGAACAGGAAGCAATGTTACAAATGAAATGCATTAAGGTTTGTAAGTGATGCCTGTTATTCAAAAAAGGAAAGATGCTGTACGTGTTACATGATTACAAACCGAGATAAACTGTCTGAAATTTGGATGGTCAGTACTTGTGATATGAGTAAATCCTAATATGGAGGTTTTTATCTACTTGCTTCAAGTTTCTTTCATCCAGATAACTAAAACATACTAGAGCGGAGTTGTTATACAATTTCAAAGACTTTTTCCTTTCTATTTTCCTCTTAATTTTTCTTTTTATGAACTCCACCATCAGTGTATCAAACTCTTGCTGTTGCTGCTTGGTTTTCAGCACTTCATGTGCTTCTTATAACTCTTGCAACCTCAATGGGGTGCAGCATCTCTCTGGCATTGTCCTTAATGTTGCTGTCTGTGGCAAGGTCCTACCTGGAGTAAAAGGAAAAATGAACTCATCCTGTGAGAGACCAGAAAACCACAGTATATGTGGCAAGTTGCTGACCTTACCCTACTGCTTGGGACACGCAGGAGGATGAGCAGTTGATTCCTGCCCTTTTCTTAGTGGTAAGGAAATTCAAAGCTGCCACATTACTTACTTACTCTTTTTATTCTCTTAATAGCAAATTGTCAGAAGTTCTCCTTTCATTTTGTCTGTTTTCTACAGCTGTGAATGAGCTTCTTTCTTAACTAAGCTTACCTGGCATACCTAGCTGTTCACTATCACAGTATTACCAAGGTTGGAAGAGACGTCATAGATCATCAAGTCCAAGCTGTTACCACAGAGCTCAAGGCTAGACCATGGCACCAAGTGCCACGTCCAATCCTGCCTTGAACAGCTCCAGGGACAGCGACTCCACCACCTCCCTGGGCAGCCCATTCCAGTAGCCAATGACTCTCTCAGTGAAGAACTTTCTCCTCACCTCAAGCCTAAATTTCCCCTGGCATAGCTTGAGGCTGTGTCCTCTCGTTCTGGTGCTGGCTGCCTGAGAGAAGAGAGCAACCTCCTCCTGGCTACAACCACCCCTCAGGTAGTTGTAGACAGCAATAAGGTCTGCCCTGAGCCTCCTCTTCTCCAGGCTAAACAACCCCAGCTCCCTCAGCCTCTCCTCGTAGGGCTTGTGCTCAAGGCCTCTACCAGCCTCGTTGCCCTTCTCTGGACACGTTCAAGCATCTCTATGTCCCTCTTAAACTGGGTGGCCCAGAACTGGACACAATACTCAAGGTGTGGTCTAACCAGTGCAGAGTACAGGGGCAGAATGACCTCCCTGCTCCTGCTGGCCACACCATTCCTGATGCAGGCCAGGATGCCATTGGCTCTCTTGGCCACCTGGGCACACTGCTGGCTCATGTATATTGTTACTTTTTTTTTTCTTGTGCTGAGCTATTTTGAATGATAGTTGGGCACACAATGAAGTTTTTCCCATCTACTCTGGAAGCTTTCCATGGTAATAAGCACTATAGTTAGCTGAAGTACTCTTGTCTCCTAATGAAATCTGCTGTCTTTTATGTTTGCATTTTCAATTGGTAGAGCCTTCTGAGACTCTTGGAAGACTGCAGTTTTTATTACTGCCCAAGAGACCTATCCATTTGTTTTGCAATCCGTTGGCTTCACTGAGCAGACATTTGTTTTCATCAAACTTCCAGTTCCTGATTCATATGAAAAACAATTACGTTACTTAACTAACTTTTCAGTTTTGTATTGCATAAAAGCATTGAAGCCAAAGTACAAAATATGAGTGACAAAAAAAATGTAGGTTTTGTACGTTAAAAATATTTACATGGAGTCCTTGTTCTGCACTGATCTGCATAGATCTCTAGACTGTAAGAGCTGCCCTTCATGTAGATGGCTTCTGACCAAACAATGCAGAGAGAAGTTAGAACCGAACTGATACAGCTCAACCCCAAGTAACAGTGTTCATTGTAAGAATTTGAATGCCTTGAATTAGAGGCTTTGAATAGGGAACTGGAGGAGAGGGAGAGGAAAAGGAGGTATGTTTAGTCAAAAGAAAGAAATAAGTAAACGAATGAAGGAAAGATCAGAAAGTCTGGAGCTTAGCAGGGATGAAGCTCAAGGTGTGAGGCCTTCAGACTGTGCCCTATGTGACAGTGGTTTCAGGCAGTAAGCAGAAGTGTCTCCTTTTGAATCCCTCATGCACACAGTGAGGCTGTGAGTTGCTATGAAGACCTTCAGGGCCTCATTGCAACAGCAAATTATCATGCAGAGATTTTGTCTGGCTGTTCTAATGCAAATAGACAACATTGATTCTTCTGTCAGAGAAAATGTGATATTGAGCAAACCATCTGCATGGCTGTGTTGTCTGGTGCAAGTGCTAGGAATATAGCTGTTTTATCCTACTAAGCTTTGATTTACAGTTGATTTCAAATTGGGTGGTGTTGGGCTGCTTTTTTTCCCTTTTTGGTGCCTTTTAAACTGTGAAAAGTTTGACTCCTATCTTGTTTCTAAAGATACTTACTAAAGAGAAGCTAATGCAATTTGGTTTGGGGGCCACTTGCAGTTTGGTTTTTTACACACTGAGTGGTGTTATATGAACAGAGATTAAGATCCCCAATAAATATGAGCTAAGTTAATGTTTCTTAATGAGTCACCACAACTATATTTATTGTTTGCAGGTTGCTTTAAATTGTAGCAATCCTTTGACAAACCAGGGGCAATGCCTGTTGTGATTTGCAGCAGTGTGTGTCACAGAACGCGCTTACTAGTGCTTTCCCCTCGCTATTCAGCTTGCCATTGCCTGCTTGTTTTTCTGTTTTAAAAAGTATTTTCATTGTCAAACTGCACCCAAACTATTCAGCTGGAGCAGCCCACTTTGCTTTGTCCTGCCTGACACCTGATGATGGATGCAGAATATTCTGACCTGCATGGTAAATATGAGCTATCTACTTTATGTCGCTGTTTATTAGATATTGATTTTTATTTAGGTCCAGCATATGTTTTATGACTGTGACTGAAAGTGGCTGAGATGACTGTGCTGTTTGGAGCTCTCAAAAATCCCAGGGAGGTAAACATGTAGAAAACAAGACAAACCATGCAGAAAGAATCCTGCTTGCAGAACATTGCTGTGATAACACAGGAAGATTCTTGTCTTGTTTCTGAAAGCATAAAACGCCTGCGTGCATGTGTAGGATCGTAACAATATTTGGTAGTGAGTAAGTGTCTTCTGTGAAATCTGACTTTACAGACCCTTCAAAGCTCTAAATAGCAAGAATGAGAAGGAAATAGCCAGGAAAAGACCTTTGGAATGTCTGCCCTGGTGAAATTGGAAAAATGTAGAAAAGCCTGAAAGTGTGGGTGGACCTTGGGTGCTAAGCATTGGGAGAGGATTGCACACAATGAGATACATATAAAATTTTGTGCACTGCCTCTTGCTTGCTTTTACACTTTTTAATTAGGGACTTTTCTTCTCAGGTAGTGTCATGTCAAATACTGAACATCTGAGTGGGTAAGAGTATACCACCTAAAAGGAACTGCTCATGTGTTCAGTCCAATACATAAGCCTTTGCAGGATTAAGTCTTAAGTGGTCTGAAAAAAAAAACACCTCTAAAATTTGTATGCTTTTAAAAGTTTTTAAGGCATATATTTTATCTTAGATATATGTGACTGAACAATTACTACAGTGGGAAACCCCTACTTGTTTATTTCATTTTATTTCTTTCTCTTCCACTTGTTCTCTCTGTTTTTTTTTTTTTGTTGTTTTAACTTAAACCAAGAGATACTTTTAAAAATGACTGACTTCTAAAAATCTAGAGAAGCCTCAATGATATCATACTTGGAAACAAATACTTTGTTTCTCATTTTGATGTTGGAGAACTTTTGTTCATTTTCCTGCTAAGTGATAATATTTTGTTTTAAAGGAAATTATTTTTGAATGGTTTCTGATTAATGACTTGGTCTTGCTTCATTGTCACTACGATTTTCATATGATTCTCTTGAAATATCTGTGAGCCAGACTTGGTAGCAGAGTGAGAGTCATCAGCCTCAGATGTTTCTGGCTACCTTAGTGTGGGGAAAGCCTTTAATGTAAGAGCAGGAAGTGAGGAGTTGGGTCCTGAGCTGTCTGTCCCAAGCAGGGAGCAAGGGATAATCAAAGGATGTCAGGAGTTAGAAGGGACCTCCACAGATTATCGAGTCCAACCCCCCTGCCAGAGCAGGACCATAGAATCTAGCTCAGGTTGCACAGGAATGCATCCAGACAGGGCTTGAAATTCTCCAGAGGAGACTCCACAACCTCTCTGGGGAGCCTGTTCCAGTGCTCTGTGACCCTTACAATAAAGAAGTTCTTCCTCATGTTGAGGTGATGATGAGGCAAGGAGGGAGGCAGTGGTCAGAGCAGCATGGGAAGGGGTAGCTGGAGAATGTGCAGTAAGAATATGGTGGGTTTTCTCCTAAATTAAATGAAACATCTGATTTATAGCATTGCACAGTGACCTAGAACAAAGGGGAATTAACTGTAAGCAGAAGTGCAAAATATCAGAAAAAATGAGCAGCTTAGGGGAAACTGCTGTGTTACAGGTTCAGAGGCAGCCAGCAGTGCAGCCCTTGGCTGCAGGGTGCACTTCACTGGTGACTAGGTCTGGAGGCAGTGCCAGCTCTGCACCCAAGCAGTCCTGTGCTGCTACTGCTAAATACAGGAATGGAGTGGTACAGCAGTGCCCAGCTGGGATGTTCTTTGCTGGCTGAGCTGTTGCTGACAGAGGTAGGACACATCAGCACTGGGACCTGACCTTTAAATCACTTTCCCCGTGTAGTGAGTGGTACGTGGTTTCCCTCAGAGTGTTCCTAATCCAGGCTGTTCCCTATCAGTGCTGGAATCTCCCTGTTTGCAGGATTGAGATGTATTATTGCTGCAGTTCCAGCATTCATTACTTTCATTCACGTATTTCAAGTTGAATGAATGCCAGGTCCACAGAAGTGTTCTTTAATGTCTGGAGATGTGTAGATTAGAAGGGAAAGCACAAATAAAACATTTCCACAGCACATTTAATTTTGTGTTTGCATGTGGAAGATCTAATTGAATTTAAGAAACTTCTTTATTTACTAAAAAGAGAGTTTCTTCATGACTATACACTCACTAGCTCTAAATGTATTCTCCCACTGCTGTCAGATGAATTTAAAACTGGTTCAAGCAGGCAGAGTTGGGCTGCCTCTTTGTCACAATGAAACAGACAAAAATGCCCTTGCATTTTCTTATAGGGAAACTGCACACTGAAGGCATCACAGAATGGTCTGGGCTGGAAGTGACCTCTGAGGGTCATCTAGTCCAACTCCCTCTGCAGTCAACGGGGGCATCCTCAACTAGATCAGGTTGCCCATATAGCCCTGTCCAACCTGACCTTGAATACCTCCAGAGATGGGGCTCCCAACGACCTCCCTGGGCTACCTGTTCCAGTGTTCCATCACCCTTATGGTAAAGAACCTGTTCCTAACATCCAATTTAAGTCTGCTCTTCTCTAGTTTGAAGCCATTGCCCCTTGTACCATCTGAGGGTGACAGTTTGCAGGTATGCTCCTTCATATTTTGCTCCTTAACTCCTGCTATTGCAGCATGATCAGCAGCCTTGCATCACCACACGTGTCTGCTGCAGCAGTGCACTGCTTAGGCCAGTTGTCCCATTTCAGTTTTTAGCCTCTTAGATTTAAACAAAAAAAAGGTTTTTATTATCTAGTAGAAAACTATATGCCCCATCTTGCATATTTGCTAAAACTGTTTTGTTTCACTGACACTGTTTTAAGCTTGCCGGAATCACAGAACCTTAGAGATTGGAAGGAACCTCCAGAGATCATCAAGTCCAACGCCCCTGCCAAGCAGGATCACCTAATCTGCACAGGAATGCATTCCAGAGGAGACTGCACAACCTCTAGGGCAGCCTATTCCAGTGCTCTGTCACCCTCACTGTAAAAAAAGTTTCTCCTCATGTTGAGGTGAAACCTTCTGTGTTCCAGTTTGTAGCCATTGCTCCTTGTCTTACTGCTGCACACCACTGAAAAGCGATTGCCCCCCTCCACTTGACACCCACCACTCAGATATTTATAAATATTGATGAGATCTCTTCTCCAGACTAAACAGTCCCAGGTTTCTCAGTCTCTCTTTGTAGGGGAGTTGCTCAAGTGTCCCAATCATCCTTGTGACTCTCTGCTGGCCTCTTTCCAGCAGGTCTCTATCTCTCTTGAACTGGGGAGCCCAAAATTTGACACAGCATAAAGTGAATAAACAGAGCTTTGGAAAACCACAATGAAGAGCTTAGTGTAAGGGAAGGCTTAAATCTTAAGTCACTTTCATTTATGACCTGTGATTGCTATGTAGAGTCTGCCTTGATTTTCTTTGCTGGCCACAGCAACCCCAAGCAACGCTACAGGCTGGAGACAGAGTGGCTGGAGAGCAGCCAGGAGGAAAGGGATCTGGGGGTCCTGGTGGATAGTAGGCTGAAGATGAGGCAGTAGTGTGCCCAGGTGGCCAAGNCAGAGAGAGTGATTGGCATTGGAATGGGCTGCCCAGGGAGGTGGTGGAGTCACCATCCCTGGGGGTGTTCAGGAAAAGCCTGGCTGAGGCACTTAGTGCCATGGTCTAGTTGACTGGATAGGGCTGGGTGCTAGGTTGGACTGGGTGATCTTGGAGGTCTTTTCCAACCTGGTTGATTCTATTCTATATTTTAAGTAATAGAGTCTGCTGTGTTTGCAGTGTGGTCTCTCATGTTAAGATAATGAGCTGAAAAGCAGGACTGCAGCTCTGGGTACTCTCAGCTGCTCTGATATCTGCCATGGTCCCAGGTGGCAGCCATTGTGCCTGTGCTGGGACAGTCCTTGCACTGGGGCTTGAGCGGGTTGCTCGAAGGTGCATTTGGGTGTATGTAGCAGTCAGTGGGGTGGGGATGTGCCTGCAGGCTTAGCACCTAGGTGACAACCAGTGCAGAAATGAAATGTAATTTTCACAGTAGTTCTTCACTTATTTTTTTTCCTGACAAAGAGATTGTAGCTGCTTTTTAACTTACAGGAGCCTGACACACTGATCCTGAACTCTGAAATGAATTGTGATGCTGATCTTTCCAGTTGCTGAAGCTTGCAGTAGCTGCTTTAAGAGGAATACAATACCCTGCTAACTCTAGTATGTCAGTGCTGGCTTCATCATGACACCAGAAACATCTTTTGTTCACTGCTAGTTTATATAAAGCTTTTCCTGATTGTTTTTAAATTGCTACCCACTGGGAGAAGTTCTAGATGGGTTTGGTTTTGTGTTTTGGAGAGCATGACTGCACAAATGTGCCTCTACTTACTGTGTGTCAGCTTAAGTGAGGCATGACAAATTTTGAGGGAGAGAACACACCACCATTGTTTGATATTAGAAATTCAATATTAGAGATTTTATATTAGAAGCTCAAAGATATGTTTGGGTATTTTTTACCCAAGGACCAGAAAATTGAACAGTGTCCAGAGGTGAAGAACTAAGGTCACTGAATGCAGAGGTGTCACTCTAATGGTTGTAGAGCTCAAGTAAATTACAATCAACCTCTTTATGTATGATAGACTTCTAAATTAAATAATGTAAAGTAAGTGATGTAGACTTTTACATAGAACCTGCAATATTTGTTTTTCATTTTTGTCCCTTAACTCCAAAAAATATGGGCATAAGGAAAATGTAGTTGAGCTAAGATAGCAGAAATGTAAAACAAATTATAGACCTGTAGTGGGACTCTTTTCTGTCTCTGTTTGTGACAGGAGAGGTCAGGGCTGAAATTTAAGACTTTTCTCAATATTTCAGGTCTTGCTAATTTGCCTATAAGCACTCACTATCCCTGGAGGGCCTTGTGCATTCTGACATGCTCCTGACCCTTTCTGTGATTTATGTGAAACAACCTACCTTACCTGTTGCCTAAAACGAAGTTCTAGTTTTCATTAACTGCTAAATTACTTCTGCTGCTTTATTTCATAGAATCATAGAATCAACCAGGTTGGAAGAGACCTCCGAAATCATCCAGTCCAACCTAGCACCCAGCCCTGTCCAATCAACTAGACCATGGCACTAAGTGCCTCATCCAGGCTTTTCTTGAACACTTCCAGGGATGGTGACTCCACCACCTCCCTGGGCAGCCCCTCAAAACTATTACAGAACTTGTGGGATTCACAAATTAAGTTGTCTTTCTTTCTTCTCCCCCCCCTTTTTTTTTTTTTTTTTAAGATCTATTTCTCTTTAAGTATAAATAGTTTTGAACTGAAAGTTATTGCAGTTTGATGGTTTTGGTAACACATGAAATTTTTGATCTCACTTGTATTCCAAGTGCCCACGATGCCTGTTTTCAAGACATCACTGTGGTTAGCATAGATTTTTAAATGCTTTTCACAGTCTCACAGGAAAGGTGTTAGTCAGAAACTTTTAGAAGTAGATCAAAAGCATGAGTTTAGAGCCTGTGTAACTGTTGACATAAGTAGCTCAATGAGTTTCCCTCCCTCCCCAGAAGTAAGGTGCGACCGCTCTAAACTCTTTGCTATATAATGATGTGATACAATACGGACAGTGACATTGCCTATACCTAAGTGTGGTGCCATATAGATACATCTGATGTGGTGCCTCTGTTTTAACTGAAAGAATAATCATTTTTCATATCCTTATAGCTGCTGTTTTTAATAATCTAGAAGTAGAATGTGAAATACACTTTTCATAGAATCATAGAATCAGCCAGGGTGGAAGAGACCTCCAAGATCATCCAGTCCAACCTAGCACCCAGCCCTATCCAGTCAACTAGACCATGGCACTGAGTGTCTCATCCAGGCTTTTCCTGAACACCCCCAGGGACGGTGACTCCACCCCCTCCCTGGGCAGCCCATTCCAATGCCAACCACTCTCTTTGTGAAGAACTTCCTCCTAACATCCAGCCTATACTTCCCCCAGCACAACTTGAGACTGTGTCCCCTTGTTCTGTTGCTGATTGCCTGGGAGAGGAGACCAACCTTGCCACCACTAAATACCAAGAACATCAGTTTGGAAGGTAGGAGAGCCCTACAGAGGGACCTGGACAGGCTGGATGGGTGGGCAGAGGCCAATGGGATGAAATTTAACAAAGCCAAGTGCAGGGTTCTGCACTTTGGCCACAACAACCCCAAGCAACGCTACAGGCTGGGGACAGAGTGGCTGGAGAGCAGCCAGGACGAAAGGGATCTGGGGGTACTGGTGGATAGTAGCTGAAGATGAGCCA
>WAAF01020800.1:271291-291540 GCA_013400475.1 Tricholaema leucomelas | reverse complement strand
TATAGGCTGGATGTTAGGAGGAAGTTGTTGCCAGAGAGAGTGATTGGCATTGGAATGGGCTGCCCAGGGAGGTGGTGGAGCCACTGTCCCTGGAGGTGTTCAGGAAAAGCCTGGATGAGGCACTTAGTGCCATGGTCTAGTTGACTGGATAGGGCTGGGTGCTAGGTTGGACTGGATGATCTTGGAGGTCTTTTCCAACCTGATTGATTCTACTCTATTCTGACTTTTTTTAAATTATGTTTTTGTGAAAGCCATGTGGTAAAACTTTACAGAATCACAGAATGTTAAGGGCTGGAAGGGGCCTCAAAAGATCATCCAGCCCAACCCCCCTGCCAGAGCAGTATTACCTAGAGCAGATCACACAGGGACACATTCAGGAGAGTCTTGAATATCTCCAGGAAGGAGACTCCACAACCTGCCTGGGCAGCCTGTTCTGATGTTCTGTCACCTTCATGGTTAAAAAAAAATTCTCCTTATATTTACATGGAACTTCCTATGCCTCAACTTAGAATCATAGAACCAACCAGGCTGGAACAGACCTCCAGGATAATCCATTCCAACCTATCGCCCAGCCCAATCCAATCAACTAGGCCATGGCACTAACTTCCACCCATTGCCCCTTATCCTGTCACTGGGTATCACTGAGAAGTTTGGGGCTTTAATGGTGAGAGCAGCACAGTGTTTCCTTACCCACTGTATTAGTTTGGTTTTTATGAATCTCAGAATCACAGAACTTTAGAGGTTGGAAGGGACCTCCGAAGACTGAGTCCTATCTCCCTGACGGAGGTTTGAACAAGAACTTTCTGGCATCCGTTGTCTCGGTGCCTGTGCTCTTGGTCACGTTACTCTTGCAGTGCTACCATATTGCAAACTTGTGTTTTTCCAGGCTAGACATGATCTGCATCTCTAATTAAAAAAACCAGGCATTTTTACAGGTCAGAATGGAACAAAAGTAGACAAGCTTCTCCAGAGCTATTAACCCTGGCGCCTTCTCACGAATGCTGATTAACTTACTCAAAACTCTCAGTGACACTTCAAATGCAGTGATACTACTTGAAATGTGAAATATTGCACAGATTTTCAGGATATATATATATATATATGCACACAAATATCTCAAATAAAGCCCAAGGGTTAAGTTTTGGTAGCTTTGATGTAAAAATTGCCTTTTGTAAAGTAGATAATAGCCAAATAGGAAATATGTGTATGAAATACAAAAGGTTGTCCAGGAGCTTTCACAGTCATAAAGTTAGAGGATGAAGCATGAAGAACAATGATATAGGATATTTTATTAGAGTAAGGTGCCTTAAAATATAATTAAAGAGTTATATTTGCTGGAATATTTTTTTTTTCCTGGTACTTCACTGTATGAAAACAAAATTCCAGGTGTGCTACTCTGTTGTGAGTATTTTCTTTTGCACTGTCACCAACTAAATTGAAGCTGGCTGTGCCGTGATTTTCTCTTTCAGACCTAACCTCTTTACATACAGTCTGTGAGAGCAGAATTTGAAAACCACACCTATCCCCTGGGCAAGAACTAACAAAGTTTAACTTGTTCTGCTAGATGAGCTCTTCAACCAAATAAAATGCTTCCAAATTGGAGCTGAGGTCAGGTTCATGAAATCCCTAAATTGAAGATCAAGAACTTGCTGATACATTTCCCGTACCAAACATAGGATTTATCAGGTGTGTCATTGTCTGTTTTGCCATCATCTGTCAAACTAAATGCCACTGGAATCAAGGCAAGTTTATCATACATCTTTATTAAATCAATCATAAGATTGCTGTCTACATTGCTGCCTACAACTACCTGAAGGGAGGTTGTAGCCGGGTGGGGGTTGGTCTCTTCTCCCAGGCAACCAGCAACAGGACAAGGGGACGCAGCCTCACGTTGTGCTGGGGGAAGTCTAGGCTGGATGTTAGGAGGAAGTTCTTCACAGAGAGAGTGATTGGCATTGGAATGGGCTGCCCAGGGAGGTGGTGGAGCCACTGTCCCTGGAGGTGTTCAGGAAAAGCCTGGATGAGGCACTTAGTGCCATGGTCTAGTTGACTGGCTAGGGCTGGGTGCTAGGTTGGACTGGCTGATCTTGGAGGTCTCTTCCAACCTGGTTGATTCTATTCTATTCTAACTCAAATATTCCTATTTTCAGTATTATTTAATAATAATAATACACTAATATTAATAATACTAATAACAACAGTAGGAATATTTGAGTTAAATGCTAAATTTTGGTGTTGTGTGGAAGCTGTGGTAAAAATTCTGCTCAACCATGACTGAGGTGGATATCTGTTAGTGCCTGTAGCCTAGAAAACCAGGTTGGCTTTGGAAGAATTTTGGAAGTTGCTCTGAGGATAACAAATGTTTTGGAATCACAGAATCAGAGAAACATTCAGGTTGGAAAAGACACTCAGGATCACCAAATCCAACCAATAACTCTATTCTACAAGGTTTACCCTAAACCGTATCTCCAAGCACCACACCCAAATTACTTTTAAATACATCCAGGGTCAGTGACTCAACCACCTCCCTGGGCAGCCCATTCCAGTGCATGACCACTCTTGCTGGGAAAAAATGTTTCCTGATGTCCAGTCTAAACCTTGCATCCTGAGGCCATTCTATCTTGTTCTATCACTGCTTACCTGTGAGAAATTTGGTTTGACTATAGAATTGTGTTTATACTTGGCTGTTGCATTTAACTGGTGTTCACAGTTTTTGCCTAGTTAGCAATTTCTTCTATTCTTGGGTCTTCTATTCTTGGGTCTTCTATTCTTGGGTAGATTTTTACTCCGTGTGGTTAAAACTGAAATCAAAGATTAATGTTAGTGCATGACATTATTTGAATGTTACACAAACAGATACTGATGAGGTGTTTGTGGAGATTCAAAGTGAGTGTTACTGAAATGGTTAATTTTAGCAGATGTGTAGAAAGCAGTGCAACATGAAGTTGGTGCTCTAATACAATATCCTTTTGAATTTAAAGTTAACATCTTAGTACATCGCTCTACATCGAGTCTAGAAATGGTCCTTCTGTTGGAAACTTCCTTACACTGGATTGTGGAACATGGCAACAAGGATCAGTCGGCTTCAGCCTGTGCTGCCAGAGCCTAGTTTGACAAGTATGTTCATACATGGTTCAGTGTCGGGTCTCTGGGAGTGATTTCCTAGTGCTGTTGGGTGGCTCTTTTGATGGGAAATGATATGGGAGTTGAAAACAGCGTTTCACGGGCAGGCTGTAACTGGCGAGCTCTTCCTTGTGCTCACATGCAGAAATCTACACATTTTAACTGGGCATAGACCAAGGTAAACAGATTCTGGTTTCTGGGAGGAAAACTGCATCTTGTTCCTGAGCTGTTTAACATGCAGATGTGGTACCTTTGCCTAGGGACAAGGGGTGTGGGTAGAGATATGTCTTGTCTGACTTTACCAACTGCTACAAATCTGTCAGAAACTTGATGTGAGTTTTGGTGTGCGAGGAAGAAACTACCACAGAGTTTAAGGAGTTCCTGCCTTGAGCCTTCTGCTTCAAATGAATGCCCCAACAGCAAGATCTTCAAAATCCTATCTATCAAGTGCTTTATCATGAAGCTTCTTTAGGAAAAACTTACCCTCAATCTGCTTTGGGGTTCCAGTATAATAGAGATGTAATTAAGGCAGAATATTTTCATGCTCACTTTATAAATTCAGAAATAGTTCATTTCTTTGCAACCTGCTCCAGTTTTTTACACTAATTCTTCTTAGCCACAGTTTATTATATTCAACTGCTAGACAGTAAAAATGCAAACCAGACATCATTGTGACTTTTGGAAATCTGCCTACTCTGGGAGGTATCAGGCTTCCTTAAAAGCATTAAATATGCCCATATTTGCTATTTTCTTATTTGGCAATTAGTATATGCCTGAAGCTTTGTATTTTTGACTGCATTACTACATTGTGCTTAATGTATTTGCAAACCTGAATTTACAGATGAATGTCTGTGAAGTTTTTGGTAATATTAGAGCACCAGATGTTTCAGAAGGAGTGAGCTTTGGCTGGATAACCACATGCTTTCTAGTTCTCTGCCTTCCATGCTCTTGCCTTGCATGGCTTTGTGTCTGGGCCATTTCTGTTGAGCAGGTAGACCCAAGGGAGTGAGCAGCAGGTAGCCATAACTCCTTGCAAAGCGACGTTCTAGCCACCATTGCCCTTCAGCAGAAAGCAGTGGGCATGTCAGTCTTCCAAAATATTTGCTGTTACCCTGTTCTTCCAAGTTTTGCTGCCTTCTCACGGTGCTCACACAGCTTGGCCCACGTCAGTATTGCGTATGAACTTTACCTGTCTGTGAAGTGATTGCTTCACTGTTCTTGTCCTTGCCAATGTTAATGTTCAGTCACTGAATGTCTGTTCCTGAATTGCTGGCTATTTCATTTTTCTTTCATGTCATATAGCATTCATGAACTTTTGCTGAGTGATACGTGCAGAATTATTCGTCATTTTCATGTATAAAGGCTTAATACATACCTGAGTCTAATGAGTAAGGAAGCAGTTGTTTAACCTGCAGTAACTTATTTATATCTTGTAACTCAAATGGTCCCAATCCATAGGCTTCATTCCAGTCAACTATGCAACTACACAGGTTGCTCAGAGAGGTGGTTGGGGCCCCTTCCCTGGAGATACTCAAACTGAGACTTGACAGGGCTCTGGGCAGCCTGATCTGGTTGAGGATGCTCCTGCTGACTGCAGAAAGGGTTGGACTAGATGACCTTTGGAGGTCACTTCCAATCCAGACCATTTTATGGTTCTGTGATACTGCTGGGAAGCTGTACATGCTCTTTTTTCTATTTCCATTCCTTCTGTCCATCAACTCCATTTGTTTATTATCAGTATTTGTTTTATTTTCTCTTAAGGCTGTAAATGATGTTTTACATTTGAGGGAGCTGGGGTTGTTTAGCCTGGAGAAGAGGAGGCTCAGGGGTGACCTCATTGCTGTCTATAACTACCTGAAGGGAGGCTGTAGTCAGGTGGGGTTGGTCTCTTCTGCCAGGCAACCAGCAACAGAACAAGGGGACACAGTCTCAAGTTGTGCCGGGGGAAGTATAGGCTGGATGTTAGGAGGAAGTTGTTGCCAGAGAGAGTGATTGGCATTGGAATGGGCTGCCCAGGGAGGTGGTGGAGTCGCTGTCTCTGGAGGCTTTCAAGAAAAGACTGGCTGAGGCACTTAGTGCCATGGTCTAGTTGACTGGGTAGGACTGGGTGCTAGGTTGGCCTGGCTGATCTTGGAGGTCTCTTCCAACCTGGTTGATTCTATGATTCTATACATTGTATGCTGGGACAGCTCATGCTGGAGTCTCTTACTGTAGGCAATGGGAGTGACGCAGGTGAAAGACAGCAGTTCTGGCACCAACCTTAAAGTCAAGAGGTGGGGCCAGGATTAGGATGAGCATAAACTCTCCAAGTTATGATCTGGATGCATAATTAGTGTAGCCTGGTTTTCTCTTCTGCTTGAGTCTGTCTTTTCATAATAAGCTGTTACAGAGCAAAGTCTCTGTGGTGGGACATGCAGAGCTCGCGAGCTTCATCCAGTGACTGTTTTTTGTTACGCCAGGCTCAGTAATGTAAATCTGAGATGATCATATCTCTCAGAAATATGCTTGACAACTAAAAGCTTTAAAACATAAAGGTATTTTTTCATCCCAAAAGAGTAATTCTGAAAGCATATTTTAAAGTCTGTTCCTCTTCCCTAACAGTTTGTACTCTGCAGCATCAGTGAGAAATACGAATTTTAACTCTTTTCAGAAGGTAATAAATCACTGCTATGTTTGAGTAATATTTGTCTATGCCTGGGTTCCCCTGGCATTACTTCTGTAACCCCATGTCTATGGACATGGCAGGCTTGCAGTTTATTTGCAGCATTTCAAGATACAGTGCCAAAAGGACTTAGAGAGGCCATGTTTGCAGCATAAACTTACTGCAAAGAGAAGCTGACATGCTAGCAGCTCTGCAGCTGGAAATAGTGGCTTTATCAATATGTACCTGTTGTACAACTTCTGTTCAAGGCTATGAAGTTTGCATCCTCACAACGGAGAATTTTCTAATGCTAACACATTTTACCACATGAATAGGCAGGGCTTCCAGTAAGCAGGTCACTGTGTCAGCCTGTGGATGTCTGTCTGGGAAGCAAGCCAAAAAAAAAAAAAAACCTAGAGAAAAAATCTCAGTGTTATATTTGTTCTGTTTTCCAACTGCTGCGATCAGTTCCTTTTGTTAGATTTACGTCATATCGTAGAATCAGCCAGGTTGGAAGAGACCTCCAAGATCATTCAGTCCAACCTGGCACCCACTCCTGACCAATCAGCTAGACCATGGCACTGTCTCATTCAGTCTTTTCCTAAACACCTCCAGGGATGGTGACTCCAGCACCTCCCTGGGCAGCCCATTCCAATGCCAATCACTCTCTCTGGGAAGAACTTCCTCCTAACATCCAGCCTAGACCTCCCCCGGCACAACTTGAGACTGTGTCCCCTTGTTCTGTTGCTGGTTGCCTGGGAGAAGAGACCAACCCCCACCTGGCTACAGCCTCCCTTCAGGTAGTTATACACAGCAGTGAGGTCTGCCCTGAGCCTCCTCTTCTGCAGGCTAAACACCCCCAGCTCCCTCAGCCTCTACTCATAGGGCTGTGCTCCAGGCCTCTCTTCAGCTTCGTCATCCTTCTCTGGACACATTCCAATATCTCAACCTATCTCTTGAGCTGAGGAGCCCAGAACTGGACACAGCACTCAAGGTGTGGCCTGACCAGTGTTGAGTAGAGGGGCAGAATAACCTCCCTTGTCCTGCTGGCCACACTGTTCCTGATCCAGGCCAGGATGCCATTGGCTCTCTTGGCCACCTGGGCACACTGCTGGCTCATCTTCAGCTACTATCTACCAGTACCCCCAGGTCCCTTTCTTCCTGGCTGCTCTCAGCCTCTCTGTCCCCAGCCTGTAGCGTTGCTTGGGGTTGTTGTGGCCAAAGTGCAGAACCCTGCACTTGGCCTTGTTAAATCTCATCCCATTGGCCTCTGCCCACTCATCCAGCCTGTCAAGGTCCCTCATAGCAGGGCTCTCCTACTGCACATGAGGCTTCTTTTGCATTCTGCAGAAACCTGACAGTTTTTCTCCTTCTATTTCAAAATGAAGAGTTGGCACCTGAATGTTTTCTCACTCTAGTGGTGGAAAAAGTTTGTTCAAATGCATCATAATAATTCTAGAGACAGTTAAAACACAGGGGAGAGCAGGAATCAAGCATTCAAAAGGATGGGAAAATATTTGTGTTCTGACAGAAGTGGTGAGTGGGGTTTGCTTTGTTTGGTTTTGCTGTTGCTGTTTTCCTTCAGACAGGAATGCTGTTTGCCTTGCAAATGAGACTTCAGTTTCTTAGCTCTATGATCATTTAAACAGTTGTGAATGTATGATTTTTAAAAAACATGTAGAAATCATGAAATTAATGCAAAGAAAAGAGAAATGTTGACTTTATTTAAAGTCGAAGTGTACTGGGTTCAGGGTATTTGAAATGGACACGGAATAGAAGAGCTGCACTCAGAACCACGATTATCACAGTATCATCAAGGTTGGAAGAGACCTCATAGATCATCAAGTCCAACACTTCACCACAGAGCTCAAGGCTAGACCATGGCACCAAGTGCCACATCCAATCCTGCCTTGAACAGCTCCAGGGACGGCTACTCCACCACCTCCCTGGGCAGCCCATTCCAGTAGCCAATGACTCTCTCAGGGAAGAACTTTCTCCTCACCTCAAGCCTAAATTTCCCCTGGCATAGCTTGAGGCTGTGTCCTCTTGTTCTGGTGCTGGCTGCCTGAGAGAAGAGAGCAACCTCCTCCTGGCCACAACCACCCCTCAGGTAGTTGTAGACAGCAATAAGGTCTGCCCTGAGCCTCCTCTTCTCCAGGCTAAACAATCCCAGCTCCCTCAGCCTCTCCTCGTAGGGCTGTGCTCAAGGCCTCTCACCAGCCTCATTGCCCTTCTCTGGACACGTTCAGGCACCTCATTATGACACAAGTGTTTTAGCAAGTGCATTTTGTCCTGCAGTTCAAAGCTTTGTTACACGTGCTGGAGCACCAGAGCACTGACTTCTGCAAGTGAAGCTTTTCTGTCTATGTTTTGTTGCACATGGCTGTTGGGTAAGCACAGGTGATAGGCCTTGGATAGTCACCTCTCTTGGGATGCGATGCTGTGGTTTGTCCATCTGTGACCTAAGATCAGGATTGCAGCTTGGGTGTGCCAGCCACAAGCAATTCCATCATCAGGTAGCTCATGTCTTAGGCTCTAAAGGGGGCTGTTTTCTGCAGTCTACTGGCAGCAGGTCTTGCCAGCATCTTCAGAACATGTTATCTATTCATGCCCATTGGATATGCGATATGGTACTGCATGAGATGTAGGTTTGCCTCTAAAGAGACATCTGGACAGCTTTTACTTGGGCTTTTATAAATTCTTCTAAGTCTAGATAAACCTATCTCTGGCAGGGAGAATTGGCTTAAACTGTGTTTTCACAAGATGAATTCATATCCCCTGTTTCCACCCTGCACACCTCTCTCAGTTGTTCCAGCATAGCCATACAGCTCTCCTGTGACCCACAATAGGGACTGGATCTGACTTAAAAATGCAGAAGAGGAGGGGGAGGAAACAACATACTTTGTGTTTTGTTTTGCTTGTCAGAGCCAGATCTGACTCTCAGTGTGTCTGTGTAAAGAGGCATGCTGGTATCACTGTAGGGTGGGCAGCAGCATTTCAACCAGCACTACTGTGTGAGGCTCTGGTGGATGAAATCGTGTCATGAGCTTACAGTAGGTCTGTGTGGGGTCAGCCTGTCCTTCTGTCACTGCGGTCGTCGTGCTGATTGTGTTTTCTTTTTTTACCCCGGTTCATTCAGACCTCTTCCTTTTCCTTGAGGTATGAAATAGCCTTTGATTTGTAAGTAAGTTTTGGAAAAAAATAAAACATTGGAATATGGATGGATCGAGGCAGGTAGTCCCTCTAGTTCATGGCATTGGCACTGATGGTTCCTTTTGAAGCTCTGTCTTTGGGACGTTTACCTGCTTGCTTATTTACCTCCTTTTTCTTTTCTCCCTTGCAAGTTTAGCAACCCCTTCATAGCTTCCTTTCCTCTCTGCCAGGGAAGCAGAGGTACAGGCTGAAGAATACATCTGATAAAAATGAAGCAATTTTGTGCTTTGCAGCCTCTACCCTTTACCCCCTCCAGGTTAGTCTTAAAAATTTCCAGTAAAGTAGCTGACCAAAATAGTTAAATTTATCTACTTTGTGAAAATCCTCTCTCCTCTCCCTTCTCAAATGCCATTTTCCTGTGGGCTGATTATATGGATTTGTTTGCTACCTTGGTTTGCTGCTGGGGTGAGTTACAGATACTTCTCTAATGTGAGAAGGTGGGACAAGCTGCCACTGTTATTACCAGGTTTTGAATATATTGTAGTCTGGCATTTTCCTGCTTCTAGAGCTCTTTGAAGAGCCTGAGAACAGCTTGTGTGTGCTTTTTGAAGTTCTTCCTCTTGGGTGAAGCAGGAATCCCAACTGAACTGTCTCTGCTGATGCAGAAACCTGAGGACTTAGGGTGCCCTAGGCCAGCATCCTGAAAAATGGATGTAGTGACATAACAGCCACCATGTTTTGTTTGTCCTCTTCCTTCATTCCTTCTGCTCCTCCCAAATCACTGAGGAGCAGTGCATCAATCCATGCTTAAAGCCATATTGTGTATCTACAGCATTGCTGGGATTGGCACATAAAAGAAATGCAGATATCTGTGTGATGGGGTGGCCTTAGCTGTATGAATTTATGGTGATCTGGTGCTTTGTTCAGATTTTGGTGCTTGAAACAGCTGAGCTGCATGAAGTCATATGTAGTGATTTGAACCAAGTGAGATAAAATCAAGAGGGAAGGAAGTAAGACCCAAGGGCCTTTAGCATGTCTATGTTAAGACAGTAACCAAAATACATGTTGAAATAGTAATTAAATATCAACCTGAGTCTGCTTTTACACCTCTAATCTGAGTATTACAGTTTCAAAGGGGAAGAATTAGTTTGGCTCCCTAGTTAAGGGGAAAGAGAGGTAGAGGTGGAAAATATCAGCTTCATCGGTTAGTACCTGTCCAGGGTTTTGTCATATAAAATAAGCTGAAGCATAATGTATGTATGACTGCAATTTCTCCTTTGCCTAATGCATGGATCAAAGCAGCATTTCAGAAGTGACAAAAAGGATGAAATGAACACTGTGTGTGGAGTGTCACTGCTGTGGCTGATGCCTGTACCAGCTCGTTCTCCTCTTGGTGTCCATAGCTGGGCGGTGGGGCAAACTTCAGTGCAGGAGGACCACGTGTGCACACAACATGCTGGCTTCTCTGCCTAGTATGTTTTTGTGATAGGTTGAAGGGATGCCATTGATAAGGTTGGTTTGGATTTTTGGCTGGAGAGATACAAGCTCTGATTTTTCCATGGGGGTGCATGCTGTACTCTACTCTCACCCCATCCCTCCCCAGTATTTTGTTGTTTAGGTTTTGTTTTGCAGAGAAAGGCGCCTCGCTTCCCTGGCTATTTTAAGTGTGCTAGTGCAGCCATACATCAGGAACACAATCACTGTGGATATTCTCTTTGCTCAGGCTGTCGTTTGGCTGTTGCAACAAATCATAGCTAGCTTGTTATGAACACAGCACAGACCTTCCCTTGTAAATCGCCAGCCCCAGGCGCACTCAGGTTCAACTCCACACCTGAGCCTGTGCAGCTTAAGAAATTCTGGCTTCATCTGACAGGTACCAGGGATGTCTCGTGTAGACTAACCAGATGCTGAACCCTTATGCCCATGTAACTGAGATTGTATTAATTGTGCTTACTTTAGCCCACTGATGAATGGAGTCAGCCTACCACAAAGCAGGGCAAAGTTGGCAGTGAGGCAGGGGCTAAATCACATCCTTCCAGTTGGAAGAGAAAGCATTCCCAGCCAGGAGGATCACAGTTAGAAACCAGAGGGAGAGAAGTTGTGTTGCAGAGCTGGGCACGGAGCTTATGAGAGCTCTATTGGTTGTAGTTCAGGTGGAAGTGAGGGGAAATGAAAGGAGGAGGAATGCAAACAGTGTGTGAAATGTGAGTATGCTGGCTCAATCATAATATTACATATCCAAATATTTAACATCTTTAACACCCTTGTGTAACCAAATCCACGTGCAGTCAGAAATGAAAACAGCTTTGCTTGGCATACCTTGCCTGGGATGAGCCACTGTCTTTCAGTCACTGAATTACTACTAGCATCTCTTTGTCAGTGTGCTCTCTGTAGGACAGTTCTGTAATCTTCAGTCTTCCCAGCTGTGGCATCTTATAACAGAGGCACTTAGCTGCCTGATCTGATTGACTTAAGATGTTTTGAGCAGGGACTATGATCAGTACCACTTCAGCGTAGTTTGAAGAGTGGAGCAGAGAGCCCTACTCAAACCAAGAGATTTCTTGAAGTGAACTTGCTATCTAGGTTGATACTGCTGCAGTAAATAGTGTTTTGAAGGAGAGATATCAACTGGATTGGGTAAGTTTTGTGTGTGTTGCAGTATGCCAAGCGAATCTGCAGAAATGACTTGACTCTTGATAGGAAGTTGCACTTATAAACAACCACCATTGAGTCCAGAGTTTCTTCCTCAGTTACTTTTCCTTTATTGCCATTCTGCCCCTTTTATTACAGCTACAAAAGTGTACAGTCCTCCAGTAGAAGACAGTAACCTATCTATAACTTAAGTGCCAGTATAATAAAAACATGTGATTCAGAAGCTTGTTATCAGAGCTGTAAATAAACAATGAAATTAAAGATCTAGTGAAGGTGATAGTTTTCCATGAGGAGGTTTGATGATCTGGTGCACATGCATGGAGGCTGTGAAGTTCTTAAGTCCTGCTTTTGGCACTGAGGATGACTGCTGTAGTGCTGAGCAAGTTGCATCATTTCTCCCTTGGCTTCTATGTTAAATAGTTTCCTCTATTAACTGGCCAAATAGTTTCTTTCCCCCAGAGTACTTCATCAGGAAGCTGCCAAACCTGACCAACAGTGGAGCCTGTCTTATTCTTCAGCTAGTTTCATTGAAGCTTGTTAGGCTGTAATTAGACTTTGTTATGAGTAAGCAGCATCAGGCTGTAAAGCTAATATCCTTCTGAGATGAGTGCTACTTGTATAATAGCTAACCTTCTGTTGTGTCTATCCAGTCTAGTTTAAGTTCAGTAAGCTTTCAACATGAAACACTATACTGTATGATTCTCATCATTTCCTGCCTTATACTTGATGAAAATCCATATGCATTTTGCACTAATGTTTCCCTTACTAATAGACACTTCTTAATTAAAGGGTTTTTAATTGTAATATCTTTCTTTTGCAAATTAGCTCTTCCTGTTTGCTCTTGGCTTCCAGTGCTGCTTCTCATCTCAGAACATTACTGTTCCTTCCGAAGCAATTACTGCTTACATTCTATGCTGTACTTGCTGTACAAACATTTTTCATACATGAAATAAAGTGAAGCTAGACATTTCAAGTAGATCTGTTTAGGGAGTCCTGTTTTGTTTCTTCTTCGATTCTATCTTACTTCTGTTTCTCGTGTTTCTACGAAAACTGCTGCATCTGAATGCCCTTTGCTAAATTTGTGCCTTTTCCTAGTAGCTGAAAAGAATGTGGCAGGGTTAGGAGGTGGGTGATGGCCATCAGTAAGATCCAGGAGCAGATCAACTCCCAGTGAACCTGATCCTGTTTGTAGAATTGCAGTCTGAGTTACATTAAATTAGAAAGTCAGCTACAAAAGTTCTGGCTCTCAGAATACATCCTTTGAGCTCCCTGTGCTGTGTAGAGCCATGGCAGCGTACTGGGAGAGTATGTGTGAACCTGCCTACCTTGACAAAGACCTGGATATTTACAGGAGTATCAAATGTGGTGGCATCCTTCCCTGGCCACCACCTGTCCCCTCACTTGCTGTGTCATAGAATTATATCATAGAATCATGGAATGGTCTGGGTTGGAAGGGGCCTTAAAGATCATCTAGTTCCAAGCAACCTGCCATGGACAGGAACACTTCATACCATGAGCCAGCCTGGCCCAATCCAACCTGTCCTTGAACATTTCTAGGGTTGGAGCCTCCTCAGCTTCTCTGGGCAACTTGGTCCAGTGCCTTACCATCCTCATGATGAAGAATTTCTTGCTAATGTCTAATCTAAATCTAACTTCTTTCACTTTGAAGCTGTGTGGCCTTGCACTGCAGGCTGATGGTGCTGCTGTGAGCTGTGCCAGCTCTGCTGTGAGCTCATGCTGGGACCTGAGCTGGTGTGGAAAAGGGAAAAAGGGAGAAGGAGCAGTTTTTTTCATCAGTGTCAGATTCTTGCTGGATATGAGTAGCAGGGTAAGGGAGAGGGAGGGATGTAGGAATGGAAATTGTTCAAGCCAAGGTACTGATCTCATTTTAAGTGCTAAAACAATGGGCTGAGACTATATCATCCAGTCCTAAGTGATTGACTTAACTGCTGGCTTAGACATTTCTGTATATAGATTTTGCTGTGTATGTATGCTTTTAACAAAGTGAATATGGTCAGTTTAATCTATATGATGCAGTTGCCACAGCTCAGGGCAGCACAAAGTTGGTTACATAGCTCTGCTAGCAGGTTGCAACTCTGAAGAGGCACAAGACAGAAAAAGCTTTTGTTTCTGTGGGTGCTCCCTAAGGAACTGCTGCTCCTGGGATCTCTTCTCAGGCCAGGTGGGCTCCTTTAAGGATGCACATAGGAAGAAGTGTGTGAAGATACCATCTCAGTATGATAGTTTCCAACAAGGGGGAATAAAGTGTGCAGAGGATAGTGGCTTCCCATGAAATGTTTGGGCTGTGCTGGTGGATTGGATCCATTGCTTTCCTGCACACTGTGGGAGGTTTTCAGCATGCACCAGGAAGCCTTGCAAAAAAAGAAGGATGGGGAGGTGTATTCCAAGTAAATTTCTACTTTCTCCTCAAGCCCTTTCTGAACAGAGCAAGAGGAACAACAAAACCTCCCCACAAAATGATTTATCATAAAAAGTATGGAAACAGCCACAAACCTTTAGTAATTACGTAGGTAATTTAGAGGGCAACTTAAACTCAAAATGTGGTTGCTTGAAGTTAGTTTTCATTGCAGTTGCATGCTCTAAAATGTCCAGTTGCTTAGATATTTGCTTAACCAAAAAAAGCCCCAAACTTGCTTTCTTTGAGCTAAACTTAATACCCATGATTTCAAAGAATCTTTAGGCAAAAGAGCCACCTTCTCATCCTGAAGACTAATTACTGAGCCTTCCTGTTTTTGCAGGAGTCTCATCCTCTTGGAATAAATATTGCATTTTCAGAGCATATTTTCTCTCTTGGAAGTTTGTTTCTTGGGATTAGCTATTGTAGTGCTGTTACTTTCCCAGCAGGGTTGCTCCTGTGTGGCTGCACAGGGTAGAAAAGACAGAAATTACTGCAGCTTGCAGACATGTTGCCCTCATTATTACTCTTCACTGAGAAGCAATGGCCCACCTCAGTGCTGACCACTGGAAAGCATCTGATCCTGGAGGTCCAAGATGAAAAATGGCCCATATTCTGGAAAAAAACAAGCAAATTTTCTAGTGCAACTGCTGCAGGTCTAAGGTTTTATCAGTTTGTTTCTGATTTTAGCTCTTGCAAGTCTTCCTGGGTGTTTATGAAGGGAGTGAGGAAAGGATTGAGTTTTCTTTTTATTAGGTGTGATGGTTTGGGTGTTCCCTACCCCCTCACACTCTTATGAAATCACCCAGACTAGACTCATCCAAGCTGGAAATCAGAATGAAGCTTTATATTTACAGCTTAGCACAATGTACAAGCAGATATTTACAGTATATACAGCTGTAGACAAAAATATAGAAGTTAAAAAGGTAATACAGAAACACAACAACCCTTCCAGAAACCTGAGTCTCCAGGAGGGGCTCCCAACCACCCTTCCACCTCCTTTCCACCTCTCTACCTTATTCCAGACTTTGTCTTACATTCAAGGTGAGTTTGGAGAATTGGACAGAGGGGTTAGGAAGCAGACAGATTAGTTACACTGACAGCAGGTTAGAGAGAGAAGGGAGGCAGCCAAAGCCAGAGAGCAACTCCCTTATCTATGTTTGTGTTCTTGTTCTTATACATCTCAGCAAGCCTATGAGTGAAGCGGACATCACCACTGTTTCCTTTTCACAGCCTATCATCTAATTCCTCTTACTAAAATATCCCAGCTAGGCTCAAACTAGCACATCAGGTTGGGTAAAAATTGGATGTTGATGCATGTGCAGTCTGCTTTTGGAGAAATCAGTATGGCACCCACCCCGTGGCCTCGCTTACGCAGTTAAGGGAACAGAAGCACTTTGTTTCTCTTATTTTCCGCAATTTGGGCACAGTAAAATGCTGTCAAATGAGGTCTATCAAGATCTTGTACATTTGATGAGGCCCTTGCCTTGCCTTTTTCTTCCTTACTAAGCTGCTTGGTATTCCAGCATTCTCCAAACTTTTGCATGCTGCGAAGTAACGAAGCAGAACATTAAATCTTTTAAGTCCAACGCACCGAATGTGTCACAGTGCTGTTGTCAGTGAAGAATGCCTGGGTGTATTCTCTACATTGTAATCCCCCAAGTGTGAAATTAGATCTGCTCCCACTTGCTTTTTAGTTTCTTGTTTTCCCCTCTTCTTTAATTCTTTTTCGTGTCACATATAATATGTACTTCAATCAACTTTTCCATTTCTGGGTATCTAAAGCAAGAGGTTACCCTTTTGGTAAGAGGATTTCCACTCTTTTTTCTTCTTTCTTTTTTTTTTTAGTATAGCTTAATAGTACACTTTAAATGGGATGAATAGTTGTGTGAAGAATGACAGGCTCTTTTGGCTTCCCCCCTCCCCCCTTTTTTTTAACCACTGGACTACTTTCAAGCATTTACCAATGTCAGTTTTACTTACCCATATTCATATTTTAATGCTTTAGTAGCATATACCCTTTCTGTAATGGAAGGTGGCTTCAGAAAGCACTTTCAAGATGTTACCTAGCCAGGTTGGGTGGGGTTTTGAGCAGCCTGGTCTAGTGGTAAGTATCTCTGCCCATTATAGGGAGGTTGGAGCTAGATGATCTTTAGGGTTCCTTTCAACCCAGACCATCCTATGATTTTATACTTTTGTATTAAGTTGAAGTTTCAGGAGCACAGTAATAACAGCATCTTAAATAGTTCTTCTCCTTCACTGTTTGAGTGTCACAGGTGTTAACTCCTAAGTCTGTTTTAACTTCTCTCCAGTTTAAACAACTCCATCTACAGTTACGAAATGAGATCAATACTTTTGTGATGGAAGTTTGCTACAGAAAGCACTTCCAAAATGTTACTTAGCCAGCTTGGATGGGGCTTTGAGCAGCCTGGCTTAGTGGAAAGTATCTCTGCCCATGACAGGGAGGTTGGAGCTAGATGATCTTTAGGGTTCCTTTCAACCCAGACCATCCTATGATTTTATACTTTTGTATTAAGTTGAAGTTTCAGGAGCACAGTAATAACAGCATCTTAAATAGTTCTTTTCCTTTACTGTTTGAGTGTCACAGGTGTTAACTTCTAAGTCTGTTATAATTTCTCCCCAGTTTAAACAACTCCATCTACAGCTATGAAATGAAATCAATACTTAGCTGGCACATCAGAGTATTGTGAAACTCATTAGTGCTTGAGATTTAGAAAGGGGCTAGGGGAGCATGGAAAGTTAGTGAGTGACGTGTTAGTAGCTGGCACAAATGCAGGGTTACCTGCAAGGGGAAAAAGAAGCATGCAGACAACTGGAAAGATCCAAATGAGACTGAATTGTATTCATTTGTGTAAAGGAATGCAGTGGCACAGATGGCTTAAACAGCTGAAATGGTCTACTCTGTTCACCAGCATGATGAAACCCTTACAGGGATATGGGAAGCTCCTGTGTTTTGAAGTGGAGAGAAAGCTCAGGTTCCTTTATGGAAAGCTAAGCTACTTGGTAGTGTTCATCTGAGGAAGCAGCAGGTAGTGCTGCTTGTAAATGTGCTTTGAGTTAGCAATTTTTTGGTGAGTTTGCCTGCTGAGAGAGTTAGTTGATGTGCAAGGGAGGGCAAGCACATGTAGTCTGTAGTGCTGACGTGGGTTAGGAACTTTCCCCTCCCACTATTGAAATATGCCAGACTAGCTCAGGCGGCTTGGAAGCAAGAAGCAGCTATATTTACAGCATGGCAAAATTTACAAGCATATCTATACAAAATGTGTGAATTTGTAATTACAGCATTACAAAGTAGTTACAATTACATACAAAGTAGAAATAATACACAAATCCAAACTCCCCCCCCCAGACAAACTGCCCAGAAGGGCTGAAAGCTACCCCCCTCTTTCTCCCTCTCTATCTCCCATCCAAAACAGGCAAACAAAACCAAAAGCAGCAAAGCTTATATCGTTATTTGTTAGAGGAGAGATGAGTGGAGTGAATAGGGAAATGTCCCAAGACAGAGTGGGGAAAAACTGTTTATATTTTTGCTTTTTATCCCTTTCAGCAAACCACTGAATGATATAGACTTCATCATTATTCTCTTCTCACAACCAATGAACTAATTTCTCTCATTAAAATATTCCAATTAGCCTCAAACCAGGACAAGTGCTAAGGGGAGCCAGGATTACTATAAGTACCCTTAAGGGCTCTGGGATTCCTATCTGCTGGAGCTATGGTGGACACGGGGACATGGTGCCAACTCTTAGCACAAGTGTGAGTAGGGTAATTTCAGGATGCAGTGGTTTGTTGGAGAAACAACTGATTTGCCTTTGGAATGGGCTACCCAGGGAGGTGGTGGAGTCACCATCCCTGGAGGTGTTCAGAATAAGACTAGTTGAGGCACTTAGTGCCATGGTCTAGTTGACTGGACCGGGCTGAGTGATAGGTTGGACTGGATGATCTCGGAGGTCTCTTCCAACCTGGTTGCTTGATTCTGTGATTCTAATTTTGTTTCTGTGCAGATGAGATTTTGCATTTGGAAATAACATGGGTGTATTTCTCATCTCTGCTTATTGCAGGTAGATTTAAATGGGGGATTATGTTTCTGGGATTTAGCTGACTAAACAGAAGGGAGAGTGTGCTTTGTAAAAGAACAAGTTGTCCTTGCTGCTTGGAATAATCTTTTTCATCTGAAAATGAAGTTAGTCAAAGAAGCTGTTGAATCAAGCACAATGCTGCTGTAGAGAAAGATGAATATTCTTTGCTTGAAACAAATATATTATTCACTGATTCACAAATATATTATTCACTGATTTATCTTCAGCAAAAATGTAAGGACTATGATGTGATGAAGCTGTGAATGACTTTGATGTAATGAATCCTGGAAGCTAAGGTGAGACTATAGAAAACTTAAACTTCCTTATACTGATAAGTTTACAGAGGCTGCAGACTCAGACTGGCAGAGAACAGTTAATGTTTGTTCCTTAAAGCTGATTTGCAAAAAAATATTTCCATGTCTTTCAAAATAAAAGCTTTGAGTATCTGCAGATATCCCTCATTTAAGAGCAATCTAAGCTTCTGTTGTACTTGAAGTCTTCTGTGATTATGGGCAGGATAGAAGCAGCATTTTGCCTTGCCATGGCCTCCATGTTTTTAAAGTGCAAACACTTGAAATGTTTTAATTTCTTCTATGCAGTAGCAGCAGCAGTCTGGGCTTTTGTTTCCATTCTCTTTTAATCTGGGTAAATATGTCTAAACAGTGATGCTGACATGGCAATCACCATCCAAATGTTGACATTGTGCTGCAAAATAGAGGAAAAATTGTGAGAAAAAAATGCATTATATGAGATTTATTTGACATACAGATGTGTGAGGCTTCAGGATGCTGTTCCATGCTTTGTTTCCTGGAGAGTCCTCTGTTTGATACAGTAATTGTGGCATTTTTCTCCTGTGTGAAAGTTGTTGCTGTTAGCTATGCCTTTTTGGCTTCCAGAGGCCTTCTCTTTGAAATCCCATGAGAGATATAGCAAGATCTGACTTGAAGCCAAGCTGCCTGTTTATCACTTCCCTTGGAGGGAGAGCCATAGATGCCACCTCACTTCTTCCTTACTACTTGCTGTGGTTCACAGCACTGATTTGCCTGTGACCTTTCAGGTGAAAGCTGCAGTACTCATGTTTGTTAGTGTAGTTCTTGCTCACACTTAATAAGGGTAGGTCCTTTGATGCTCTTGGCACGATTCTGTACTCACCTGTGCTCATTGAGTTGTGGTTAAAGCATATTTGAGTGGTACTCATTTGCTCACTTGCTGCCCAGAAGTCTTGGTGAGAACTTATATATGCCTTTGTGTTACTTGGGGTATAGCATGTATTTTAAAACTGAGCAAGGAAATGTGGTGGAGCCCATCACTCATGATCTTTATGTTATGTTTGTTTCAGTATGAGACACCACACAGAGAAAACTTCATGATGCAAAAAAACTCCAAACCACAAACCCAACAAGCCCCCAAACAGCTCAGACAGTTGCGAGAAACTGTATCTGCTGTTCTTTGTAATCTAAACAATTTCATGTTAAGAACTTGGCCTGAAACACTTTGAAAAGAATTCCTTCCTGCATTTTGGAGGTATTCCATGGTTTTTCCAGTGCATACAGCAATAAAGGAAGTTGTTAATTGGATGAATCTTGCAAATCTTATTAAGTTACCATTTTAATTGGAAAACAAATGAAAAGCTGTTATAACCACGGGCAAGAGGTGATATGAAGTGAGAATCCTGAGAGGGACTTCTGTCCCCTGCTGGAGTATCCTTGGTACCTGCTGTTAGCAAAACATTTAAATTATTCATATGAAAAATTTCAGTGTGAGTAATAACCATAACCTCAATGATGTTCTTCTGAAGAACAAGAACCTTTAAAACCCATCAAGGTTTTCAGACCAGATTTTGAATGCTTTAAGCTGAAAGTATTGCTTGGGTGGATGTACTCTCATGGTGAATAAGGGAGTGACTTCCAGTGATCACAGCCGCTTTCTAAGCACTTTATGTAATCCTGCTTCTGTTCAAATCAGTTTTGCCACTGGCTTCAATGGAAGCAGGCTACATGGAATCATAGAATGGTTTAGGTTGGAAGGGACCTCAAGGATCATCCAGCTCCAACCCCCTGCCATAGGCAGGGACACCTCCCACTAGAGCAGGTTGCTCAAGGCCTCATCCAGCCTGGCCTTAAACACCTCCAGGGAGGAAGCATCCACAACCTCCCTGGGCAAC
>WAAF01020800.1:9662-262254 GCA_013400475.1 Tricholaema leucomelas | reverse complement strand
CCCTTCAGGTAGTTGTAGACAGCAATGAGGTCTGCCCTGAGCCTCCTCTTCTGCAGGCTGCACACCCCCAGCTCCCTCAGCCTCTCCTCACAGGGCTGTGCTCCAGGCCCCTCACCAGCTTTGTTGCCCTTCTCTGGACACGTTCCAGCACCTCAACATCTCTCTTGAGTTGAGGAGCCCAGAACTGGACACAGTACTCAGGTACTAGTCCTTCTCAGGCACTAGTCCTTCTTAAATAATTAGAAATAAATCATTGAACCTATAAACCTGCAGGCTTTGCTGGACAATGCTTTCTCTTTAGCATGGTAAATAAGCAAACCCAACCCCTCAGTCAGCAACAACAAAACCCTCAATAAGATGAACAACAATGGCAAAACCAGCATCCTCCCACCCAAAACCAAAGAGAAGACCCTTCAAGAAGACAAAACAAAACACAACCCTATACACCTCACCCCCACTAAAAAAACCCAGCCAACCAAGAAAAATACCCCAAACAAAAAACCAAACCAAACAACCCAAACCTGGGTGACAGATTGTGGAAATAGTCTACACCTGAAAGCTGTTCTTTTTATTTATATCAGCCTCTCTCGAGGAAAGAAATAAGCAGTGCATTGCTGTGTCATCTCAGGCCATACTGTCTAGTACAGGGTGGGGGTTGCCCTGCTGGAAAGCAGCTTCGTGGAGAAAGACCTTGGAGTCCTGGTGGACAGCAAGTTCTGCGTGGGCCAGCGATGTGCCCTTGTGGCCAAGAGAGCCAATGGCATCCTGAGGAGCATCAAGAAAAGTGTGTCCAGCAGGTCTAGGGAGGTTCTTCTCCCCCTCTACTTTGCCCTGGTGAGACCACATCTGGAATACTGTGTCCAGTTTTGGGCTCCTCAGTTCAAGAGACACAGGGACCTGCTGGAGAGAGTCCAACATAGAGCCACAAGGATGACTGGGGGATTTGAGCACCTCCTCTATGGAGAGAGAATGAGAAACCTGATTCTGTTTAGTCTGGAGAAGAGAAGGCTGAGAGGGGAACTGATCAATGTCTGTCAATATCTGAGGAGTGAGTGTCAAGTAAAGGGGGCCAAGCTCTTTTCGGTGGTGCACAGCAATAAGCCAAGGAGCAGTGGATACAAACTGGAACAGAGAAAGTTTCAGCTCAGCATGAGGAGAAACTTTATTCCAGTGAGGGTGACAGAGCACTGGAACAGGCTGCCCAGAGAAGTTGTGGAGTCTCCTTCTCTGGAGACTTTCAAAACCTGCCTGGATGCATTTCTGTGTGAACTACCCTGGGGGACCCTGCCTTGGCAAGGGGGTTGGACTTGATGAACTCTGGAAGTTCCTTCCAGCCTCTGAAGTTTTGTGATTCTGTGTGTGTCTGGGGAACATCAGTGCTGAGAAGGTTGGCATAAATGAAGTTTCAGAGAGATGGGAAGTTGAAGCAGGAAGGTTGATGGACACAGTGCAGTTGGCCTAGGGAAGCAATGATATGTGTGGCCTCTGATATGTTCTCTTAGGCAGGCAGTTCCCTCCTTGCCGTATCAAGTGAGCTCAAGGCACGCAAGCCTCAATGGCAGTAGGTGTCTGAGAACTTCAGCTTTGGTTGCTGTGGCTCTCTGTTGGAAATCAAATTATTTTCTCCATTTTAGTGTTACATTTTATTGCACAGACTTGTGGACTTTCGCTCCAGCTGTGTTCAGAGAGCAGGCTACTGGCACAGGAGGAAAGCCACCCAAATCTGTATCGCTTCAGCCTCACTTATAGAATCATAGAGTCATAGAATCATAGAATGGTTTAGGTGGGAAGGGACCTCAAGGATCATCCAGCTCCAACCCCCTGCCATAGGCAGGGACATCTCTCACTAGAGCAGGCTGCTCAAGGCCTCATCCAGCCTGGCCTTAAACACCTCCAGGGAGGAAGCAGCCACAACCTCCCTGGGCAACCTGTGCCAGTGTCTTACCACCCTCACTGTAAAGAACTTCCTCCTAACATCCAGTCTAAATCTCCCCTCTTCCAGCTTAAACCCATTCCCCCTCGTCCTGACATTACTAGACCGTGTAAATAGTCCCTCCCCAGCTTTCCTGTAGGCTCCCTTCAGATACTGGAAAGCCACTCTAAGGTCTCCTCGAAGCCTTCTCCTCTCCAGGCTGAAGAGCCCCAACTCTCTCAGCCTGTCCTCATAGCAGAGGTGCTCCAGCCCTCTGATCATCTTCGTGGCTCTCCTCTGGACCCGCTCCATTATAAGCCAGGACTTGTTTGTAGCTGTGGAGGGAAAATCCAACCATGCAGCAGCATCCTTGTGAGAGGAAACGTTTGCACCATGGGGTGTCACAAATGACTTCCCTGTAAATTTGCCCTAAATGATGGTGAAGTAATGCTGGACTGTTTCTTAGAGACTGAGGTAGGGGTCGTGCTGCTGTGAATTTAGAAAATGGAATGTAATAAAAGCCAGGCTGAACTGACATCATTCTTTTTTGCTTTATAAGCACATGTTCCATGTGTGGACAGTTCACAGATGTTTTCCTTTGATGACTTGCTGTGTAAGTTTATGGCCTCGGAACATTGATAATCAAAGGGGCTGGTTTTATTTTGAACCGTATGAAATTCTGTATCAGACTTTAAGTTCCCTACCTGCAGTGTTTAGGGTGCTTAGGGTCTAGCCATAAAAAATCACTAGTATTCAGGATTTCAAGTATTATTTTTTTTATTACACTTCCTCCTCCTTTTTTTTTTACTTGCTAATTGTTTCCAGACTCTTTTTATCTATAGTGAAGGCCACTGCAGAAATTTTCCTTCTCTTTAATTTTGTTTTGTGTGTGCAGTATGTAGGGAGGTGTTTTGATTTCATCAGCCTTCCAGGATCTGAAGGGGCTACAGGAAGGCTGGGGAGGGACTATTGACAAGGTCTCCTGATGACAGGACAAGGGGTAATGGGTTAAACTCTAATGGGTTTAAACTTGAAGAGGAGAGATTCAAACTGGACATTAGGAAGAAGTTTTTTACAGTGAGGGTGGAGAGACACTGGCACAGATTGCCCAGGGAGGTTGTGGAGCACAGAAGCACAGAGTGTGATCAAAGATCACATTGGGTGATTCTGTACTCCACAACTTCCCTGGAGGTGTTCAGGACCAGGTTGGATGAGGGCTTGAGCAACCTGTTCTAGTGGGAGATGTCCCTGCCTATGGCAAGGGGTTGGAGCTGGATGATCCTTGAGGTCCCTTCCAACCTAACCCATTCTGTGATTCTGTGTCTGTGACTCATCCTTTTGTTAGAAAGCTGGAGCACCTTTCAACTCCTGATGTTTCTTGCCATCAGAATTTCCTGCCAACTGTGTCTGATACTACATACACCACCAAAAAAAAAAAAGAAGGAAAAAAGATGAAATCTCTGGAGAGCTTTCTGATGGTTTGTCTTCGTTTACTCTTGTATTCCAGACTAGTCTCTATTTTGTCTAAAAAGCAGGATTGATTATACTGAATCTGCTGATTGCTAGAGAACAGCTTTGCTAGATGAACGTAACACATTCCATAGGTTTCTCCCTTTTATGGTCTCAGTTACAAATAGGTTTTGAGTTCCAGTATGGTTTAGTGAATGTTTCCTGTTTCTACACACAGACATTCAACATATGTGTGTCTGCTTTAACAAAGGGCTAGCAACCACAGACCAGATCAAAAAATAATTTTTCAGTTTGACTATATAATCCTGCTAAATGGAGTTTATTTTTCCTTGTGGGTCTTTTCTCTTGTTTGCCAAAGTTCTTTAATACCATCCACAAGTTTCCCAGTAACCTCCCAGTCAACTTACCACACCCATTTTTTGGTCTAGTTCAGTTGACGGTTCTGAAATATCATAAATGTAGAATTTAGAGGTAACCTCTGCAGCTGGGTCGAGGCAATCCCAAGCACAAATCCAGGCTGGGCAGTGACTGCCTGGAGAGCAGCCCTGAGGAGAGGGGCTGGAGGGTGCTGGTGGATGAGAAGCTCAACATGAGCCAGCAGTGTGCACTTGCAGCCCAGAAAGCCAACCAGATCCTGGGCTGCATTAGGAGAAGTGTGGCCAGCAGGGCCAGGGAAATGATTCTCCCCCTCTACTCCACTCTGGTGATACCCCACCTGGAGTACTGCATCCAGTTCTGCAGCCTCCATTACAAGAGGGATGTGGAGATGCTAGAGCATGTCCAGAGAAGGGCCACTGGGATGCTCTGAGGGCTGGAGCAGCTCTGCTGTGAGGACAGACTGAAAGAGTTGGGGTTGTTCAGTCTGGAGAAGAGGAGGCTCCAAGGTGACCTTCTTGTGGCCTTCCAGTATCTGAAGGGGTCCTACAAAAAATCTGGGGAGGGACTTTTTAGGCTATCAGGTAGTGACAGGACTAGGGGGAATGGAGCAAAGCTGGAGGTGGGGAAATTCAGATTGGACATGAGGAGGAAGTTGTTCAGCATGAGAGTGGTGAGAGCCTGGACTGGGTTGCCCAGGGAGGCGGTTGAGGCCCCATCCCTGGAGGTCTTTAAGGCCGGGATGGTGAGGCTCTCTGCAACCTGATCTAGTGTGAGGTGTCCTTGCCCGTGGCAGGGGGTTGGAAGTAGCTCATCCTTGTGGTCCCTTCCAACCCTGACAATTAATTCTATGATAATATGATTCTATGATTCTTCTTTCTAAGTCCTCTTAATATATTGGCTTAGTCTTCTCTAAGGAAGGACCAAAGAAGAAAAATCAGTCTCTAGCAGATACAGGTCACTTGGCTAAATTGGTAGGCACGTTCCATCTTCAGATATAAAATGTTAAATGTTGATTTGGTTTGATTTTGATTTTTTCTAATGACTGAAGCATCTTTTTTGGGAAGCTGATCTGCAAACTCATTAGTAAGCTGTCTCAGATGATAATAAAGAAACATAAACAAGAAACGTTTCAGTAGGAACTTGCAGTTTAATCTTTCCCATCAGGCAACATAAAAATTGTTAAACTCATTTTTTTTGATGAACTGGCTTCAGTAGGTGGCAGTGATTGAATTTTTAGTCTTGTGTCTTTCATTACCAATGCAGGATAAACGAAACTGGAGAGAAGGAAAATAGATGAAGTGTAAATCTTGTGACAGTAATTGATAGCCGGGTGGAGGCATCCAGCCAGAGCTGCCTGCTTGCCTCTGTACGCACCCAGCTTAGGGTGATTCAGAAGGACACTTCTTTTACACAAAACTGGTGAAGAAAGGCAGGGAAGTGGACCTGATAGTGATGACTCCATTCCAATCATCTCAGGTATTGCTTATTCTTCTCACCAAAACATTCTAGCTAGCTTCAAACTAGCACAAAGTGTGTTTAACCGAAGCATTCAGGATCTTGAGCTTACTTTGGAAAGAAAAATACTATGAAAACAAAAAATTCTGGGTTTAATAGCTGTTAAAGTCTGTACTTCTATGATGCCTAGGTTGTGTGGATTTCTGCCATCCCTCAAATTACATTGAGGGTTTTTCTTCTTTGAAGATAAAAGATGGGACTCTCACCCACTTGTGTGATTCCCAGGAACTAGGATGTGGGGAGAAGCGGCACAGATACGATTCACTCTGAATTTTGCAGAAGTTGGGTGCACATGCAGGGTGTTGCCCCCCACATTCTGTATGCAGAGTGGCACTGTGGTTGCTCTCTGCTGCCTGTCTTTAGTTTCCCACTTGTGCAATCCTGGGGTGTACAGAGAGGGAACAATACTGGAGAAAATGTCCGATGAGGCTAAAGATATTTTCCCATGTGTCTGTGTGGCTCTGACTAACAGTGTCCATCCCTGAAGAAGAAAGCAGTCATTACAGAGAGGCTGTGGGATGAGAAGAGGAGGTAAGGAGGAGGCCAGCCTCTCTGCAAGGAGACGGCAGACCCAGTTATACAGGCAGAACCTGTAGGACGACTGCAGATGAATCTATGCTGAAGACATGCAAAGGCAGTGGCTGTCTCTAAGCTTAAAGCTAGCTGGTAGTACATAAAGGATGAGTATCTGCCTCGTGAACCTGATGCTGAAGGCAAGGAGGGTAGTTGAGGCTGCAGCTTGAGCTGTTTTTCCAAGGAGTGTTTGAATTCAAGAGTGAGCTTGAGTCCTCACCTCAGCTGCGAAGCAGTGGCATTCCTTTCCATCAGGACTGGAGAGCCAGTGATGCTTGTCCTACCCACCTTAATGACTTATGCTTTTTCCCTGCTCTCTGTGCTTGCTGTAGCACAGAAAGGTATTTTCTGCACTGTCTTATTCATAGATTCATAGAATGATTTGGGTTGGAAAGCAACCTTAAAGATCATCTAGATCCAGCATCCCTGCCGTGGGCAGAGACACCCTCCACTAAGCCAGATTGCTCAAGATCCAGCCTAACCTGGCCTTGGACATCCACAGTTTCCCTGGGCAACCTGTTCTCACCATCCTCACTGTAAAGAATTTCTTCCTAATGTTCAGTGTAAATCCATCCTCTTCCAGCTTGAAGTCTTGTAGCAGCTCTTTGCAGTAAGATCTGAAGGTCAAGGTTTCCATTAAAAAAAACCAAACAACAGAGTGCTGCGCACCAAGCAACAGGTAATAACTTTGCCAAGGGGGCCTAGAGTTAAAGAATTATAGAGGAAATAAGATAGAAATAAATTTTCACTTAACTTCAGCAGGCTGCCCTAGCAAATTGTAATGTCTGTAGTTGGCTGACAATGTGAAATAATCCATGAACTGAAAGAAAAGTTTACTTGGGGAAGACAGCTCACTTAAATTATTTACCTTGGCCTCATCCTCTTCTGAACTGGGGAGAGCATAACAGTGTTTTCCCTCTCTTGATCCTTGTCTTGGCTGGTTGCTAAGATGCTTTTGGATTATAATGAAACCTTAGCACAGGAGAGAAGTTCCAAGATAGCAAAACTGAATACCAAACTGAAAAAATAAAAAGTCTGTATCCAGTAGTGACCTTTCTGTGATCTTGGATGCTGTATTCCTTTTTGTGCTGTGACAATGACTTCTCAACACATGAAGTGTTTTGAATTATTTTTGGTGACATGATTCACATAAATGTTCTGAGTGATCTCTTTGCCCAGCCCTGACCCTCACCTCACTATGAAGTCTCTTTAGTAATTTTACCCTGTGTTGAAAATGTCCAGAGAGTTCAAGCATCATTTTCCCATACACAGTCAAAATAAAGCACTATTAAAGAGACCACAAACAACTAAACAAAAACACCTAATCCATGCAAACAAAATTTCCATCAAAGAAGAGTTCTGTTTCAAAGCTTGTTTGTGTGTTTGTTTGGTTTGGGGGTTTTGTGGGATTCTCCTTCCCTTCTTTTTCTTTCCCCTTCCCTTCTTTTCCTTTCCTCTTCCCTTCTTTTTCTTTCCCCTTCCCTTCTTTTTCTTTCCCCTTCCCCTCTTTTTCTTTCCCCTTCCCTTCTTTTTCTTTCCCCTTCCCTTCTTTTTCTTTCCCTCTTCCTTTCTTGAGAAGGGAAGATGTAGAGGGAAGTTGAGTAGAGATCCAGGGAACCTCTCATTATCAATACTCTGAATTATCCAGAACTGAGGACTCTGTAGAAACCCCTGGACAGATGTAGTCTTGGAGGTGCATACAACTAGCTAACCCGATGTTCTCTGCTGATGAAGTTCCTGTTCTGTCACTGGTCTGTCCACCCTTCTTCAACTTAGTGTCCCTTTGTTTGTGCTGACATAGCTGTTTAGGGAGCATCTGTTGACTTGCTGCAGTGATTCAGGCTAAATCCCAACACTTCTCAAAGGTCAGGGTTGCAGCGGTGCAATGTCCTGGGCAGTCCCTGAAGCAGTTGTGCTTTAATGGAAGGAGCCCTCTGTGTGCTGCAGAGCAAGAACAAGCAAACAGAGGGCAGGGGGAGATGGGAACTGTATTTTTGGACTTTACTTGAGAGCAGAAGAAAAGGTACTTTGTTGTGACCTCACCTGAGTCACTGGGATCTACCCTACCTCGGAGGGTGAACTGCAAGCACTCTCCTGGGGGATGTTGTAAGCTTTTTCTCTGAGATGCAGCAACCTTTAGAGAAGCCCAGAATTTGGGAACCATAAAAGAGCTGCTTTGTATGTTTAGGTTTTTGTAAGTGTCTATAAATCTTTTGAATCTCTTTTAAAGTGATTTTTTATACGTATATATATATATATAAAAACAAAGCAGGATACTAACTTGACAACTAAATTATGTCTTTTAATATTGCCCCTTCATTGCTGAAGGAGGCTGCCAAGTGCCACATATTTTAGCCAAGATGGAGGTTGTGGTTTTTTGTTCTTTTTTTTTTTTAGTTTGTTGTTTTTCTTTTGGGGGAGGGGTTGTTTGCTTGTTTTCTGGTCAAGTGATTGTTACAGTTGTTAGTCTGTTGGCTTTTGGTGGCCTTAAACTAAAAGAACAACTCAGAATCCTGAGCAGCTGTTCATAAACGAAGTTCAGTTGGATGCAGTGCTGTAACAACAGCCTATATAAACAGCCTTAGACCAAGGTGGCTGTTGTTAAGCAGAGGAATATTAACTACACCGAGTTTGTCATAATGAAAAAAACAATGTTATCTGCAAGTAAAGATTGAAAGCATCTCCTCACATCTGTTTGTCTAAGCTTGGGAAAAGGAGCCCTTGGATCAGAGGAGTAAATCTTGCTGTGACTATGCTGCTACTTAATAGAATAGAATAACAGAATAATAGAATCGACCAGGCTGGAAGAGACCTCCAAGATCATCCAGTCCAACCTAGCACCCAGCCCTATCCAGTCAACTAGACCATAGCACTAAGTGCCTCATCCAGGCTTTTCCTAAACACCTCCAGGGATGGTGACTCCGCCACCTCCCTGAGAAAAGAGCTTTAAATGCCAGCAAATGTTAAAGCATCTTTCATTACATTAGCTTTAATTTAGTTTTAGTCTCAATTAATGGTTAGCTGCAATATTTGCCTTGCACATTTTTTTTTAATGAAATGCTTTTAAAATGTGTTTAATATGTGATCCTTTCTGTGGAATTGTGCTCCCAAACAGTGTCTTTGGTGAGAATGAACTAGCACAGTTTTACCCAGAATTGTCTGGAAGACACCAGTGTGGAAAGCAGAGATGACTCACATTGCCTTGGAGGGTGAAGAGCTAGTAGTTAACCACAGAACATGGCATTATCTCTGTGCCAGAGCTGGCTGAGAAAGACAGCATGTTTTCCACTTTACTAGTTTGGGGGTGGGAGGGGGAATTACTGCTGAGAACTATTGGCAGTGTAAGCAATCTTGATAATCTTGTCAACCTGATGAGTTTAGAATGAGTAGCATGGGAGGCATGTGAATCAAAAGAAGGTGGTAGTTCCCATCTAGAAACCATTGCTATTTTCATTTAGTGAAGAAATGAATTCATTTAATGAAGAAATTCTCCTTGTCAATGGACTCCTCTGGGTGACTAGACTTGATTACATATCCACAATGAGGTATTTGAGAGAGAACAGGTTTAGATAAGTGTTTCTGCTTAAGTTTATTTTCTGTGTTAATTCCATCTGTCTCTACTCTTAGTTCATCAGGAGTATCTATATGACATCTGCTTGTACTGCTGGTGGTTTGCTAGATGATTGTAAATAAGGAATGCTTATTACAAGATGCCTCTCCAACCTGATCTCCTTCTATGATCAGGTGAGCCGCTTGGTGGATGTGGGGAGGCCTGTGGATGTGGTCTATCTGGACTTCAGCAAGGCCTTTGACACTGTTCCCCACAGCAAACTGCTGGCTAAGCTGTCAGCCCACGGCTTGGATGGCAACACTCTGTGCTGGGTGAGGAACTGGCTGGAGGGCCCAGCCCAGAGAGTGGTGGTGAATGGTGCCACATCCAGCTGGCGGCTGTCACTAGTGGTGTCCCTCAGGGATCAGTGATGGGCCCCATCCTCTTTAACATCTTCATAGATGATCTGGATGAGGGCATCGAGTCAGTCATCAGCAAGTTTGCAGATGACACTAAGCTGGGGGCAGATGTGACTGAGTTGGAGGGCAGAAGGGCTCTGCAGCGGGACCTTGACCGCCTGGACAGATGGGCAGAGTCCAATGGGATGGCATTCAATAGCTCCAAGTGCAGGGTGCTGCACTTTGGCCACAACAACCCCATGCAGAGATACAGGCTGGGGTCAGAGTGGCTGGAGAGCAGCCAGACAGAGAGGGATCTGGGGGTGCTGATTGATACCCGCCTGAACATGAGCCAGCAGTGTGCCCAGGTGGCCAAGAGAGCCAATGGCATCCTGGCCTGCATCAGGAATGGTGTGGTCAGCAGGAGCAGGGAGGTCATTCTGCCCCTGTACTCTGCACTGGTTAGACCACACCTTGAGTACTGTGTTCAGTTCTGGGCCCCCCAGTTTAGAAGGGACATTGAGATGCTTGAGCGTGTCCAGAGAAGGGCGACGAGGCTGGTGAGAGGCCTCGAGCACAGCCCTACGAGGAGAGGCTGAGGGAGCTGGGATTGTTTAGCCTGGAGAAGAGGAGGCTCAGGGCAGACCTTATTGCTGTCTACAACTACCTGAGGGGTGGTTGTGGCCAGGAGGAGGTTGCTCTCTTCTCTCAGGTGGCCAGTGCCAGAACGAGAGGACACAGCCTCAGGCTGCGCCGGGGGAAGTTTAGGCTTGAGGTGAGGAGAAAGTTCTTCACTGAGAGAGTCATTGGCTACTGGAATGGGCTGCCCAGGGAGGTGGTGGAGTCGCCGTCCCTGGAGCTGTTCAAGGCAAGGTTGGACGTGGCACTTGGTGCCATGGTCTAGCCTTGAGCTCTGTGGTAAAGGGTTGGACTTGATGATCTGTGAGGTCTCTTCCAACCTTGGTGATACTGTGAGACTGTGATACTGTGAAATAGTAAGCATCTCTCATTACTCAGTGTAATTTGGTTTCCACTTGCTCTTGGTGTAGTAGGGTTTACACTGATGAAGGTGGCCTGACTTTACAAGCAAAACTAAGTGAAAAACACAGCAATTAAATCTCCATTTTGAGTTCTTTAAAACAAAAATCTGTCTTTTCAAGCATATGTTGAGTATTATCCTTTGGGGCTCTGTTTTATTTAAGTTGGTTTGACGTTCTCTTTTATGTTAAGTGACCTTTACTCTTACTTACATAGAGGATACAAGAAGAAAGGAGTTAGCTTCCGCTTTGGGTCGTACTTCTTTTCCTCACCCCTCACCTCCTGAAAGATGTAAAGACATTGCTTTTGTCGTGTGCTGTTTTGGAACCTGGGCTGTTCTCATGCAGATTTTTTGCTGTCCCACTTTTTCCTTTGTAACCGTTCAAGCTCAAGCCATGTTCCTTGCTTCTGCCCAGGAGAAAGTGAAAGACCTCATGAAATACTGGATTTTGCACATGGGCTGCCAGTGGTGCAAGTTGCTCCATTCAGTAAAAGAAAGAAATAAAGAAAACAAACCCCAAAAAACCTGAAACCAAACCAACAACAAAATAGAGTATAGGTAGGAGTAATGTTTTGATATTGGTGATTGGAGGAGTCGCAGAAGCACAGAATTTTTGAGGCTGGAATAGACCTCTAAGTCCAGCCTATGACCTAACACCACCACATTGACTAGACCATGTCACTAAGTGCCACATTCAATCTTTTGTTGTCCCTGTTTAACACCTCCAGGGATGGCAAATCCACCACCTTCCTGGGCAGTCCATTCCAGTGTCTGATCACCCTTTCCGTGGGGAAGTGCTTCCTGACATCCAACCTAAACCTCCCCTTGTGCAGCTTCCAGCCATGTCTTCTTGTCACAAGTTCCCTGGGAGAAGAGCCTGACCCCCACTTTACTACAACTTCCCTTCAGGTAGTTGTAGAGTGTGATAAGGTCTCCCCTGAGTCTCCTCCAGACTAAACAGCCCCAGGTCCTTCACCTCTCCTCATCAGACTTTCTCTCCAGTCCCCTCATCAGTCTTGTCCCTCTTCTCTGGACCAACTCCAGCACCTCAGTGTCTTTCTTGTAGTGAGAGGCCCAGAGCTGCACACACTGGTCGAGGTGAGACCTCACCAGTGTCAAGTACAGTGGCAGAATGATATCCCTGGTCCTGCTGGCCACACTATTCCTGATACAAGCTAAGAGACCATTGGCCTTCTGTGCCACCTGGGCACACTGCTGGCTCATGTCCAGCCAGCTGTCAACAGCACTCCCAGGTCTCTCTCTGCCAGGTCAGTCTCCAGTCCTTCATTCCCCAGCCTGTAGTGCTGCATGGGGTTGTTGTGGGCAAAGTGTAGGACCCTGCACTTGGTCTTGTTAAAGCTCATCTGGTTGGCCTCAGCCCATCGACCCAGCCTGTCCAGGTCTCTTGGGTCATGCTGTAGAAGGTGCTTGCATCAGGATTGATAGTCAGTTTCCAAACATCTGAAGAGGAAAGCTTTGAAGAAGCTGCATGATAGGGGCATAGAGTTACTTTCAGGCTAGCTAGGGTATTGCAAGCAGATTGTCCTGTGGGCAGGAAGAAGCTGTAGATGAAGACTAAGCCTTTAATTTAGTCCAGTGGTTAGTAGTGAAATGTCAGTGTGACTTCATTTAAAAATTACTTCCAAGGTGCAAATCTTCTTTGCCTTGATGAAACTACTTGAAATTGTGATTGTGGCTGGCATTGGCTGTAAGAAGTCAGGAAGTCTGCCTTCTGAACTCTTTCCTCCTTGGGAGAAATTGTTTTGGAGTGTTAATATTGTGGGAGACATCCTCTGGCCTCTCCAGAGATTAGTATCTGGTGAGCAACCATTTCTTACAGCTATAATTTCATTAATACCTGATTTCTCTCGCTTTTTACCCCTCCCACTCTGTGTTTCAGTAAGTGGTAGATCAGAAGATGAGCTTTCCTTACATATCTAAACAAGAAGCTGTGGTGCAAAATTACAGAAGGCTGCAAAGCCTTGATTTGGTTTTTTTTTTTCTGTGCTAAGCAGAGAGCTATGATTTCAGAACTGGGCTTTTTAACTGCAACTAAACATCTGTCCTACCGAGGCTGAGTATTTCCCATGCTAATGGTTAAGAAGCAACCTCAGGTTATTCATGCTGCTAGCATCAGTGTCCTTATTTATCCTGCCTTCTACTAAGGGTAACATGAGCTTCCATTTTTCCTCCTGTTATCACCTTGTGTTGGCTCTTGATGAGTAGGACTCCTTGTGTGCCAAATGTTTTGTACTGAGGCTTTTGGGGGAGACTATAAGCTCTACAAGAAGGACCCTGCATATTATTCTTTTGTATTCTTGTCTCTTTTTTTCACCTAGAAGTTACTCTTGTTAGGGGGAAAGCTGAAAATATTTCAAGGGTAAAAAAAGTCAAATAAAATCCAGGTTCATTTCAGAGCTGTCTAAAGCAGAGGAGGAAACTGCAGAGGGGAGAATTTTTTTCTTATTGGTCACAGTTGGTGCTCCTGCTGGATACGTGGAAGTGTACATATGGAGTGAGCACATGCAGAGGCACTCCATACAGAGAGTGCATACACATACACAGACCATATGGTCACTATTTTACAAGTTTTGTTTTCTCTTACATTTTTATCAAGCTTTTAGCAGGCTATTTTAACTGGGATTCAGTTTAACTATGCAGGACAATAACCGAGACACAAATTGTGTTTTCCTCCTCGCTTTCTGTGTGTCAGCAACATTCCTTGTGCTCATCCTCCGTCTAGAAATTAGTTTCTTTTAACCTAGAGAGCCTGCTGTGAGGAAGAGAGGAGACTGCAGCATTCCTCCAGGCATGACAGAGCTGGGTTTCATTTACAAATTTTGTCCAGAGTTTCAACACTCTGCTCTTTACTTACCACGTGTCAGGCAAAGCAGGGATGCAAGTTTACAAATGAGCAGAAAAGGCACAACAGCAGCCCTGTACCTGTGCACACACAGGCAGAAGTGAGCCTTCGCTCTCCTCACAAAGCTCCAGATTTATGTGTTGTGTGCAGAAATTACATTCTTAGCTTGGTTTCTAGGTGAGGCATGCATAGAGTGTCAGTAAGGTCAAATAATTTTGCTGTTTTGGTTGTGGGCTAACTCTGAAATCTGTTTTAAAGAATAAAGGTTTCTGGAGGGCAAGATGTGTGCAAACAGCATTTGTATCTATGGGAAGAGGAAGTTTCCTGTGTTTCATGTGTTAAACAGCGAGACTCTCTTATTGCACACATGAGCATTTTTGGTGTTGGAATGGTCAGGTCTGTCCAACTGTCTCACCAGGTTTTAAAGCTCCTTTGTAGCATCTGATTATTGCAACTAACCAGTAGAAGTTATTAAATTGCTTGTTTTGCAAGTCAAAAGTGCATAGAAATACAAGCAAGGAACAAAGTCCTTTTGCATTTATGGGCCTAGTAAATAAGATGAGGACTGAGGATTTCTGAGATTATTGGTGATTCTTTTCTGCTGATGCTTTTTTAACTACACTCTCTTTTCCTGCTCTTTGTGGTTCTTTACCTAGAAAAACTTTCAGATTAGTGTGTTAATTAGTTTATGTTAACCAGCAGAGGGCTTCCACCTCAAAGCAAACAACCATATCCCCTTTGCAGTGTCTCTGGGATCCTCTTAAACAGAGAAGTAGGAAACAGAAAGATATTTATTTAGTTGTCTGGGGTACTTCCCTGCTGGAGAGTGGTCCTCAATTGCATGTCAATAAATGCTCCTTATATAGTATATTTTTTTAAACTAGCTTTCAATTGTTTTTTAGTACAGCTGTCAGCATTTCCACAGGAAACTTGGACTGATCCAATGAAGCCTCTTGTGCTTCACCAAACTGATACTTGTACATTTCTAATGCAGCTGTTGTGTTGTGAAGTTTCATCTGCATATTCATGTGTTAAAAGTTAAATTTAAGACCCTTCTTAGTACAAACATAGCAAAAGTAAAGTAGTAAGAGAGAGTAAAATGACCTTAGAATTTAAAGCAACACAAGTTTCATTTATGAAGCTAGAATTTGTTTAAATCCATATGTTCATTGCAGAGTGTTCAAGAGCAGAGAGGAATATATGTAGAGACAGGGTGGTACAAAAGCACACAGCTCTCCTGAGAGGTAAGAGATTCTCAGTGAGATGCAGGAGCTAGTTTGATTTGGAGCATCCTTCAGGTCAGCTGGGCCAACAGTGTGGAGCCGGTGGGTGTCTGGTGGAGTAAGAGTCACTGTGTGCAGGTGTAATGAGGCGGTGGTGGTGGTGGTGCTGCTGCAGCACCTCTCAAGTTTCTCTCCCAGATGCTGTAAGTGACTTCTGATGTTCACAAGCACCCTTATCAATAACTTTTGGTGATCCAACAAACAAAGGGATACCTGGGGTGGGGGGGGGCCGGAATTTTTTGTTTTCAGGTAGAAAATTTACTTTCTCCTTTAAAATGCAATACTTGGATAGTTAATCTTCACAGACTATCAACATTTGGGATGTGTTGGCTAACAGTTTTGAGTGGAGTAATTCCACGTCCAAGCCTCTGCTCTGGAGGGGAGGTAACCCTTCGGTTAAGATAGTTTTTTGATAGGTTTTGTGTTAGAAAAGCAGAACTCCACAACTTACAGGGACTTGGGCAGGAACCAAGGCAGAGGCTGGATTTAGTGGGAGCTTTTAGCAGAGACATCCTAATTTATACGCCGTCTTGCCAGAGTCAAAAACACTGAAATTGTTAATTATAATTTCAGCAGAGATAATAACACCTTTCAAACAGCACATTGCGAGCAGCTAATTCACAGGAGGTGTGTTTCACTGTAACTGTGTCGCTGCTACATCCGTGGCTGCACAGGTACCCCTGGGCGGGGAGGTGCTGCCTTTGCAGCCGTGTCCTTGCTGCCACCTGCCGGCTCTGGCCACAGCCATTCCCCTTGGTCTTGGCAAGGAGCTTGGCAGCTCCTGCTGGGAGAGCAAAAGTTATGTTACCAGTAAATATAAGCTGCTTTACTTGGAAATCAGTTACTGGCTGTCAGAACACCAACCTTATCCTGAGCCGTGTCAAAAGAAACATGGGCAGCAGGTCAAGGGAAGTGATTTTGCTGCTCTGCTTTAAGGAGACTTCACCCTCCTGGGGTACGGTGGCCAATTCTGGAGTCCTCACAACAAGAGAAACATGGACCTGCTGGATCTGTCCAAAAGAGGACTATGAAAATAACTGGAAGGCTGGAACACTTTTCCCATGAAGAAAGGCTAGAACAGTTGGGACTGTTCAGCCTGGACAAGAGAAAGGTCCAGGGAGATGTTATTGCAGCTTGTCAATACCTGAAAGGGGCCTGTGAGACAGATGGGAACAATGTTTCTAGCAGACCCTATTGTGACAGGTCAAGGGGTAATGGTTTTAAAGGGGGTAGATACAGTCTGGTTGCTAACAACCAAGTCGTGTGAGTGCCTCGTTGGTGTCCCTTGCTCAGTTGTCTCTCGCATAGTGAGAACTGGTTGGCTGGCTGGGCAGGAGTTACGCTTGTGTGCAGCTGTTTCTTGGGGGGAGAACGAAGCCCACGTTAACCTAGTGCTCTATAGAAGCTGTCCCCTTGATCTGGTGACATTTCTTTACCAGTGTTAAGTGCACCTATTACATTGGAGAAAATACTGCCTCCTCTGAAGTGGTGAATCTTTCCAGGGTACAGAAGTGGAATGAAGGGAGGCTGGTAGCAGGTGCATTGTGCAGACTTGTCCAAAAACTGTTTTATCCTCTACAGTTGTCTGCAGTCTGATTTTATTTAGTTTAGGCTTTTTGTTTTACCTAATAAAGTCAGAAATGTGTATGGGACACTCAAAGCAACCTACAGTGAACAACTCCCTGCTCTTTTAGGTATTCATGTATAGTAGGGTATATTTTTAAGCTGAAAAACAAACAAAAAACCCAACCAACCTAAAAGGATAAGATGAGTAACAAAGCAAAAAGGAGATTTTCATTTGTAATTAGGGCATTCAAAGGCTCTGTAATGGTTGTGATAGAAGCAATTAACAGGCATAGCTTTTTGTGTGAGACAGGGCCAACTTAAGTAGGTCGCAGGGCTGGTAGCCAGTAGACCTACTTTCTTTTCTTAGCTTTGCTGCTTATCCTTTCTGTGATCTTGGGCAAGTAACCTTCATTTTGATCCTCTTCCATCTTTACTATTTCTTCCCCCCTCTCGAGTCTGTTCACATTAGAAGGGAAAGTTTCTCACTATGTGCTCTGCACAAAAAGGGGTACACTATTAACTACAAGTTTGAGGCCCTGTTTCAATACCAAAATGTTCTCTGTGGCTGCTTTGCTGTAAGTAATCATGCAAGAATATGGATTACTTTGTGGGTTTGCTATGTGAGTGTTTTATAGGGTACCTGTCTAAGAACAGGCATGCTGTAGGTGAAGAACAGGTTTTAACCTACTGAAGTTCCTGTGCCTCTCTGCCTGAAGATGATGAGTGGCACTGGCAGTGTGACCACACACAGTGGACCTGGTGGAGTGGGGATGGTTTCTGGGACAGAGAGTCTTTCAGGACTGCTGGGTCACCCAGTGCCCTTTGCTGGTTGCAGGGAGAGATACATAAGGAAGGGTTGAGCCTGCAGGCAAGGCATTTTCGCTGGGTTTTTGACAGTGCCTAATCTAAATAGCTTTATGACTGGCTGGTGATGAGTTGTTACCACCTGAAGGAAAACACCCAGGAAGTCTGTTACTGTCTGTCCAAGGCATCAGAAATGATAGACTAGGAAATGTAGGAATTAAATTAGAATGTGAACTACGCCAAAAACCACAGCCCAGTCAAAACCAGAGCACATCTGAGGGGTTTTGGGGCTGGTATTTCTTCTTGTTGTTTTGTTGGTTTTCTACGCAGAATCGAAAACCTTTTCTGTGCAACAATTTTTGGGTTGGTTTGTTGGCCTTAGGGGAGTGCAGTGGCTGAGAGCCACATATGTGTGTTTGCTTTCAGAGAATTCTTTGATGGGGTTGTGATAGATGGTAAAAATCCTGATGGCTTGTGAGGCTATGAATATTTGCTGTTGTTTACCTCAAAAATAATAGAAGGGATGAGGGGGGAGAAACTGATTTTAGCATTCTACTTCAAACTGGGTTTCTTATGATTCAGTCATGTTTTGTTTTGTTGTTGTTGTTGTTTTTCTATTAAGTGAAATAAAATATAATGCCTTAAACTGTACATGCAGAGCTTGGATAACATGAAGCCTGTTTACATGCATGATGAGTTAGAATCATAGAATCAGTCAAGGCTGAAAGGGACCACAAGGATCATCTAGTTCCAACCCCCCTGCCATTGGCAGAGACACCCTACCCTCATCCAGCCTGGCCTTAAACACCTCCAGGGATGGGGCCTCAACCACCTCCCTGGGCAACCCAGTCCAGCCTCTCACCACTCTCATGCTGAAGAACTTCCTCCTCATGTCCAGTCTGAACCTACCCACCTCCAGCTTTGCTCCACTGCCCCTAGTCCTGTCACTACCTGATAGCCTAAAAAGTCCCTCCCCAGCTTTTTTGTAGGCCCCCTTCAGATCATGGAAGGCCACAAGAAGGTCACCTCAGAGCCTCCTCTTCTCCAGACTGAACAGCCCCAACTCTTTCAGTCTGTCCTCATAGGAGACGTGCTCCAGCCCTCTGAGCATGCTCAGGGCCCTAAGTTCATAAAGGAGAAAATAGGTTGGAAAATTAGCTAGGCTTATGAGAAGCTTACCTTGTTTCTCTGCAATGGCTTTGCAGAGTGCTTTATTGAAGTATATCAGATGATAAGATTTCCAACTCCATGGCCTTGTATTTGGCTACTAATTAGAGCACAGATTAGCCTGCAATTCTATTGGTGTAAAAGCCTCAATAAATATTGGGTTAGGGTTTTGGTTGTTTTTTTGGTTGTTTTTTTTTTTAAAGATAATAATGAAATCTTGATCTTGGGTAATTTCTTCTTGATCCACGTGTGCAAGATTGTATGGTAATACTTGACAGTTTCTTGACACCTATAAATAAGCAGCATTCTGTAGTAATAACAGTATGATGCTGGATCTTTTTCTGAGACAAAATATAATACTGAGCTCTGAGTGAAGTGTTGCACCACTTTGTATTTACAGTAACAGTGGAAATGTTATGGTCAACCACCCACTACAGTGTTTTCACCCTTGCATCATCAAGTTGTGACTCAGCAATGTGGTTTGAAGGCAGGTTAGAAAAAATTCCTGAAAACAAATTGCTGCCAGGGCTCTGGGATTTACCCTGGCATTTTGGGTTAACCTGGAAGGTTTTCCTTCTTGTTGGTTTCTCTAATCTTCTTCTGTTTCTAAGTAGTGGAGAGGAGATGACTGATTCTGCAGTTCCGACTAGGATTTTTATACCTCTAGCTCTCTGTAATTTAGCCAGTTATAGCTGTGGTAGTTTACTGTACTGCCAGTTCCAACTGTTTGCATTTTCTCAGAAGAAACAATAAGTTGACTTGAAGCATGGTCTTGGATTATTTGATTTTTACATTAAATTCTACGTGATTGAATATAGACTGCCCCCAAAATGGATCCAGTGTTTGAGTCTCAAACAGTAGGTCACCCCACGTTCTCCACATGTTTTTTTAAGTAAAGGATCTAAAGAATAAAATCACCTCCCAGAGCCTCCTCCTCCCAGACCCTATCCAAGGTTCTTGTCTCATTATGGATGGGGAGTGGTGTCTTTTTAAGACAAAACCTGTCAAAATAGATTGGATGGTGAAAAAAAACAAACATTAGTAATGAATTCTATAATGCATGCTCCTATTTGTGTACCACTTCAGCCCCCCTCACCAACCAAACAGCCCCACCACTAACTTGGGGAAGCAATGGACCTGTATATGTACATATGCATGATCTTGCTGGGAGAGCTCAATTTAAATGCAATGTATTAAATTATTTACAGAAGACAGTTGGCAGACCCATTGTGCTGTGTTAGTAGGAGCCAAAGGTCACTTTGGTGTGCCTGGTTGATTCATAGGGTAATCTGATACAGTACTTAGCTTTTTTGCCTCCCAGTCAGTGGGTTAATCCTTATGCTCTTCTGATGAGCCAGAGAACCCTGAGTTTCAGAAGAAGCCAGAGCCTTTGTTTTTAATGGTTTTGAAGAGGCTGTGCAGCAGAATCCAGAAGGCTGTGAGAGCATCTGCCAGAGTGTCGGGGCGTGTTCTGCAATAGTGTAAATCTGACTGACGGCCTGGGAGCTGAAATGCTCTACCCTTGTTTTCTTAAGCTGCTTTTCCTTTTGCTAACATCATCTGCAGCCATTAAGATGTTACGGCATTAATGCTTATCCTTCAGATAGGAGGCACCTTTTTATTTAGTTTTGGCTGATTGGTTGGCTTTTGTTTTCCTGAGTTACTCACTACCAACATCTCCTGGAGGATTCACTGAGCTAATGTTATTGGCTGTCTGATCCATTCAAGTCTATTCTTTTGCTGCAAGATACAAACTTGTGTGTTTTCTGTCAGCTTCTGTCTTGGTGACAAATCTCATCAAAACCACAGGTATTTGGAGTCCTTAATATTGCCAAATTCTTTCTGCATTATGATGCAGCTTTTGACTCTCCGTCTTCCGGGTTTATGCCCTCCTGAAAGCAGCAGTGGTGTTGGCATGCAGGACAAGCCATTTGCATTGCAGAAGCATTCAATAGTACCTGACTTTTTAAGACCCTCACACTACTAAGTGCTTTTTCCATCTTCCAGTTTAAGGAGAAAGTCGCAGAATTGGGAATGAAACCCGTTTTGTGCGTGGAGTCACACTGGTGGGAGTCTGGTCACTAAAAGTGCCCAGGCACGGTTTGTGTTTGTGTTCGTGCATTCACACTTAGCTTCTCTTTAAACATGCCATCAACTCCAGGGGCACTAATGTTTCCAGTGCGCTCTGGGATGCTTGTGGTGTTCACAAGCTGCAGAATTTTACTTTCTCCTCTCTCCAAGTCCACAGAGGTGCACGAGTGCTTTTCTGTGTCTGCACGTAGGGCTCAGAAGTTTGCGCTGCCACCGAGCTGGCTGAGGAAAAGGAGGAGTTTTACTTCTGCGGTTGTGCTTTTAGGAGAGCAAGCCTATCGTATTTCACTCTAATCCTAAGCGATAGCCACGCAGACTGTTTTATTGTTAGAAGAGCCTTCCTGGAGCTCCTTCACCAGGCTTCTCACTAGGGGAGAGCAGGACAGCCAAAACGAGGAGGCAGAAGTGTGATCAGTTCATCTTCCCTCCACGCTGGAGTGTGATCTCTGCCTGCTCTTCCCCCATTGTGGGGTGTTTTTGATGAGCCAGAAGACAGGTCTGAATTGCATGCGTGCTCCTGGGGAGCGATGCCAGGGAGAAGAGTGGAGCTCCAGTTTTCGCCGTTGAGTGGAGAATGGGGAAAACACGTGCCTTGGTGCTATATTCTGCTCAGCCGTTACATGCCTCTCTGAGCTGCTGCAAGGTGCCACTTTCTGCTGCTTTTCTCCCCTTTGTTTTCTTTGGCAGCTCCCTAAGTGCTGTATCAAAACAGCTTCAGGGAGCTGTGCTGGCACGGTGACCTACCTCCGTACTGGTGCTGGCTTAAATGCAGCGAGAAGAAACCTGGACGGAAGTCGCATTGAAATTGTTTAGCCTTCCATAAAAAAACACTGGAAAGGGGACAGGAACAATTTCAGAGAGGTCTGTTTGGAACCGAGGCCAGTGGCTGGCTTGGAAGAAAATGAAAAAGGAGTGTGTTTCGAGGTCTTTCAAACTCAAACAAAACCCAGGCTCCCTCTCGCGTGCTGTAAGCTGGATAAATTTCTCCTCCCTGTCAAGGCAGACAAAGAGGCTGTTTCGCAGCGATGGTGAACTCTCCTCCATGTGCGTGCAGCAGGTAGACGAGGATGATGAGAACTGGACCTACAGGAGCCAGCAGAGAAAAGGTGACTCGCTTTCTCTATAACCCTTGTGATTGCTGCTGCTGCTGTGCCAGCCCCTGCTCTGTGCTGTCGTCCAGCTGCTTAGGTCCTGCTGGGAGACACAGGTGGGGTAGGAGGAGGGCATAGGCACAGCACCGCCTTGCCAAGTTTTTTAGGGGGTTAAAACTGTGAAAGCTTGTAGTAATCATCAGGGAAAACCTTTAATTTCCCACCTGGGCAGCATAAAGGTACTGACTGTGATGTGTAGGTAAGTTTGTTTATGCTTCTTGTAGCCAATAGTCGCTGATGGCAGCGCTGCAGGAATCTATGTGGTACCAAAACCCATTTAAGAGTCCCCTTGTGACAGACTGGGTGGCTTTTTGGATGACTGCCTCATGGTCCTGCTGGAAAATTTTAAGTGTTTGGGGTTTTTTGTTGTTTGGTTTGGTTTTGTTTTGTTCTGTTTTATGGAGGCAGACTGAGAAATGGTCCCAGGTGCAAAATAAAAGAGATGATGGGATGGTGATGGGAATTACTCCACAGAGAGGAGGATGTGGGAGATCTACGATGCAAGATAGGAAGCTCTGAATGAACCCTTGAAATACTCAAACACAGAGTATATTTTCTATGAGACTTCCCAAAAAGTGCTTCTATCTTTTGTATACATTTTTTGGTTAAGTTTGCCAGATGCTTAACCAAGCATACCTCATATTTGACATAAATCAAAACAAATGTCAGAAGTTTACTCCTGACACAGTCAGCTACTGTTACCAGTGCATTTACTGACTGGCAGGCAGTGGCATACAAGTGGTGTGCATGGCCAAAAATATTTGATAAAGTGATTTGGTTGTAATTTCTCCAGTGCTGCCAGAGCACTAATTTGTTAGTGGAAAGTGTAAGGTTGCTTCAGTTCTGCTGCAAGGTCACTTTTGTAAGAGCAGGCAGGCTCTCCAAGGGCCTTTGGACTTCAAAGGGATTTGTATTTTTTTTTGTTTCTGGGAGCTATTTGACCAGAAATTCAGTTCTGACTCAGAATAAGTTGTGGCTTTAGTAAACGGTTTGGATGCAGGAACACTAACACAGGATGTATATGCTTGTGCTTTGCTCCCAGCATGCTAGGAGACGATTTTAATCTGTGCTTTGAAGATTGTTTTTAACCCCTTTCATTGCTGGAAGACTTATAAAAAGGGAATTTACATTTGCAACCACTGATGAATTTTTATTTCTGGTTGTGGGCACGTTGCTGTTGTACTGCAGTGACAGACACATATTTAACACCTGTGGGATCTTGCATGCTGTGGATCCCAAGGACAAGGCAGTCCTGCTGCTGGTCTCTGTGTAACTTCCATGGAGTTTCTCATGCTGCCTTCCTTAGCCCTCGCTCACACCACAAGGCAGAGATGGGAAAGGAAGCTTTACCGATGGATTAATGGTGTATTAATTTTTCTAAGTGATTTACATAAAGAGCCTATTGTACAGGCTGGAGGAGGAGGGCAGAATTCCTCCTGTAATTGGGCAGCAAGCTATGAAAGCCTCCCTGCCTTCCTATAGCAGAGATGACAATAGGTCATTTTTGAAAGGAAGGTGGAGGGGGAGGTATAGATTATGGAGGGCTTATTTCCCCTTCACAGGGCACAGTTTGACCTAGCTTGTATTATCTGCCTGGATCATGAATCTAACTGTGCACTTCTGCTGACTGAGAACCTCTACTTGGAGGGAGTTGACAAACTTGCAGAAGATGCCAGGGCTGAAGGAAGTGTAGCTTATATACTCAGGCAGGAGAGGAGAAACTCGTCATGGTTGCTAGTGTTTCACACAGGGCTGCATTATTGCTTGCCAGCCTTTGTAAGATCAGGGGCTCAAAACAATGCTGTCTTTGGTGCCAAGTTAAAAAAATCATGTAGATTAGAAACAAATAGGATGCACAGCAGGCTGGATGGCTAGTTATATATAGAAAATCAGGCTGTTTGTTTGCAGTCAGCCCCAAAAAATGTTAAAATTTCATCTATCAGTTCTGGGCCCCTCAATTCAAGAGAGATGTTGAGGTGCTGGAATGTGTCCAGAGAAGGGCAACAAAGCTGGTGAGAGGCCTGGAACACAAACCCTATGAGGAGAAGCTGAGGGAGCTGGGGGTGTTTAGCCTGGAGAAGAGGAGGCTCAGGGGTGGCCTCATTGCTGTCTACAACTACCTGAAGGGAGGCTGTAGCCAGGTGGGGGTTGGTCTCTTCTGCCAGGCAACCAGCAACAGAACAAGGGGACACAGTCTCAAGTTGTGCCAGGGGAGATCTAGGCTGGATGTTAGGAGGAAGTTGTTGCCAGAGAGAGTGATTGGCATTGGAATGGGTGTTGCCAGAGAGAGTGATTGGCATTGGACTGGGCTGCCCAGGGAGGTGGTGGAGTCATCGTCCCTGAAGGTGTTCAAGCAAAGCCTGGATGAGGCACTTAGTGCCATGGTCTGGTTGACTGGCTAGGGCTGGGTGCTAGGTTGGACTGGATGATTTTGGAGGTCTCTTCCAACCTGGCTGATTCTATGATTTTGCCTCCAGGTCTTCCTCAGGTAAGTCAGTGAAAGGTAAGCCTGACAAATCACAGGCTCTCCTACCTCCTTCTTTGCTTAACCCTACATGTCAAAGCAAGAGTGCTGACAGAACTGGAAAACAAAAGAATTGGTTTTCTTTTTGAGCTGTTTCTTTTCCTGTCTGTTTAAAACTCACTGGTTTGCTGCTTCCTTGCGCTTCCTGGCTCATATCGCATTCCCACCAGGCTGCTAGGTGACAGGCAGGAGCCGGCATGTGTTACGTGGTATTTCACCAGCAAAGTGGCTAATCTGCATTGGCTGCTATCGGGGACTTGCAAACAGTAGCGAGCAGCGAGATTGGTTGGATCTGTCAGTTGAAAAGGAGCAAGAAAAACAAAGCGAACACTAACTACTAACCCGGGGCACACCCTCGTGTCCTGCACAGCTGAGTTCTGTGAGGAAGTTAAGTCAGAGGCTACTGCTCCTTCCCTCGTTGCTTTTCAAAAGGTACACGAAATTGCAGAGTGGTTTGGAACTGGCAGCACCAATCAGAGTTCATATCTCATAAAGTAGTTACTGAAAGAGAGAGTCAAAGATGATAGTAAAATAGAGGTTTGTTGTTTGAACCCTTTCTTGCTCAGCCCTCCTCTTCTTCAGTCAGCTTGAAAGACCTCTGAAATGAGAGCACTCTAACTCCCGTGTTTCTTTGAGCTGATTTCATAGTTCAGATCCCTTACTTTCTGGGGTAGCAGAAGTTTCCATTTTTTGGAGCATGTATCTACATGAAGTGATCTTATTCAATTTTTTTTTTTTCACTCCCTACTCATGTTCAAGTGTCCTTTTCTCTTGCATAGACACTCCTTATCCATTTCTGTCACTGGCATTCCCAGAGGCTGCTCCAAGGGAAGAGTGCAGGCCAGCTCACCCAGTCTGTTATGGACTTAACCCCTGGAGCTGACTACGCTTCATGCAGCTGCACACGAGGCAGTGGTACTCAGGCACCCTCGCTGAAGGGTGCCACTGACTGGGGTAGTTCATCTTATGAAAGCCACTAGAGTGGCAGACTCCAGCATTCTGGGTCCTGTGGCTGCTCTGGTATTGCCTTGGTCAACAGAGATGGCTTTTTCTGCTGAGCAGGATCTTGTGGACTTTGTGAGCACTCTGTAACTTCTCACTGTGAGGGATAATGGACTAGTTTCCCCTCACAGAACGTGCAGTGATGCCTGCCACTTGGAAGAGGCAGGTATAAAGCAAATCAGACTTTGGGTTTGGTCCAAACTTTTTGTTGGTAGGCATTGTAGTTTTTCATCTACTTTGTTCTTCTTATGGCATGGCTTGCTTCTGGTATGCTCAGTGGGAACCAAAGGAGCAGCTTGAATTTTTGTGGTGGCAAAGCCTAGAATTCCCACCAGAAGCAGGGCTGGTTTGCTTGCTCATGCAAAACCGAGCAGGTTCCCCATGCCTTGGTGGGCTCTGTGTGTGCTGGAGGTGCAGCAGTGGTAGGCATGTAAAATGGGGAGTGTGCTGCTAGAGGCTGTGAGTGTGTCAGACCGAAACTCAGGGTGTTCCTTCCCATCAAAAAAGACAAATTATTGAAAAAACAGACAGTTATTGTCTGCAACTGGTGTGGAGGTGCTTGCATGTGTTGCAAAGGGGGGTTGATTTGTGGAAGCAGGTATCCATGTAGCACTGTGCTGTTTACTGTGAGTATAACATAAAAGTTAACAGTGAGTAGAGGTAACAGATGAGTCAGTTTTATGGTAGACATCTCACCCATGATGATTACTTTGACTAAGCCACAGCACAGGAACATCTTAGTGAGTTTTGCTGACTTTGTTTTGTGGGTTTTGATTTGTTGGGGCAGGCTGGTTTGTGTTGTTTTGTTGTTTAGGGTTTGGTTTGGGGTTTTGTTGGTTGGTTGGTTGTTTTTTCTTTCTTCTTTCCCATTGGTTTTGGAAGTTGGAAAAGGAGAGCTTGTGACAGCAGCTCTGAGTAGTGCTACTACCTTCAGGGCTGGTCATGCTGATCTCTCTGGCATGTTGGCAAGATTGCAGAGAATGGGAAGATGTTTCTCCAGAGTGGTTAAATATACCTGACCTAGTGTCCTTATTTCTCCTGCTATTTCCGTCCAGCTGTTAACAGTCAGGTTTGGCCTCAGGTGGTAATGCACCAAAAGAAGCAGTTACCCAACAGGGGGATTTTCCCCCTCTTCTTCCAGTTCCTATCGTCACTTATGGCTCTGGTTTTTTTCAGCCACTCCCTCCATTTCACTTGGTCACTTTCCAGCCTTTGTGCATAATAAAGAAAGTCTAAAACTTTGACTGCTTTTTACTGCAGGCTGTGCTACCTGGAAAACCTATTTGGAGTCATAAGAGAAATCTCATTTCTCAGATAATTGTGGTCTTCTTTAAAAGACTGATCAAAGCCAGTTCAAAAAGTAGTAGCCACTGGCTGTGTGCAGACCAGGTATTGATCCTTAATATAAAAGCATGTGGTATGCCCATTTTTCTCTTGCAAAAACAGTGAGACTTTCTTTTAATGCTAAAAGTCCTTTAAATTAGTAACTGCTTGTGGGCTCAGCCTTGTGGCGTATCCAGTGGATATAATCCTGACGACAGCTCCCAACAAAGCTATCAGTTAACTTCCTAAAACCAGCTCCTGCTTATCATGATCTCAGAATATCACACTTGCCAAGGGGTTAAATTTCCACAAACCAAACAATTAATTTCTCTTGTCACATTAGCCATATGTAGTCTGTAAAAGTCACAGAATTAATGAGGCTGGAACAGACCTCTGAGATCAAGTCCAGCCTATGACCTAACACCACCACTTTGACTAGACCATGCCACTAAGTGTCACAGCCAGCCTTTCCTTGAACACCCCAGGGACGGTGACTCCACCACGTCCCTGGGCAGTCCATTCCAATGTCTAATTACTCTTTCCATGAGAAAGTGCTTCCTAACATCCAACCTAAACCTCCCTTGGCACAGCTTTGGGCCATGTCCTCTCATCTTGTCACAAGTTGCCTGGGAGAAGAGCCTGACTCTCACCTGACTTTCAGCTTCCTTTCAGGTAGTTGTAGAGTGTGATAAAGCCCCTCTGACTCGCTTCTCCAGACTAAACAGCCCCAGCTTACTCAGCCTCTCCTTATCAGACTTTCTCTCCAGTCCCCTCATCAGTCTTGTCCCTCTCCTCTGGACCACCTCCAGCACCTCAGTATCCTTCTTGTAGTGAGGGAGGCAGAGCTGCACGCCCTGCTCGAGGTTAGACCTCACCAGTGTTAAGTACAGTGGCAGAATGATATCCCTGGTCCTCCTGGCCACACTATTCCTGATACAAGCTAAGAGACCATTTGCCTTCCATGCCACCTGGACACACTGCTGGCTCATGCCCAGCTGATTGTCAACAGCGCTCCCTGATCCCTCTCTGCCAGGCCAGTCTCCAGCCACTCATCCTCCAGCCTGTAGCACTTCGTGGGGATATTGTGGCCAAAGTGTAGGATCCCTGCACTTGGCCTTGTTAAAGCTTGTCTGGTTGGCCTCAGCTCATCAACCCAGCCTGTCCAGGTCTCTCTGAAGTGTCATCCTACCTTCCAGCATATCGACACTCCCCCCCAACTTAGTGTTATCTGCAAGTTTACTAACAGCAGACTCGATCCCCTCATCCAAGTCATCAATAAATGCATGTACTGTGCCCAGTACTGATCCCTAGGGGACATCACTGGTCACTGGACACCAACTGATGTTCTTTAGCTATGTCTGTACTACCTGTGGTCTTTTTAATCACACATAGGTTTGATACTGTGAGATGAGGCTTTTTTGATGTTCCAGAGACAGAGTTGGGACTCCAGACCTTCAATTTTTGTAATTACCAAGAAGTTTGTGTTTTCAGTGCTTCCTGTAGAAAGTCAGTGTAGGGATTCTAACTGCAGCACCAGAGCATTAGCTCAGTCTTTCTAAAGAAATGAATTTCAGAGTTGGAGGTTTAAGTCACAAACAGTTCATGAGAATGTTTCAGGGACAGAGCAGCAATCACATCATTTTTATTTATTGTTTTAGTAATGAGATGTAAAAGTACTGAGAAATAGCTAGACCCTGTAAGCAAGATTACCAAATCCAACCCTGCTGTTGCTGTTCTAATATAAAATCCTTTCACAAGGCTTTTTTTCCTTGTATGTTTTTGCACAAGATCTTGTGGTCCAGAGGTGAAGAAGTCATGTCAGTTACTACATAGATAAGGGCTCATAAACCTGAAGGGAGCTGTTAGTGTTTGTAGAAGCAGTAGTATGTGATGGATTGCAGTGTTGGGGGTTGTGTGTGTGTGTGTGAAAAGGATTCTTGAAGCTGTGGGCAAGTCCATAAATAATCACTTATAGAAACCTCAAAAAGTGTTTGTGTAAAAGACTGGAACAACTTCAAAACAATCATTAGAGGTTTTATACACTTATTTGTGGAAGACCTTTTTAAAAATAAATGTTTTATAGACACACAGTTTTGCACATATAAGGGCACATACAAATGTAAGTATTTGAGCAGAAGAAACAATGACTTTGATTTTGATACAAAGGCAAATGTTCTGTCTTAGACCTTTTACACATTATCTGTGTACAAAGAAAAAATTTGATATAGTTATATGCATTTGTAACAATCTGTTGGTCAAGCTTGCATCTTAGTATTTGTAGTTTGAAGGGAAGAACACAGAATGTATGGTCTTAATGTGGGGAATCTGAGTTGCTGCCGCCTCAGAAGTCTGCTTTTGTTAGATGAAGAGGAAGTTAGCTGCTGGTACTTGAGAATGGTGAAGCTCTCTGGGTTGCTGCTCCTGAGGCAACACCAGTTCCTTCTGGGCAGCTCTGTGCTGCTGTGAGGTGAGACCCTGAGTGCTTTTATCATCTATAGCATGCTTTGAATTTCACTTGAAGAGTAGCTCCAGTAAGGGTTCTCTTGGTTGGCTGCTGTAGAAGACCACAGTCCTGGGAAATGCAAACAAAGAGAGTAGCACCTGACTTAAAACCATGTGTTACAAAAGTTCCAAGGACATCACACCTCAATTTGTCTGGCAGTTTTACCCTACTTGGTGTTTGGATTAGCACTGTAGCTAGAGCAGTGCTCTTCCCAGAATAGCGGGTCCTTTGCTTGCCTTTTTTTGTAGCAATAAAGAACTGAGCAGGGCGCTTGGATTTTTTTCCTTCTGAGGATGTAGTGCTTTGGCTTTTATGAATACTTTCAAGTTCTATTTCATGATGGTTTATTTCACTTGAGTGCATTTTTATACACTTCATCTACTTGTTCCCAGGATCCTCCTCCAAAGCCCAGCCAGTCCACAGGCTGAAAGGTTGGGGCAAATGTTTCCCCTAAAACTGAGGGACCAAAGCCTTCGCATTTCACTCGTAGCTAGCTGTATTTTATAAAGCAGACTGGTTGTTATCTAGTGAGACATTGTATGTTTGAGCTGTACCAGCTCGCTGTATGTGCTTTTCTATGCACTGCTCAGCAAGAAAACACATGAAAAAAAAAAAAATCTCTGTTTCCATGCACTTGTCAGCCAACTGTTCTGTGAATTGTCCCATAGAACTGAGGGGACCTTTGTATCCAGCATGGGAATAGCTCACCATCCTGGCAGGACAGCTATAGCTACTTGCTTTTTTTTCCCTATCTCCATTACAAATTAATAGAAAGTGAAGTTAAAGGTTAGGAATGTGGTTTATAACCAAAGTTAATGAATTTAAAGAGAGTGTGTTTTGCTTCTATTACAATACATGGAACGACTCAAAGGGGTGGATTTGACATTTTGTAATTTCAATGGTGAAATACATTTTTAACTTGTCTTTTAGGTGCAGCATCACAATAAAAATCAAGAAATTAAACTTTTGGGTTTTTTCCATGCACCTGTTTGGGGTTTTTTTGCTGACATTTACCTATTATTTTATTTACTAGCCTCTTTCCCCACTTGTAGGTAGAAACTCCTTTATTGTGTGGTTTGGGGTTGCTGGTTTTCTGTTGTTGTGTGTTTATTGGCATGCTTTTCCCCCCCGATGAACTGAAATGGAGACTCTGTTATAACCTCAAGTATAGCTTGCTGTTTCAAAGCCTGAGAAGAAGTGATCTGTTAAAATACAAGGCTCAGGTGCTTGTGACACCTACACAAGATGTGTTTTCAGCATGTGAGCATGTATATTTGGCATGTAATAGCATGGAGTATTTTCCATGCCAAGGAAAGGTAACTGATACATACACCTTCTGCTCCTTCTAGAGCTTCCCTTACATATGGCATGGCAGCTTCTGCTTGGCGCTTTATCTCCCCGGAGCAGATGGATTCCCTGGACATGAATCTCGATGAAGTTGCAGTGTAGTGCAGGCAGTTCCTAGCTGTGAACTGAACACACTGCAGCATTAACTGCAATGGTGCCTCAGCTGGCTGTTCACTCAATACAAAAAGACCTGAGAAATCTGTAAAAGGCTTTCTGTGAAGTTCCTCAGAAGTTGTCAAATCTAATGCCAAAGCAGGGGGATTGAGAGGGCTGCATATTGTTTGAGAGTAGTTCACAGAGGTGTTAAATAGAAGTCATCCCTGGTGGCAGCTTCTGTAAGGTAACACGGGTCTGCAGGCAAAGTGGATGTGTGTGTGCATGTATGTTGAAAGGGAGGGGGGAGGCAGAGACATGATCTCTCTTGCCACTTCTTACATGAACTGTGGGCCATGCCTATTGACCGTGGTACAAGAAGCTGTGCTTGCCAGTTGGCAGGTCAGGTTGGTCAGCTGTTGGAGAGAAGCACAGCTTGGCCTCCACATGGCTTCAGCTGGGAATGGCACCTGCCTGCTGGACCCCATGTGCCTGGTTCACACAGCACATCCCTGTCGATCAAGTCCCATCAGACTTACTCCTGTCACCTGCTGCCTCTTAGTCTTTTGCATGCTTGCATGTGTGAATTTCCTTACTTCCCTGTGGCTTTGTTTTATTTTGCACATGAAGATGTTTGCTTCTTGATGAAGCAGGGATGCTCACCGTTCATATATATATTTGGCTTAATATTCTGAATCACATTCTGGTAGGCACCTCACTAGTAACTATATTAATTAAAGAGGGACCTGTGGAAAAACAGGCCTTTAATTTTGGTTCTGTCGTTCATGCTTAATTTCAGTGCCTGCAACAGGCACAGAAATTAATGCACAGTGGAGGCTGTTGCCTTTTAGAAACTGAAATTTGTTTGGACTTGCTTATAATTTTCATGGGGTCCTTTGTACCTGTTTTTTTTCTTTGTAGTCAGCACTACTGAAGAGACAATGAGTGAGACTGATTACAGCATACTGTACATTTATATGGAAACTCATCTAGAACTTTAAATTAAACTCTAGTTTATTAACCTTGAGTAATGCATGTAATGCCACATGCAACAAATAAGGCATTTTCATTTCAGAATGAAAATTAGGTCATTGTGTTATGCAGTGGCAAAATTGCATATGGAATTATACATTTGACTTGTAGCCACCTTTACTATTGCAAAGGGGAAGAGTCCTTGTGCTCAACAGCCCAACTCCTCCTACCAATGAGCTGTCTGTGGTGGTGGAGTTGGACCAACACTGAGGGGTCTGCAGCTCCCCCACAGTCTCCAGCAGATTATGATTCAGCTGGGACTATGAGAAAGCCAGAAAATCTATTAAATTAATCAGGTCAAATGAGACATAACTCATTTTGTTCTCTGCTTTGTGCTGACACTTCACATGTGTGCCAAAGTCTCAGTGAAGAAGCAGTCGTGTTCCTGCCTTGGGAGTGAAGGCAGAAAATGCCTTGGGGCTGACGAGTTTGTAACAAGAAAAGAGCCAAAACAGGTGGGAATTCAGGAATATTTCCCATCACAATGCACAACTGAAGTTGTAATAACATACAAACTGCTCTGACATGCTGCTTTGCACATGGTTACTGATGAGAGTGCTGGTTCTGTTTGCTGCTCAAGGACAATGACTGCTCGAGTGCCAATTCTTGTCATTCATTGTCAAGGATATGGGTGGATTTTGGCCCATAGCTTTCAATCAGAATAAAACTGTTTAAAGTATTGCTGGGTTTAGCTCAGCATTTCAGTCAACTATTTCTGGTCCACTAGGTGAACGTTTTTCTAATGTGAATGACAGCAGATCTCGGCTGGTACCGATGGTGCCTGCATGGTTGCACCCCTTAAGTCAGAAGAGAAACTGATTTTTTTTTCTGTTAACTGCTTTCTGTTTGTCTGGTTGTGTGTTTCAGCCTTGGGGAGTTTGTAGATGAAAGAGCATTGCTCTGTGTTTGGAGACAGCGTGTCATAGTTGTGCATATTTTAGGACACGACCTGCTCTTTTCTTCCTTGTGTGTGGCAGGTAACGGCACCATTGCGTTTGGATGCTCGGATGATAATGGGGTAATTCGAGTGTCCTTCCTGCTGACCTTTCCTGATGCCTGCGCTTTTGATATTGCTGGTTACCCAGAGGTGGCCTCAGAGCATTCCTCAGTGGCTTCTTGTTACCAGGGCTAGTGAAATGCTGACATCATCAGTCTGAAGGAGCAAATCCACGTCAACCTGTAGTACACCTGCAGTGGTTTTCTAGAGCAGTGCACTGGTGACTGGCCAAATGAAAGTGCCTACAAGGGGCTTCTTTGTTTTGTTTTAATAATAAACATTACTGATAAAGCCCTTTTGCATCCATTAAAGACAACTTGGCACACATTCCTTGCAAAACAAACTGGTCTTATTTAGTAGCAAGCCTTTTGGCAGCAGATGGAAATTACTGGATTGCCTGTTGTTTTTCCAGGCTTTTCCCCATAGAATTCCTACTCCAGCCTCTCTTTAAATTTAGGACTGTCAGTCAGTGTTTTGGTGTAAATAGTTTTCCCCTTGTCATGTGGTAAGCCTCTATACAGTTCAATCCTCCTTGCACAAACAGGAATGCCCTCTTTGTTCAACTTCTTCAGCAAAGAAATTCCTGAATGAATTTGGAGAAGTTGGTTACAAATTCCTTTCTTGACCTATAGCAGCTCTTAAAAAGATTTTGCCCTTTCTGTGCCCTTTGTCTGAAGAGTAAGGCAAACAAAAGATAAGGCGGACTAATTCATGACCTCATTGTATTTGTTTTCTTCTTCACTTAAGGCAGAAAGTAGCCCATTCCTAAACCCACTGATGTTATTAATTTTTATGTCAAGCAAACACTTCACACCTGCAGATACTACAGGCTTTATTACAGAAGAACTTTTTGTTTGTAGTAATCTGAATCCATAACAAAATCTCACAAATAGTATGTCTGTAGCACTACAGCTATAGCTAAGGTAGGAGGAATACAAATAAAGTTGTTTCATTGCAAAGCATCTTCTGATGGAAAGAAAAGCCCTGACACAGGCTCCTTTGTCCACTAAGGTGGAGCTATGTCCTTCCCTCAAGTTAGAGATCACTGGTTTAGATCGAATTCCTTAGGAAAACAATTTCAAATGTTTTCAGAGGTGTGCTTTCCTTTCTCCCTCCTTTCTCCCTCCTTTCTCCCTCCTTTCTCCCTCCTTTCTCCCTCCTTTCTCCCTCCTTTCTCCCTCCTTTCTCCCTCCTTTCTCCCTCCTTTCTCCCTCCTTTCTCCCTCCTTTCTCCCTCCTTTCTCCCTCCTTTCTCCCTCCTTTCTCCCTCCTTTCTCCCTCCTTCCTCCCTCCTTCCTCCCTCCTTCCTCCCTCCTTCCTCCCTTTCTTTGGAATAAGTTTGTTTAGAAACTTATTGGCAAATATTTCATTTTGTTGTTTTGGATTTTGAGGCATTTTTTCCAAATGCTTATCTTGTTTCTGTTTGTCCCTGTTGCTTAAAAGTTCTTAACATTAGGTTTTTATCATCTGCATTTGAATATTTGGAAAATTCTGTTTGCTATGCCAGTCTTGAAAGGTATGACTGCTCCCTGTAGCTGTGAATCTGGGACTGCATGAATAGCTCTATACTGTTGTTCAGCTGATAACTGGAGAAGGTCCATTCACCAAAATCACCTTCTTGCATTACTTTTTGTGAGACAGGACACATTCTTCACCTCCTGCTATGGTGAATATTTATCAGTGTGAGTTAGTAGAATCATAGAAAGGGTTGGGTTGGCAGGGATCTTAAATATAAGCTTGTTTCAAGCCCCATGCCATGGGCAAGGACACTTTCTACTAGACCAGGTTGCTCAAGGCTCCATCCAACCTGGTTTTGAACACTTCCAGGGTTGAAGTCTCCTTAGCTTCTCTGGGCAACCTGTTCCAGTGCCTTATCACACTCATGGTGAAGAACTTCTTCCTAATGTGTAATCTGAATCTAGTTTCTTCCAGTTTGAAGCCATTACCCTCACCCTGTCACTACATGCTTATGAAATAAATCCCTCTTCAGCTATCCTGTAGGACCCTGTCAAATACTGGAAAGCTGCTCTAAGATCTGCCTGGAGCCTTCTATTCTCCAGGATGAACAGTCATGACTCCCTCAGTATGTCCTCACTGGAGATAATGCTCCAGACCTGATCATCTTAATGGCCCTTCTCTGGACTTGTTCTAGCAGTTCCATGCTGTTCTTGTCTTGGGGGCTCCTGAGCTAGCACAGTACTCTAGGTGGGGGTCTCATGAGAGCAGGGTAGAGGGAGAGAATCACCTCCCTTGACCTGCTTTCCACACATCCTTTGAAGCAGCTCAGGGTTCAGCTGGCTTTCTGGGCTGGAATACATTGCCAGCTCAGGCCGAGATTCTCATCAACCAGCACTTCCTCAGGAGTGATGTCTGTTCATGCTCCACCCAGCCTCTATTTGTGCTTGAGATTGCCCCAACCCAGGTGCAGAACCTTGCATTTGGCATTGTTCAACCTCAGGACATTGGTACTGGCCCACCTCTCAGGCCATCAAGGTTCCTCTGGGTGGTATCCCTTCCCTCCATCATGTTGGCTACACCATACAGCTTGTTACTGTTGACAAACTTGCTGAAGGTGCACTTGGTCCCAGTCTCCATGTAACCAACAAAGATGTTGAACAGCACTGGTCCCAGTAGTGACCCCTCAGAAACATTGCTCATCACTTGTCTCCACTTAGACATTGAAGTCTGACTATCACTCTCTCAGTGTGACCATCAAGCCAATTCCTTTTCCACTGGATGCTCCACCCATCAAAGCCATGCCTTCCCAGTTTGTTCCCAAATGTTGTTGGGGACAGTGTCAAAAGCTTTGCACAAGTCCAGGTAGAGAGTTGCTCTTCCCTTGTCCATCAGTGTTGCTTTTTCCTTGTCCATCAATATTGTTACCTCATCACAGAAGGTCACCAAATTTGTCAGGCATGATTTGCTCTGGATGAAACCACCAATCCATACTTTGTTTTTCATGTGCCTTAGCAGTTTCCAGGAGGATCTACTCCATTATCTTGCCAGGCACAGACCTGAGACCAACTGGCCTGTAGTTCCCTGGGTTGTCCTTTTTTCTCTTCTGAAAAATGGTGGTTCTCTTTCTTCTTTTCCAGTCAGTAGGGACTTCAGCAGATTGCCATGACAATGAGTTATTTGACTTAGTTATTTGACTTAATTATTTGACTAATTATTCACAGTGGATTCAGCCTGATCATTTGAGTAAGTTGCTTGTTTTATTATGTTTCCTGTGACTTTCTCCAAATGAATTTCCTCTTCTGTGATACTTTTTAAAAAATTCCTCTTTCTATCTTCACTGTATGAGGAAACTCCACCCTAATCAGTCCTCAAACAAAAGAAGAAATACGATACACATTATCTACTGAAAGAGATAATAGCAAAATAGTTTTTCTCTTTCCTTGGAGTTACAAGAATTATGTGGTTTTACTTATCAAAATAATGGTTAATATAATTTCAGCTGGTGCTTGGTTTCTGAGTCAATGCTGCCCCTTTAAAGATAGGACTGGGCTGACCTGACCTCTCTTTATCTCCTCACTGTTATCACCACAGTGCCTGGTAGGCTCAGGCTCTCCTTAGCATATGAGCCAAGTGCAGACTACAAGATGTTGGGCTCTGGCTACCATCAGGTTGAAAAATTTATTTTAACACTAGCTGGGGTTTTTTGATAGTTTTTGAGGGTGGAGTTTTTTATGGGGGGGGGGAAGAGATTATCTGGTTTTGTTTGGTTTTGTGTTTTATGCACAGTCTGAAAGGGAAGTGTGTCAGATGAATCAGGCTTTAGGAAAAAAAATCTTTTGATAGCTGGCACCCATCCAGGTTATCAGAGATGTGTGTCTCTGCAGACTGCTTTGGTTCTAAAAGGAAAAAGGATTTAATTAGGTGTCCCAATACCCCTGCTAGCTGCCAGTCAAGTAAGGATGTGCTTTGCTGTACAGCAACATGTGAAGCAAGACGGAAACAGCCTAAACCCTCATTTTTTTTCTATGAGTTGGGCAAGTCTGAGTTTAGTTTAAGGCTCATTTTAATGGTACAGCTTTTACTATGAAAAACTATTGCAAGTATATATATTTTTTATCTAAATTTATTTCCCTTCATCCTATTGCATTTTCAGGTTAGGGCAGCTAAGAGAAACAGTGCTAACGATGCTGTTTTCAACATGGGAAAACCAACATTTACTACTTCTAATTGTTCTCAGAGAGCTGATAAAAACATCAGTGAGAGAATGAATTACATGGTTTGGTGTGTCAATTTTCATCTTCAGATGGTTGAGACCTTTAGCTTGAGAAGACCATGACCAGTTCTTAGTAAAAATGAATATACTTGCAATTCTCCATAGCAGTTGTGGTCTCTGTGCAGATAATTTAGCATCCAGTCAGTAGGAGCAGTGCCTCTGTGAGACATGGTGATGGCAGCTGGCATTACTCTTCTCTTTCTCCCTTCATGAGGTAGATGTGGTGGAATATGCTCCTGGAGGCAGCACTTGATGCTTGTAGCAGTTGCCCCTTCATACACAGCTTGACATGTAAGGTTTTACACAATAAATATGCTTTGTAATTTGACTATCATAAATTATTTCTGTGTTATTTCCATAGAGTTCACCCCAATACAATGTGGAAATCTGCTTCCCCAGTGTCAGAGATGCCAAAAAGAGATTTAGGAAGTCAGAGAACTGGTTCCTTGATGGGACTCAGAGTCAGGACCAGGTGTGACATCCTCAAAGTGTCACAGCTGCTAGAGAGGGCCCAGGTACATGTCCAGTTGCTGCAAATGGTCGGGTAAGAATATATCATCGCTTAGACCTCCCGCCCTTCTAGATAGCAAAGTTCCCCACCCTTGAGGCACTTGGTGGGTTACCAGGCCTCCTTAGTTTTGCTGTGCATTTTGCTGTAAAGCTGTGCATGTGTCTTTGGGCACTCAGAGAGTCCTGACATACTGATAGGGCGTGAAATAGATGCTGGAGTGTGATGTTGTAATTCTGCACCTTTCCCCAGATCAATGAGTTTTTATTTAATTTATTTATTTTAATTGTTTATAAGCATTTCCACTTTCCTAAGAGGCAGTGGAAAGGGGAGGGGTGTCCCCATTCAGGCTTCTTTGCTCTCCTTCCAGTGATGGTGAAAACAGGATAGGGTTCCCAGTAAGCTAGTGAAAATCGCAACAGGCATGCTCTGAGGAAGGGACACTGGTCCCAACCCTCCTGGAGGGGTATGTGGGTTTTACAGCCCAGAGCAGTTTCTGAGTTTTCAGCACTTTAATACCATATTGTATCTGAGCTGTAGCTAATTTTGCAAACAGTAGTATTGTTCTGTAGTTGGCTTCCTTTTCCTTGATTTATTGACAGATTTCCCCACTGCTTGTGTACAGAAGTGGCTGCTGGTTTTCTCTTTTTATGTATTTTCCCACTTGTGTTTGTGATTCCCCTAGAATCTATTATTGCTTCTGAGTCCCCAGTTGTGTGTGTCTGCAGTCGCTGTCAGTCCCCGGTGATTATCACTGATGCGCTGCTTACTTCCCCTTACAGGTAATTAATGAGTAGATTTAACAAGATTGGACCTTAAAATCCCTCTGGTATCCAAGCGACCTTCCTCCAGCTACAATATGTTTTTGTTTATTTTGCCTCCATGAAGTGTTCATTCCTGGAGCCCTGTGAAGACTTATGGTAGGAAATAGTGTGTGCGTGCCTAGAGCACCAGAAAACGGAATTAAGGGGAAAGGGCTCTTTTGCTTCTCAGAGCATAAGGAAGTCTTGACATTAGTCTGTAGGCTCCCTAGCAGGATTTAAAACAGAAAAGGTAAAGGCTAAGCGATATAAATGCTCCTTCTGGATTTTGAGCTACTCCACTGTAATATCTCCACTTTTCTGCCACTCTTAGCCCACTCTAAAAAGAAGTAACTTGTCTTACATGATGACAGATACTTGAAATGTGATACTTCAAGCTCTAAACGGTGCTAATGGCACTCAGCATCTCATTAGCGCTGCTTCATCTAGGGTCTAAACTGATATTTTCAGTGTGTCTGAACCGTTTTTTTCCCCTGGAACTCCACCCAAAGATAATGTGCTTGCACGTGTTCTTCATTTTCATTTACCTTTAGGTGGAGGATTTTAGGACTTGTGCATTTGGTGACACTTGCAATTCTCAGTTGCTCAGTGAGGTAGAGTACCCTGACTTTTACCTTGTTCCCTAGTCCCTATTTCTTTGTGTTAAGGCCAAGTCCTACAAAAGTTGGTGAACACAATACAGATCCAAGTATCACCATTAAGCACAGTGGTGACATCTCTTCGAGATCCTTATAAAAGTGAAATGCTTACAAAGTTGTGTGCTTTTGTTCCTGAAAGTCTCTCCTGCAGAAATAAGGTGTTTGTAAGAAGTCTTTTTAGCCATATCATCCCTGGTGCTGAACTGTGTAAGCAGTCTTAAGGAACACAAAGGGACTATATAATGGGAGGAAAAAAGGCATTTCCCTACTTAGACAGTATCATGTTGTGTAAATTTGCTACCTGGGAATTAGCATGACAGGGAAAGGGAATACACTTTTGTGAGGTCCAAGCCATGTCCTGGCTCTAGAGACTGTGATAATCAATTTCTTACATGAAGATGCAGGCGTGTTTTCACCACTGTTAATCTTCTTTGTGCAGAAAATTGTGTGGGGTGTCCTTTGTCACTTGGTAGTAGGCAAGTGAAGGTGAGGTGTCTGCAGCTTGACTCTTAGTTACACTCACAAGGTTTTTGTTTAATAAAACCTATGTTTGTAGATGAAATGGAAAACTGCACAAAGCCCTTCCTGCAGAGAGACCAGACGTGTTCCAGAACGAATTACACAGAAAAATAAATCAGAAAGAGAGTTAGTAGTTGATAAACAGCTAAGTGGTATTAAAGGGATGTATTTCTCTAGCGCGGGCCAAGTGATGCCCACAAGGTGTACCCGCGGTGGTGACACAGCTTACAGCGGAGCTGACACACTTGCCTCCGGACCGAGGGTGCCCGGCGGCCCACTCTGTAAGTGCTGCCCAATTCACGGGCGTTTTCCTCTGGGGGATGTGAGCGATGGGGAGGTGCCAGCGCTTCGGCCGAAAGCCCCGCGGATTGGGCGGCCGCGCCCCGGGGCCGTGGGAGCTGCCCTGGGGCCGGGCTGGGCCCCGCTCTGCAGCCGCCTGCCCCGCGGGATGGGCCGTGCCGGGCCGGGGCGGGAGGTGGCCGGGCCGGGGGCTGTGGGGAGGCTCGTCAGGAGCGCGCGGCCCCACCTCGCCACCACCAGAGCCAGCTGCAGGATGTTCTGCCTGAAAGGTAGGGGTGCCGCCTTTCTCACCGGGCCTCCCCCGCTGGCTGAGGGGAGAATTTAGAAGAGAAACTTAGTCCCTAAAAAAATCTGGCGGAACTCCCAGTGCGTTGATGAGCGAGCTATGAATCTGCTGTTCCTTTTGTTCCTGGGAGCAGGGCAGCGCTGCCCGGCGGGAACCCCGCGGGAGCTGCAGGGCAGCTCGCCAAACAAAAGGCCGGGCTGGCTCTTGCTCTGCGGGCGCATGTCCCGGGCGGCGGATGGCGGCGGCCGGGGTGGTGTTTCTACGTTACGGGACGGATTTATGTGGTGGCTTATAGCGTGGAGCATCTGTAGTGGCGATACAGTACCTGAAGTTTGTTGACCTTTATCTTCTTGTATCCCCCCTTTGGATGAAGTGTCACCATGTGCCCGGAGAGGAGCAGAGACACGATGGTGGAGCGATATTGCAGGTGCTGGATAGAACCACCAGCGGCTCGGCCGGGCGATGGTTGCTGTCGGGACAGGGAGAGTTATTGTCCAAAGAGATTTTTATTTCGTCTTTAATTGGCCGTCTTAAAAAGCGTGGTTCTGAAAACCACGGGTAGCAAAACACTGTTTTTTACTAAAAATACTCTTCCTACTTAAAGTCCAGTTGTTGTAAGATGACACCAGAGAGCTGTTGTAAGGAAAGGGTCAGAAGTTGTAAAAAAGATGGTTTGCCTGTGAAGGAAGAGCAGTTAAGTACTTCAGTGCTTATCGGTGCCTGCTCAGTTTGCTCTTCTTTCTGCATGGCTTCAGAACGTCCACTGTTCTCACTCTACTAATGACTTGTATTTGTGCAGAGTTTCCACTAAATGCCTTGGTAGAGTTGCCAACCATACATGAAACGAGGCAGGGAAAAAAAGTTCTCTTTTTGAAAATTTCGGAGTAGTAAATCGGTATTTCTAGAGAAAACCTTAATACTGAGTTTGCTCTGTAGTGTCTTAAATGAAATTACTTCAGTGTACAAAGTAAAAACAAGCAAATAAAACTAAAAATCAGCGTTTCTTTTAACTTCACAAGAGATTTCCAGTTCACAGCAGTTCGGCAGATCACTGGAATTTAGAAGGAATGTGAGATGAAACTTGAAAGCTTTAACTTAGAGATACAGCATAGAAGCTGTTCTTTAAGTGAGGAGTGTGGCAGGGAAACCGTTTTCAAGTGAGGTGCATTAACCAGGCAGCTAAGAAGACTGAGGCTTCTGCCGTCTGGTGTACCTGTTTAACAGTGAAGTTTTTAGAGACGTCACACGTGGAAGCAAAGGAGTTTGTACAGAAGCAAGATGTTTTCTTTGTGCAGTCTTTTGTAATAAAATTGAATTTTTTTTTTTAATTTTTTTTTTTAATGAATCTTAAGTTGAATGTGTGGGGGAGAGAATGTTCAAAACGGTCAGGTTTTATTTCTGGATAACAAAAGTTGCTAGCTAAAATAAGTAATGATACATCTGAGGGCTGTGCTTCAAAGAAGTGGATAAGTTCATTGTATACCAGTGTACCTCGAATGTAATATTTATTTTTTTCCCTGTTTGCATGCCTGTGCTTATACACTTTTCTTCAAGTCAGGTGTGTCTTGCACTGTTTTGTCAGTTTGTAAGTGGCCAGTTTCCTGCGTTAAGGAGCAGCAGTTCCTGGGTTTTGCATTGAAAGTCATGATCTGGAGGTAATCGCCTGGGGTGTTACTTATTCGCTTGCTTATTTATTTGTTTTACCTTAAGATGCAAAGGAAAGAAGCTGTTACATACCAGCCCTTTTACTGACTTGATGGTATCCTGTATAGAGAGGAAAGTTTTATCTGTGTTTGAAGCTGCACAGTATGTAGACTTTTCAGGTGGTGATTTGTTTTGGCTCTGAAGGCTCAGGAGGAAAGTATGTAGTGGTCTGGGCACTGCCCTGTCCGTCACCTCCAATGGTGGTTTCTCAGTCTGGCCCAGCGAGCAGACGCGATTGGATGGGTTAGTCCCAGGTTTGCGCTGGGACCAAGTGTGTGCATTTGGTGGGTGTGGACGCAGCATTGTGTGTGTTAGGTCAGTGATTAATTATCCCTGCTCTAAAACTCAGTTGCCATGAGCCCTGTGAGCCTGCTGCCTCTAATTTTTTTATTTTTCCTGAGTTACTGTTTCTGTTTACTGTATGAGAGTCCTGACTGCCAGCATGGAGTCTCTTGTTGTCCAGCTGCCCTTTAAGATACTTGGGGAAAAGAGGCAATGAGTGCTGGGTGCCTCTGTGGTTTAAAGAGCAGAGAGATAAAATCTTACTCCCCCGTAAGAGTAAAACACTCTCATGGAATTGAAATACAGAATGATATTTCAGAAAGACACAGAAAGCTACAGAACAGATGAATCTTGATATGTTTAACCTTCCCCCAACCCGACTAAACTACAATGCCCACTGCTCCTCTCCCACCGTTGCCTCTGCGACCCTTAGGCCTAAACAGGCCTCTGCAGCCCATAAGCAGGCCTGCTCCTCCATGTTACCAGATAAGGGGCTCCTGCCAGAGAGAGCAGGCAGAAGGGCGAACAGGAGGCCTTGCTGCCAGCTTATAAAGAGAGAGCAGAATTATGGGATTGAATAACAACATAACAATTTTCTAGGTCCATGCCCTGGACTGTCTCATCCCTGGAGGAGTTTTTTCCAACTCTGTAGCTCTCAAACCTCTAACACTCTGCCGATGCATGGCAGGTGACCCTATGTCTCCTGCTTACAGGCAGACCTGAGCTCTCTGTCGCTGGGTTGCCTGGTGGCCCTCACACCTCACCAGCCCATAGGCAGCATGACAGTTCTTTGGCACAGCCCTTGAGGCGACCCCCGTCGTGTGAAACACAAGGTATATAATAGCAGCAGAGGGGCTTACAGGTCTTTTGGATGGAAGGGCTACTAACAGAAGAGTTAAATGCATTTTGCTAGATAAGAATTCCTAGAAGGGTCATGAGCCAGTTCATTGACATGTGCTGAAAAATGAGATTAAGTTTCTGTAATATTTGCCTAGAATTTCTTCGTAGCTTTTCTAGAAGGAGAATAGTGCCAGGAAACACTGTAAAGCAGGCATGTGTGCTTAACTGCTTGCCTGCACTTGGGAAGCATTTGCCATCCTCGCTTGTCTTACAGCTGTGGGTTTGAGAGGGAAGTCTTTTATACTAATAATAGCAAGAAATTGTGATAGAAGCTATCCATGAAAAGTCCCAGGCATGTGCTGTTTGCTCCCTGGAGAAGAGTTCAATGCTAGAAACGAAGAAATTGTTTTTGTGTTATTATTTTTTTGGTAAAAGATCAGAGAGCTGCTCACCAGTTGTCTTGCATGTTCTGTGCGCAAGGACATTCCTTGGATTCCTTTCTTGGCAGTGTTCTCATAAAATATCCAGTGTTTGAAATCAGAAACAGATTTTCTGTGATGTCTTAAATGCATATTCCAAGTCCAGCTAGGCAAGCAAAAATTTGTACAAGTTCCTTATTTATTTATTGTTTTCTGTTTAAAGTTTGGGGGTTCGTTTTTGGGGGTGGTGGATAACAGGAGGCCAAAATGAAGGCGGGGATGTGTACTAATTTAGTGAGTGTAGTTGAAGTCTGAGGCTGATCATGGGGCATTTATTCCTCTGGCTTAGCTCAGAGAGAAATAAAAAAATCTGAAATTGTTTAATCACAATGGGACTTATGAGTCAGACCCATTCTTTTTGTCGGGTTTTTATATCATACAGGTTATTTTAATAGGGTGAGTAACCTTGAGGACGTTTCTTATCAGTAATTATTCAAAATGCAAAAACAAATGCAGAATTAGTACAAAAAATGAGAACTAAGATTATGACTTTGTGATTAAAAAAAACTATTTCTGAAAGAAGAGCTCTGCTATTTTTCATGTCTCCAAATATCTTACTGAGTTACTTTCTGCTGTGCTTTTCTCAGTTGTGGGAATTTGGGGTTTTTTTGTTCGTTGGTTGGTTTTTACTTTGGTTTTTTGTTTGGTTCTCCCCCCTCCTACCCCCGGTTTTCCTACCCATATTCAAGTGAATGGCTCCCTGGTTCATCTCAGATGCAGCTGTGATCTGTCACTCTTCTTGTCTCTATGGGCTGAATGTAAGCGTTCACAGTTACACCTGTGTGAATTCCTAGCATGCCAGCAGAGCCACAAAGAGCTCTGTCAGACGTGGTATATTCACTTGCTATGGACAAAGACAGTTTTAATTATTAAATATTTTAGTGTTTAAGATTATTACTATTATTAATATTAAAGATTTTAGTGTTTAAGATTGCTTAAAGTTTGGCGGTTTTGTTGCTTGGATGTCAGCTTTGTTATCTCCTGCTGAAGGAAGGAGTAGTACAGAGGTAGGGAAGGTATGTCTGTGGCTGAGGCTTCTGCTACAGGACTGGCCTCTCGCCATCAGGCGACAGTGAGTGGGAATTGCTGCTAACCGCGCCTGGAAGTACAAAATGAAATTGAACATAACAGAGGGAAGATTATAGGCCTGGATAATAACATTCATGCTGCAGTTAGCCAGATGCTCAGATATACTGATAATCCCCATGGACTTCTTTTTTCTCTGAAGTATTACTAGGTTGCTTCACCTGTGGTTACACTCCTGTCCTCTAATGCTGTACTTGAGCACCAAGGAGAACAGTGTTTCTGCTTGGATGAAATTACAGTTAAATACATTGAAAGGGAGCAGTATTTATAAAAGCAAAGTGAATTTCCAAAGGCAGCAGGATGCCTGAGTGGCTGAGCTGCAGTTGTGCTCCTGCTGCCCACCTTACTTGTTTCTTGGCTCTGTTTGCAGCAAAAGGGGCAAATGGAAACCTTGGAGAGTACTTCTGCCATGCTGACCCGTTGGAGGAGAGTGGTGTATCCCAGCTCTTGTTTCTGCACTTGAGAGATTTCATCTTAAGTACTTTTGTTTGCCACATTGTGTAAGCAGCTCCTGCTGTTTCATTTGACTGCTTCTGATGAGACCACCAAATGGCATGGGCACAGAACCTGCAGAATGAATGCCTATTGTGTGCTGTGGTTTTGCTTTGCTCTTTTTCTGGCCATAGAACAGGGTGTGGGTGCCTATTATTTCCGTTAAATTTTTAAGAAGGCAAATGGCAGTGGATGAAGCAGGATGAAAATAATCAACATTACATGAAAACACCTTCTGGCAGGTACACCAGCCTTTCCCAGGTGACACAAGTCTTTCACCTTAGAGTGGTATGGTGACAAAGCAAGTTGTATAGACTGAGCTGTGAAATAAGTTAGCATTGAACCTCTCCTTCAGTAAAACTTTAGTTGATGATTGGACGTGTGGAGGTCAGGATAGACTTCTGTGTACGCCCAGCTTTCAGTACTTGAATTTGGCTTATGCTTTGCAAACTCAGTGCTGTATAAGTGTACACAGGCAAAAACACTTGATGTCTATTATTAGTTTACTCAGGTGGTGTTCAGTCTTTAAGACTGAAAATTGCCTCATCTGCTGCCACAACTGTATCAATAACACACAGCTTTTCCTTAGACTCTATTTTTTCTTTCATATGAGCATTTAATGCACACTGGACCTTCTGCTCCACATCGGGTTCTTTACTGCAACCTGTAACAGGAGCCGTTTGCACAAATTCACACAGCACTGCAGTTCTGAAGAGGTCCTGTTGGTAAATGAATCGTAAGTGGAGAGATCATCTGCTGTTTTCCTTGACCTGCTACTGTTTGCTTTTAAACAATATCTCTTAACCTCCTCCATCGTCTGGAGCTCTGCGAGTACGATGTAGGTGGTGAATTGTGTGCAAAACAGTAGCAGAGGGCAGTGAATTTCTGTCGCATTGCAGCAAGAAGACAACACTTAAGCAGCAAAAAACTTGTAGGCTAGAGAATGTTAAAACAGATGTAAGAAGTAGCATGTGCAGCTGATTGGATTCATAAGCATTGAAAGAATTTAATGTTGAAGCTGTCTTCAAAGCAGCATGCATTTACTTGGAACCTATAAATACCTTCATACATTTTTCAGAGGTTTAAGCTTAGTGATGATTTCACATTGTTTAATGCAACAGCATTACTACATTTGTACTGTCCGTGCTTGTCAGTCTTCTACATTCGCTTTCCTCCGTTCCTCCACAACAGCATTTGTGCAGATGACCAGTGTTACCTCTGGAAAAATGCCAGAAACCTTTGTCAATGGGAGACCTGTTCCCTGTGAAACCACATTGCCTGGTATTAAGAGATGGAAATTTTGTTAATTCTTTTATTCAGAGTTCTGTCACAGCTGTGATCTTGCTTGTGGTTAATGACAGGCGAAGCAGTCTATAATTACCCCAGGCATCTTTTTTTTAATGCTGGCCCAGCACTGTCTGACTTCCAGTCCTCTAGAGCATCCCACTTTATTTTAGCTGTAATAAAAAAAAACAAACAAAAAACAAAAAGTTGGAAAATGTTTTTGGCATTTGAAGCTCTTGTCTAACTCTTAATCTTTCATCCCTTAAAATATTTTAAACTTAATTGATGGTCATATGTAGAGGAATTACAAAATCGTGGCTTATTTAGTCTAGTTGGTAGCTTGGGAAGTAAATACCACAAAGAGGGAGGAAACCTGTTGAAGTCCAAGGAGAGTATTGGCATGAGATGAATGGTTAGTGGGTTCTGAATTAATTGAAGTCAGACATGAAAAAGTCCCAAACCATCTGAGGCGGGAAGTTGTGCAACAGACTTCCAAACATGCTAATGTAGACAAAGAAGTGTTTTAAGGACAGTTCTAAGTAAGTTTGAGGAGACTTTAAGTCAGGATTTCTGGAGATAGCAAGGGAAGTTTGTGACAGAAGGCCGTGGGGCTACATGAAGGCTTGGGGAGAGGATTGCATTTGTCCTGTGCATATGTTGTCATCATCTTGTGTTTAAGTGACTCTGGTTCTCCTGTGAAGACCCTTTACATACGTAATTGTAGAAGTTTCTCTATATTCATCTGTTGCTCACTGGAGGCTGGTCACAGGGAAAGGCAAGATGAGAAGCAAGGTGTGCTGTAGGTCCTCATGGTGCAGGTGTACCCTGCTCACCCCATCTTTCCTTTTAGATTGAGCAAGTGATACTGCTGAGACAGAAATTTCCCCACAAGCTCCGCCTGGTCGGGGCCCCTGGACATCTCCTGTCCTCTTCTAGAGTGGGCTGCACTTGCCCTAGGAGTCTTGAAGAATTGCTGCCCTCACAGGGGCTTTGGACCTTGAAGACGCCTTTCAGTTTACTCTTGGTCTTGCCCTGTAAGAAAATGTAGCTAGCTATGTAGTGAGGTATTTTGGAATATTTTATGTGCCTTCTAGCCTTAAGAGAACTGCTGCATCTTCAACATGCTTACATGGAATAAAGAAGCATGACGCTTAAGTAGTAAGGAAAACCCAGGCTTTTCCTCATTTTTAAGGTCAATCAGTTGAATGCTCTTGCCTGAAGCCTTCATTTGCAGGGAGTTTTGTGTTCAATGGAAAGAAGGCTTTATACCACTTGAATGCAAAAATAGACCCTTGTTTAGGCAGTCTGCTTTTTGGGTTGTTTGGTTTTGTTTTTTACTAGTGAGCAGACAAGAAATGAAACCTATAAGCAACTGGATTTATTAATTTGCATGCTTACACTGGCACATATATGGATGGCTGCTCTTTCCACTGATTTTTGTGGAGGTCGCCCATTTGACTTGCATTTTTTTCACAGAGCAGTAACTCCAGATGCCAAGAAGGGGCACTGATAGGCTGTGTAGCAGCTATAGCACCTGCATGGAATCCATTGTGTTGGAAAATCAGTTATTGTAAGAGCAGTTGTCTTCCATAACTCCATATTCTGCGTGAAAAAGCAGTCCAGCAAGTTGGTTGCTCAAGATAGAGAAGTGACCTGAGGGGTGGTTGTAGCCAGGAGGAGGTTGCTCTCTTCTCTCAGGTGGCCAGCGCCAGAACGAGAGGACACAGCCTCAGGCTGCGCCAGGGGAAGTTTAGGCTCGAGATGAGGAGAAAATTCTTCACTGAGAGAGTCATTGGACACTGGAATGGGCTGCCCAGGGAGGTGGTGGAGTCGCCGTCCCTGGAGCTGTTCAAGGCAGGATTGGACGTGGCACTTGGTGCCATGGTCTAGCCTTGAGCTCTGTGGTAAAGGGTTGGACTTGATGATCTGTGAGGTCTCTTCCAACCTTGGTGATACTGTGAGACTGTGACAAGTCAATACGAGTAAAAATCAAGACTATGTAATTGATACTAAAAGGTTTATGCATCGTACAAATACGTTCTTGATCTAGAACTCAAGAAGAACATACTTCTTTGACTTTGTTTTGGATTGAAATATTGCTACTTTGTACTGCTCCTCGTTAGCTTAATCTTTTCCATGCATGTTTTTGTCATTACTCTTTCTAATGGCATTTGATGCATTGTTCTGCCATGATCTGTAAATCCAACAGTTCACTTATTCCTTTTGAGAAACCTTAATATGGCCTGTTGGACAGTAGGTGGGATGTAATTAGTTGTAATTCCCAAGAAGCTTAGTGCCGACAAGCTTATCTTATATAAACATATTTTCAGTAAATGTGACATTTCAGATTAAAAAAAAAAATGTGCAAAACCATTCCAAGTAATGTGCTATCTGATACAAACCATTGCTTTAGTTCTTTTAACATACTTCTCTTAGCTGTGGTATAGCCTTCCCTTAGGCTGCTGACAGAAGCGTGTGACAGTTGCTCTTTTCATTGGTTGTGCATTTAAGCGTAATAAAACTGCCTTACCTTAAGCTCACAGCAGCGATTATAAGAAGCTTTATCTACGCTGGCTAGTAGCATGACAGAAGAGAGAGCTGATCTGTAGTGTGGAGTAGTTGTTGAGGTCCTTGCACCTGCAGTGCAACCAGTGGTAGGGAGATCATCAGGGTCACACCAAAAGGAGCATCCCTGAGTTGAACTGAAGTGTGGCTGAGATGTGCACCAGTAATGCAGGAAGACCTTTTAAGGCTGGAAAGCAAAAAATATAAGCACTGCATTTCTTACTTTTATGACAGTTATATCTGCCATTCTTGCTTATTCATTGATGTTTTTGTTGTTGCATTACATTTTAATGCATTTGTATCTAATGTATTGTGATGGTTTGGGTGTTCCCTGCCCCCTCCCACTTTGGAAATCACCCAGACTAGACTCAGCAGCTCTGGAAATTGAATGAAGCTTTATATTTACAGCTTAGCACAATACACAAGCAGATATTTACAATATATGCAATTATATACAGAAATATACAAGTTAAAAAGCAATACAGAAACACAACAGCCCTCCCAGAAACCAGGGTCCCCAGGAGGGGCTCTCAAGCACCCTTCCACCTTTCCTCCCACCCCTCAACCTTACCCAAGATCTTGCCTTATGCTTAAAATAGTACAGAGGGTTAAGAAGCAGGTGGATTAGTCACAAAGACAGCAGGTTAGGTTACAGAGAGAGAGAAGTTCAGCCCAAAGCCCAGGCAGCGACTGTGTTACCTTTGTTTTTGGTCTTGTTCTTATACATCTCAGCAAGCCTATGAGTGAAGCAGACATCACCATTGTTTCCTTTTCACAGCCTGTAATCTAATTCTTCTCACCAAAACATTCTAGCTAGCTTCAAACTAGCACATGTATTAGCTGTTGCTCTGTGGCCTGAAAGTGTGAGCAAACTCCTTTGTCCAGCAGCAGGTGACAGATGTGCTTTTCAGTGTTGAGTGTTGTGCCCTACAGAGTAGAAAGTTTTGACGTTGTGGGGCTTTCTGTCTAAAATGGGTAAGCAAGAGATGAGCTCATCTTGTGGCATTTCAAGGTTGTGTTTTACTATGCACTCTATTAGTAAAACTGAATTTCACTTTCTTCCCTTCCTACATGGACCTCAAGAGCAGTTCTTTATAGGGCATTCATCAAAGCACTCTGACCTCATGAAGCCAAACTGTTTTTACAAGCACCTGCTAAAAATGAACTCCATCACAGATTTTAATTCTTTTAACTATTTTTGTTGTTTTAATCTTGAAAGCCTTGCTCCCCATTGCACACCTGGCTGCAGAAGGCCTTCCCTGGAACATGTGTGTCCAGGAGGTGGCACTGTATTTTTGATAGCAGTGATGGTGTGCATGAACAGAAGGCAGCATTTGCAGAGCATCTTCTCCAGCAAGAGGAGGGCTAGGATGCTGTAGTCTAATGACTGAAGGCTGCTTTTTAAGGTGGCTTTCATAAAGCAGTGTAAGTTGCTTTCATATTCTGTATTGAAAATCCCACTGTGTGTGGACTCTTCCAGTGAGCTGCTTTGGTGGTATGGAGGTCACTGCTGCTCTGTATTGGAAAGGCATTTCCTTCTTTTAAATGCATTAAAGGAATAAATAGGAATGAGAGAAAATAGGAGTGAGGAGATTTCTTCTTTCTGTTACCATGGTAATGAGCTTAATGAGCAGATCTTGAACCCGTAATCCTACCCATCTCTGAATTGCTATTTGAGTTGTAAAATAAGCTGGTAGAGATGTGTCTCCTTTGCTCACAGAAGGGGTGGGTGTACCAGTGTTACCAGCACAGCCATCCATTGTGCCTCCAGCCTGGAAGCTGCCTTCTCCCTCTGCTTTTGGCAGCATTATCTTTGGCTCCACATTTTCAGAAGCATCAGTGTATGCATGGGACCCTCCCTGGAGTAAGGCAACAAGAATGGCTTCTTTTTTAACCACTAGCAGTAATATCTAATTGCTTCTGTCTCACCAGCAGCTGTCTTCTCTTCTGAATGTGCATCATCCTCTTCCCCAAGGTGGTCTGGTTCACAGAATGCACCAACCAAAATCCTTTCTCTTTCTTTCTGTATGACAACAGAACTAAAATGGAAAGGCATAAAAAGGCTTTTCTGACTTACCTGCTGCTTATGCAGCTGGCTTCATTTGCTTTCTCATTTAAATATAGCAAAGCAGTGATCAGTAGTTAATATCCAACATAGGACATTGCTTGTTGCTCTTAAGAAGGCTACCCAATTGAAAGCAAAGATGAATATTCAGGCCACAGAAGTGTATTCTTCGAGTTCCTAAGGACTGCCATTAATGCCATGCAAAGCCTGATTTTCTCCTCTAGTGTCTTACATATGCGTTGTATATCAAAGTACTTGTACCTAAAAAGTAATTGCAGAGTGCTTTTACAGAACAGCAAAGGAGAAATTAAGTTATAGAAGAGAGAGTAATGGATTTGTGCAGAGCTGATGAAGCATAGATATAGGTATGGGGAAGCTGTTCCAGACAGTAAAAGAAGACTCATCCCCCACTGTCAGCATGAGAGATTTGTATATGAAGAGATAGAAAAAAATCTTTTGATAGAAGAAAAGCAAGGAAAAGTATATGCAGCAGTCTGCATAGTTTTAATGGGAGGGGTGTTAATTGAGACCTGCCTAGTGGATGAGGGAAAGGCTGTGGACATTGTCTACCTGGACTTCAGTAAATCCTTTGACACCATCTCCCACAGCATTCTCCTTGAGAAACTTGTGGCCCATTGCACAGACAGGTGGACTCTGCTGGATTAAAAACTGGCTGTATGGCTGAGTTCAAAGAGTTGTGATGAACAAAGTTAAATCCAGCTGCTGTCTGGTCACAAGTGGTGTCCCCTAGGTCTTGGCATTGGGGCCAGTTCTGTTTAATATCTTTATTAATGATTTGGATGAGGGGATTGAGTGCACCCTCAGCAAGCTTGCAGATGACACTAAATTGAGCAGAAGTGTTGATCTGCTTGAGAGTAGGAAGGCATTGCAAAGAGATCAGGACAAGTTAAATCCATGGACTGAAGCCAACAGGATGAGGTTTAACAAGACCAAGTGCTGGGTCCTGCACTTTGGTCACAACAACCCCAAGCAATGGTACAGGCTTGGGGAAGAGTGTTGGAAAGCAGCCTGGTGGAAAAAGATGGGTGCTGGCAGTCAGCCAGCTGAACATGGGCCAGCAGCATGCCCAAGGGGCCCAGAAGGCCAATAGCATCCCAGCTTGTATCTAAAACAGTGTGTCCAGCAGAAGTAGGGAAGCACTTGTGCCACTCTACTCTGCCCTGGTGAGGCCACAGCTTGAGTACTGTGTTCAGTTCTGGATGCCACAGTATAGGAAAGACATTGAGGTCCTCGAGCCTGTCCAGAGAAGAGCAACAAGGCTGGTGAGGGGTTTGGAGAGCATGTCCTATGAGAAGCAGCTGAGGGAGCTGCAGTTGTTTAGTCTGGGGAAGAGAAGGCAAAGGGGAAATCTTACTGCTCTCTAAAACTGCCCAAAAGGAGGTTGTAGTGAGGCCAGTGTTGATCTCTTCTCCCAGGTACCTAATGATAGGATGAGAGGAAATGGGTTTAAGTTGTGCCAGGGGAGGTTTAGATTGTACACTAGGAAAACCTTCTTTATTGAAAGAGTAGTGAGGCATTGGAACAGGCTGCCCAAGGAGGTGATGGAGTCACCATCCCTGGAGCTGTTTGAGGAGTGTGTAGATGTGATGCTTCAGAATACAGTTTAGTGGTCATGGTAGATAGGTCGCAGTTGGACATCATGATCTTTAAGGTCTTTTCCAACCTTAATGATTCTCTGTGATTCTATGATCTCCCTATGCTCTGATGTCTGTCAGTATTGCGTGAGCTCACCTTATGTTGAGCTTGCTTTAAGTGCTGTGAAGTTGCTTCCTGTTTGAGAGATTCAGTTAAGAAGTGAATTACAGTAACTTGAAATGGTTTTTTTTCCCCCTTTATTTTGAAATTCTTTAGCATTTGTCTCTATAGATGTGCTTAAGGAACTGGAGTTAAGGCTTCAGACATGCTAAGTTAATTCACAGGAAAGAGGGAAGGTGCATGCACAGGCCAGGAGAGCATGACATCCTGTGTCCAATCTGGCCATTGCCAGCTCTTGAGAATGTCATGGTGCTCCTGTGGTGGGCATGTCCTTATTCTTGTAAGTGTCCAACTGTAAAGGGAGGATATTTCCTCTCCAAGAGTATTATTTTAAGGACTAGATAATGCTATATGACTCAAATGAAGGAAGACGAATGTATAATTTTCTGGTTTTGTTGTTTGAAAAATGGCTGTTGAAGTATGGTTTAAAACCTCCACATGATCAGCTCAAAAGCATAGAATACACCAACTCATCACTGCTAAAAATAGAATCACTGTCTAATTAGGGCAAAGTTTATCCCTTTGGATTTCTACAGTCTCTCTTCAGTTTCCAATGTGGTTGTTGGGCTTGCACTGAAAATTACTTTGAATGGTTTTGTTGAGCATGGTGTTCATAAAAGTGCCATGATATCACTACACTCTGCATATTAGTGTTTCCCCCTCTATCTAGGGAATCTGCAAATTGTACATAAAGATTGATCATACTTTTTTTTTGCATAGCTTCTTTATAAAGATTATCTTAATATCAGAGCAAGTATTAAGACCACGTGTGCTGAGTTAACAGCCACCACCCCTGATCTCTCCCACACAGTTGAGAGGAGAAGTAACAAAGAAAACCCGGGTTGAGGTAGCAAGTTGAGATCAAGCTTTCCTGGAAATGAGATCATACAATGCATAGCTACCTTAGCCTGTTTGCAGAAAAGCACAGCAAAATGCAGAAGCCGCAGCAAATGCTAGCAACCTCCTCCATGCCCCAACCTTCAGCTAGCCCAATGGAAAAGACCAGCACCCCAAACCTGGAAACCTGAGGCAGCAAACAGAATGGGAAGCCTCTCATGTTACAATCTGAACTTCAAGCCCCATGATACCTCGCTCCAGCCAGCACTTTCATTTTGAAGCTGACATGACAGCAGCATGATATTGAATATCAGCAGCAGATCCCACTCAACCTATGACATTCTCCACCCCTTATTCTATACCATTTATGTCATGCCTAGCAGCAATTAACATCAAACAACAGACATCAGACATCATTCACTATCTATTCTCACTCAAAATGAGATTACTTTTGAGTACATAGAGGACTTCTCACTGCAGATGCTCTGGAGCTCCACCCTGTTCCAGTAGATTTTGGATCAGTCCATGACCAGTCCAAATGGTGAGGCTGTACTTCCTCCCTTAGGACAGGCAATTCCAGTTAACTCCTTCCACACACCCCCAAGTGAAAGCAAACTGTGGCTTGCATTCTGATGCTCTCCTTCCAACACATCCAGGTGTTGGGATCCCCCTGTCACACCAGAAAGACAGATGGGTTCCACCTCATAGTTTGATGTCATCAGAGTACACTGTGAGCCTGTACCTACTAAAGCTGTACACTCTCATGGGTTCAATTTGCCAAGCCATTGATTCTGTACAGTCCAATAAACCCAGTTGTCCCTCTTCTCTGTCTGGTTGGAAGCAGGTTCCTTCCAATTCTGACTGGGATCACTTGCATGCTGTGAAGATGCTTTGGGAGTCTCTTCAGGAGGATCAGAAGCAGCATCAGTTCTTCTGCTGTCTTTGGAGTACTTTCTACTGGAAACTGGGGCAGTGTTCTTCCAGGAAGAACTTCCTTGTAATCGGTGTACTTGTGCAGCCAGGACTGAAGTGGGTTTTCCATCCCGCTTCCTCATGTCCTCCCTGTGGTCATGTAAGTAAAACCACAGGGTATGCATACTGTGTGTACCTTCCAGATTCTCTCCCTTGGACAGGGAAGCACCTGCTCCTCATGGCTGAAACATGGGACCATATAGGTGGGGAACAGAACAGGTTCTCTTGGATTCACTTGATCTTCCAGGTCAGTTCTTTCACAGCTGAAATACAGACCCATACAGAGGAAGAGAGAGTTGCCTTGCATTGCTGGGGCCTTTTAGTCATTTCATCCATTATTTGGCCTTGGTCATCTTCCAAAGCCAGAGATAAAGAATGACATGACATGACTGTACTGTGATTCCAAATTACAAATCCAAATCACAGAGTACCTGCTGGATATATCATATATATATATGCTTGTCAAACTCCTGTGTGTAGTAAGTCATCACTATGACTGCTGTTCTCAGGACTAAGAAGCATATGTTCTTGCCTAATAAAAGGGCTAATACTATATTTGGTTGCTGGTGTTAAATTTTGTTTTGTGTAATCCCTGAGTTAGTCACAGTTTTGGGAAGCTCTTTAAACTCTTAAGAGTCTCTCCAGATATGACAGTGTTTCTAGTATAATGTAATCAGTTTTCTCCCTAATTATTCAGGCTTTACCTAATAGAGCCTGACTGTAAAGAGGTGATTTAGGAAAAATGAAATATGCTGATAATGACGAATATGCATGTTTAATAGTCTACTATTAGAACATTCATGCTTACATTACAAATAGTTCCATTTTTAAAAGGTGTAAAAAAGATTAATGAAGGAAATAAAATGTTATTTTGGGGAAGTCTTTATGTAAATGATGGCTCAAGGCTGAGAAAAATGAACAGCCTCACTTTTGTGGATTTGAAAAAATACAGCTGTAGATTCAGTACAGTAAATTAACTTTAATCAGAAGGTTTTTAGTAATTTTTTGGTGAAATTTTGATTTGGTCATGTTTAGAAATTATTACTCTATTATAGACACAGTACAAAATAATAATTAACAGGATTTTTGGGAAAGAAACTAGAAGAGGCAATGTACACAATGTCTTGCATCAGATGGTGCATCCTCTTCCTAGCTCTTTATGGTTTTGCATTTGCTAGTTGCTGAGATCATAACCATCACCAAATCTTTTATCATCTATGTTACCAAGATCTTCAGTCTTCAAGGAAAAAGATTATTCTTCAAGTAAAAAATCTGTGGGGACATTAATGCCTACCATATGGTAAATATACTTGCTAAACTGGATTTCAGCACTGATCTCATTATTGCACATCAGCCTTACTTTGTGAGTGCACATCGGAAACATGGTTGCTTCAGGGTGTCTGCAGTCTAGAGAAGCGCGTGGTATCTGCCACAGGGACTCTAGGCCAATGCGTTATCCTGTCATCTTGTTAAGTGTTTGGGAACATCTAAGGCTGCTGAGCATTGAATTTTGCCTGTATCCCCTGTTGTCTTGCTCCTGTGTTTGCAGTGCATGTTATCCAGTAATTCTGGTTTGATGAAACTTTTATGTCAAGTGGCATGATCATGTCGAGATACAAAGACTGCATGCAAACGTCAGCTCATACCCTTCTGAAATATAACTTGGGAACATGATTTGGAGTTGTTAAAAAGCATATCAGCAATACAGCTGTATTCTTGTTTCATAAAAGATACCATTCCTGTCTTCAGGAGCAATAAGTACAAGCCTCAGTGCACTCTTTTAGGCTGTTGTTGCTTGGAAGTTTTGTGGATCACAGGAGTGACTCTTCCCAAGACCCTTGACAATCGCAGGGAATTGAAAGCATGAGACAGCAGGCGCAGTGGCTAGACAAGTGGGTTACAGAGATACAGTCCTATTAGGGAGGCATTAACAGGGCCTCCTTATGAACTGGTTCACTAACAGCACTCTCAGGGATTCATCCCACCCAGGAGGACTGTCTAGACATTCATTTATTCTGGCGGATGCAAGAATATTGGCGTGGTTGATGAGTGAGTCGAACTCGGCTAGTGTTAATCACAGCTTGTCTTTCTCATAGTCTGATGAGTAAATGTACTTGGCTTTGTAAATTTGTGTTTGCCTCAGACGCTGGCTGCAAGCGTTCAATTTCTGCCCGTGAGTTTCTGCTCTACGTACAGATGAGTCTGTGGTGCCGACAGCTATTGCCTGTGCTGTTGGCTCATTTTCTCCCTTCCACTCGTATTTTTGCAGGTGTTTAAAATTGTTGTCCAAAGATGTAAAATTGTGGACAGTGCTTGTTTCGTCTTTATTTTTTTTTTTAAAGCCACCTGACATTTCACTTCTCCAGCTTGTGTTCATCTACTCACAAGTGAGGCTGGACTGTGTGAGGTGTGTGTCTAAGGTGTTACACAGTGATAATTATTTGCTCAGGTCACTGTGCGGTGTAAGGGTATGTTAAACACAAACCCCAAACACCAAGCGCAAGCCAATTTCTTGCTGACTTTCTCCAGTTTGCCAGGACAGTTGAGTCAGTGTTGCAGACAGTTTATGCTGGGTGGTGCTTTCTGTTTTGAGTGTTGATGGCACACTGGTGCAGTGCCTACGGGCAGCTGATGTATACACCCAGCCTTCAGGCTGCTACTGCCAGTGTAGGCAGCAGGAGATGTGTATGTGTCAGGGAGAGAGGTACACTCTGATTTGAATTTTCATTACTGGGGTGTTTTTTGGTGTCATGTGTGTAGGTTTTTTTGGTTTTGTTGATTTGATTGGGTTTTTTTTGCTTGTTGTGGTCTTGGTGCTGGTTATTTTTGTTTTCCTGTTAAACAGTAGGGGTTTTGTATGATTTTTTTTTTCAGTCCAAAGGTTTATGGTGGGTATCAAGCAAACAGCAAATAAAGCCTTTTCTAAAACGTGTAATACTTACCTGACACTGTTGAGCTCCTATACAGAGAGCAGCCACTTTCATGAAAGCTACGGGTTGTAACTAAAGTGTTTAAAAAGAAAGCAGAGTAAGACTTGACCTTTGTTGTACTGTACTTGGGATTTTGTTATCCTCTGTTTTTTAAAAGCAAGTGTAAGAGTGTGAAAGTCCATGTAATGTTTTGAACAATATAAAATAAAAGCAGACTTAAAGTTGCTGAAGACAGTAGTATATGCAGGGCACAAGTCTCTTTATGTGCAATTTTTCTCACAGTCCCAATCTGACCATACTGTTGCAGCTATTTCAGAAGCCCAGGAAGAACCTGCTCCCTGGATACCAGAGAAAAACATTATGCGGGATGCAAGATTAGAGTCGATGTGGTTAACAGCATGGAAACTCTCACCTAGCAATACATTATTTGGGAGCAGGGAGGTGCCACAGCCTAAAGGCTTGTGGATGAGGCTAAAAGAACTGAGAATACTGGAACTCTAATCCTGGCTTTTCCACTCTGTGGAAAAGGTTATTAAATCTCTTTGGGACTATGTCTTTGTCTTTAAATAGGAATAAAATCTACTTTCTAGAGACATTGCAAGGATTTATGTATTTATGCAGTACTGAGTGCAAACTGGCTTGTACCTTGCATTCAACATCAGTCCAATTGTAGTCTAACCTTGGAAGATGCCTTCTTGTGATTCTGACTTGGAGAGGGAGTTTCCCTACTAAAGTCCACATACTGAAATCACAACGCTTTGCTCTTTTTTATTCATTGTTCTGCATATTTTTCTTATCTTATTCTAGAATACAAAAGTAAACGTTCCTGTTCTTGGCAGAACTGCCAGGATGCAGTTCTTTAGCCGTCAGTGTCACAGTGATTACTGTATGTTAGCTTTAAATAAGCTGCTCGGTACGGCCATCTGCCTATGGGCAGAGTACCTGTTGTTCAGGGGGTGGTGAGTAATCGGGGATAAGGCTTAGGGGAAGCAGCAGGCTGGAGTGGAAGCAGGAAGTGAGAACTCTGAAATCTCTGGCAGGTGACTGTGGCGTTCCCAGCTCGCTGCTGCTTGTATTCTCTAGCTCGTGGAAGTGGGGCAGGGTATCCAGCAGCTGGAGGGAGCTGCTTAACCAGGTGGTTCCTCTTTTAGCTTTCCTTAATTTCTTTTAACAGGCTAGCAGAATCCTATCCAAAACAGTTCCCAGCATAATGGAATAGCTTAGCTTGCCGAACTGCAAAGGAGGAGAAAATACTTTCCTTTGCAGCCTTTTGCATGCGTCCGTTCAAGGGTTATGAGCAGGCCACTCCCTTCTGCTCCCAACTAGCCATTGGGGACAGCAGGAACATCTTTGAGAGCAGCATCTCACAATGATTGCCTATGTGCACTGCCTGCCCTCAGACCCGATGGTCGGGTGCCTCGGCAGGAGCAAGTGGCAGCCCGGCTGCAACGATGAGGAGGAGGAACTTATCCCGCTGTATTCCAGCAAAATGGGAAACGCTCACACCAAGCTGCCCGGGCGCATCAAGAAAAAGTTACTGAGCAAAGACGACGACTCCTTCTGGCCAAGTAAGAAAGATCAGTTCCTTTTTGGTAGTTGTTTTGGTCGTTTAGCAGTGTGTCATCATTACGGAGGAAATAATTACAACAGACGTAAACAAGGAAAGTGCTTTTATTTCTCCTACTTATTTAGAGGATATGAACATTGGGAAAAACATTCTAATGAAAATAATATATTCCCACTTCAGGTGAGCACAGGCAAATATCCCATCCGGTGGGACTGCTAAGTTGATACAGGATGGCACTGTACATGTGGTATGTCCACGTCTGAGAGACCTTGAGCACTTGCTTTTCCTTCAGTAATGCTCCTTTTCAACAAAGTGATTGGCTTAGATAAGTGGAGCTGTTTATGTGGCACTCAAAATCAGTAGAAGCAATCAGTGGATGAAAAGGACAGGAAAATATAAGACAGAGATCTAAAAGACTAAAAGATGCATAGTGGGTTTGACAGGTGCTTATTAGAAACAAACCAAACTTTTGAATATACTTAGCTCTAAGGTTATTTTCGCTCTGAATGTGACAAGCAAGAATTCCTGAATTGTGATGACTCTCCTTTTTAAGTCTGTATAGTTTCAGGTTTCACTGGTGAATACAGATGACAAATAGGGCGAGAATAGACAGACAGTGGTAATGTTCATCTGCTTTTATTGTTTTCAGTCTTACTGCTTGCCTTCTTTTTTGTTTTTCTGACCACCTAAGCAAAGGGACCCCGCTGTCTGTGGAATGGTTGCTCAAAAAAGTGTCTTTAAGGGTGATGGGGGAGAAATTTCACAAGACAAAGAAAGCTTTTCCTGAAAAGCCAGTTGGCTGGCTATCTTGCACCAGGCCTTTAAAAAACAAACAAGCAAACCAACAAAAAAAAAAAAAAGGAGGAAAAAGTGCATGAATATATTTGCAATTCTGTTGATTTTTCCTTTCTTCATTAGTCTCATGCTGATCATCTGACAATGGCTAGTTAACAGCAATTGAAAACCCATCATCTAGCCACACCATGTGAACATGTTACTGAAAACACCTGTATGTCTCTTTTCTGTATGCTCTATCTAGTTCTAAGCAAGCTTCATTTGATATCCCCTCCTGTTAGAGTGTGATTAACCATATGGGTGTTACAGGCCGTCTTTGAGAGGAAGTAATGCCTTAAAATGTGGGGAAAGAAAAATCCGTCTCATCTGCTGAATTCTTGTATTTTAGAGCACAGAGTGAATTCTGGTTCGTTCAGGAAGGAAAATGAAAATGCTTCCTTTATGTAAAATTAACATAGTTCCTGTACTGTGGCACCTGGACACTATGAAGAGGCTAGGTACTACAAAGTGGTTCCAGGGATGCGTTTAAGGAGAGGGACGTGGTCCCTCTGTGCCCCAGCCAGCTTGGGGGCATGTCTCTCTTGATGGGTGACAAGTTAATTCATTCCTACAGGACACTGACTTTCAGAGATGGTTCCTATCGAAGGTGTTGCTCTGACTGTCAAGCTCAGAACATCAGGAGCATCCATTTGAACCCGCTTCTCAAGACTGTGAAAATGGGATTGAGGAACACTAAGAAATCCCTGCTTCCTCCCTGCAGCCTGCCTCCTTTTTCTCTTTGTGCTGTCTGTAGGGAAAGGTGTCCCTACCCTCCTTTCTGAAATGCACTTGAATTGAAATTAATAAACTTTGCATAAGATGAGACAGAGAAAATAATTACATGCTGCAGTATTAGAAATGGATAAGTACTTGCTGATGATCTTAAATCTTCTTTTCACGTAAAAACTTTGGAAAGTGAACCACAGGGATTTCTCTTTAGTATTTTATGCACTTCAGTAGCTGAATCACTTTAAGGCACTGTCTACTTGGAAAAGAACTTCATGACCTCTGAATTGAAATTATTTAAATAGGTATGCAAAGAAGAACCTGGGAAACTTGCTTATCTGAATGGGGTGTGGTAGTTCCTATATTACCCTATCCGAGTGCCTTTTTGTTGCTTCAAGATGTTCCAAATGAAGAGAGAAAATTTCTGTTTGATTCTATGTAATATTTTTTTAATTATGTATGTAATTTTTATTTATAATCAGCATGTTGACAACTAAACAATTGAATTGCTTGACTTAGGATCTACTAAAGCTTTTTAATGTCGTTTGTGGACCATAACAAACTCTTGCATGCTTCAGACCAAGTTTACTCTTGATTTCTTTATGTTGACTTCCACTGATGCCTGGTATGACTCCATGCATTCTGTTTGTGGTTTTTGTTTGTTTGTTTTTTAATTGCAAACGTCTGGAGTTTCAGTATTTAGTCTTGAATCCTTGAAACAGTGATCAGCAAAATTAGTTAACCTGCTTTCTTTCCTGACTTTTCCCAGGATAATTGTTTGTGCTTCAGTGGTGGTGTCCCCTATGGTAGAAGGGTGTGCATGCAGAACTCCAGTTCTGCCCTGCTGCCTCATTTTTTTTCTTCTTAACTCATTTCCAGTCAGTAGAAGGAGAAGAATGACAATGTAATTAAGCCATCAGTTAAAAGTGTTATTTGTGGGACAGAGCTTTGAGGCAGGGAGGCCACATTTCTTTTAAACTCTGTTAATATTTATTTTAAGGAACAAAAGTGTTCAGGAGTGGAAGTGCTTTCTGAGACCTGGTCGAGTGATAACTGCAGAGCACAGCAGGGAATTACTGGCTGAGCTTTATCTCAGCTGATAAAGGCCTCCCTTTGGGGTCCTTATCAAGTGTTATGAGAACTGTGCTTTGAGAGGTTTCACAGTGCTTATGTACTCCACAGAAAATACCCCTGGTAGTGTTAGGGTTGTTTGAAAAGGTAATGCAGTCGTATTATTGAACTTTCTCACAGGCTTGGGGAAGCATCCTCCCAGTAATCCCCAGCAATCCTACTCGCTTTGCAGCATCTCTTCTGCAAAATATTCACTAGTGGTGTGATGTAGAACTGTGGCTATCAAGTCACCACGTTAGGGTTTGGATTTTAACTGTAGCAACTGTCCTGATAAAACTATTAAATCAGTGATTGTGAAGTGGAGGTTCTTCATAACCAGCTGAGCTTTGCTTCAGCATCCGTGGTGCTGTTCCTCTGCCTTTCTTTGCTACCAGTTTGACTCTGAATAGTCAGCAGTACATCCTCTAACAACCTGCTTGCCAGAAACATGGTGTTACAGTGGTGGAGAAACCATCACCATCACATGTTCTTTGGTGACTGCAGACAAACACTATCGGTACAGAGACTCGGTGGTGCTGAGTGGTTGGAAACTGATTATTCCTGTAGCAAAGTTAGGCAGAGGACTTGCCATGGTTGGGTTTAAATATGTGCCGAATTGACGTTTGAGTCTATTGGCAGTGACTGGTGCTGTGGGAGGCTGTCACCTGCTCCTTGTTACAGCATTGCTTGCAATAGCCATTGCTGCTTCAGATTTCACTCGATTTTCAGAGCTCAGAGATGTTGTATGCTGTTGCTAACCTAGCTGAATTGTGGCATCTGTTGACTTTTTGTGATGATTACCTTTTGGTACAGATTTTGGAAGGTTCTTTTCTTTCTTTTACAGATAGAGAAGTGAGCTAGTGGCAGTATCAGATTACTTCTAATGTTTGTTGAACAGTATCTTCAATTATTGGGCTTTTTTCTCAGCATTTTGTTGCCTGCTAGCTTGTGAGAGAATGTTTTCTTCTTAATTCATAACTCTAAGGACGACAGCTCTCTTATCTATCATATTTGTTTTGTGAAAAACATGAAATTTGAAAGAATAATAAGTAAATCTGTTTATAAATGAATGGGATGTTCTGAACTAAGTTGGGTGGTTTATTATTCACTGTTTGCTATGACTTTTATTTTTTGCCCTCAGTCTACCAACAGTGATGGGATTTGAATTTCTCAATTAAAGGGTTTTGTGTGGAAAAAAAAAATCCTTGTGTCTTGGGGGAGGATTCATCCTTTGTCTTCTCATTTAGGAGTGCAAAACAAAGACTTAATTGCTTTCCATCTCAGCAAATCGTGGGCTGTGTGGGGAGCACTGAAGAAGCCTTTGTGGTCTTTGGTGCCCTAAGTGACAGAAGGGCCCAGTCTATTGCAGCGAACTGGCCAGGATGGCTGCTGGAAGAGCCTCATGCAAGTGACTGGCCATTATTTCCCAATTTTATCTGCTGCATTCAGCTCCCATCATAAGAGCTGACAGATCAGATTGTATCAGATAAGTTGGGAATTGATTTGTTTATTAAAGAGAAAGTGACTTCAAGGTAATTTTTATTACGTGCCTTTAAAAAAAACAGTTTATTTTTCTTTCAGTGGTCTTAGATAGAGCTTATCTTATACTTGAGTTTCCATGAATGTTTTGTTCATTGGGCCAAAACAAGCCACTGAAATCTTGCAAAGGAAAGGAATGTTTCCATTTGTGCAAAATTACTTCAGGTCTAGGATAAATGACTACTCTCCTGGTGTGCATTTCAATACATGTCAAGTAGTTTTTACTCATTTTACTGTGTGTTCCCTGTGTGTGCTGTGTAGAAAAGGCCCTTCACCTGTCATTTTCTGGCTGGGCCATAAACATCCAGCTCTGGGTCTCTTGCTCTGCAGTTTGTAATCCTTTTGAGAATCAGATGTAAGAACACTGGATAAAGAAGAACATGGAATATGTGATGTGAAAAGAGACTACTGCTGGGATGTTGTAAAACAGTGAGTCAGTAACATGAATATGAAGGCATTGCTGCGTTGTCTTGCTGAAACAAAATGCTTTGCTAGCCTGCCTGCTCACTGCTAGGGGTGAACTTGCTGTTGCAGTTGCAAGTCAGTGCTGGTGGTGGATGTTTCACGCATTCATCTCTGCATGGGAGCAGATGAGAAGCCATGTGTGGCACTCAGAATCACAAGGAAGAGGCAGAGAGGTTTTGGTACAGAGCTGATTAACATCACTGAAGTGCATCTGGAGGAGTCTGAGTTCAGAGACATCTTTTGTGCAATGTTTTTGGCAACTGGAGGAGGGAGAATCTGCTGAAAGCAGATGGAGCAACAAAAGTGCAAATCCACATGTGAAACAGGTGAGAGTGGAAAGCCTGTGGTTGAAGGTGATGGTTAAGAGCAGACTGAATGGGCTTGTCAGTGCATAAATCTGGGTTTTATGGATGATGGGTACAGTGTGTTTGCAGGTCTTACTGGGAGTTGCTTTATCTAATGCAGTGGATTCAAGAGATGGTTTTGAATGTTATAAGAAAATTAAACTCAAATCATATTAAAGCTGAAACATGGTGAGGAGAAGGTGAAACTCCACAGAAAAGGTAGAAGTACTAAGAGATGCCTTTATCAGCCTGGCTAATGGAGTCACACTAGCCATCAGAAAATGATTATGGCAGCATTATCAGAATCCATTTTTCTATGCCATGTTTCTTACTGTGTTCTGCACTCCCTCAGGCCAACACTTTGAGATGAAGTGATAAAAGGATTTATAGCTTCAGTGCTAGGAAGGCTAAGGCCTCGTTGGAACTCAGCATTGCAAGGGAGGTTAAGGATAACTGAAAGGGCTTCTTCAAATATGTTGCAGGAAAAAACTAACGCTAGAGGCACTGTAGGCCCATTGCTGGATGATATTTTGAGGTCCATTCCAGCCCCTGACATTCTGTGATTTATTGTGCTGGAGGAGTATGAAGCAAATCCTCCTATTAATGAGGTAGTTATGTGTATCGCTGCTTCTAGATCCGGTTTTCCAGGTCTCTGCAGGTTGGTGACTTTCACCCATCTATTGAGTTGGGATGCATGACTCTATGTGCAGGGTAGAGGTAGAATGGTAGAGGCTTTCTGTGGAGTTTGGCACATTTGCACTGCTCCCGCAGCAGAAGTCCTCCTGGTTGCTTGTCTTTTCTTGTTAGCTCTTACTAAATGTGAACACCTTCAAAGGCTTCCTTGCCACTCCTTTATTTTTTCTGTGCCAGCTACTCCTCACACATGTTTTTTTTCCCACACAGTTGGGAAGCCAGAAGCTCTAATAATGACCCCTTGCAAAGGTGTGATAGTGTGTTGCCTTGCAAATGCTTGGTTTGTCAAGCATCTTGTTTGGTGCTTTGTGTATGACACATGTTGCCTCAATTTAAATTTAAATTAAACCTGCACTGCTGCTTCTGCAGAGCCCGTAGTAGGTGGTCATGCAATGATTTAAGCAGGATATTGCTGTAGACATGGTGGGTATGATGACCTCTGTGTTGTTCTCAGTGGGAGCAATGTGGGCCGTGCAGCAAGGACAACCAGTAAAAGGCCTACAACCTCCACAGGGGACACAGACTCTCACTGAGGGTCACTATGCAGACAAAGAAGTCCAGCTTCTGGAGAGCAGCTCCTGAGAGCTGTGGCTGCCAGAGCATCACTGCCATCCACCCCAGCACCTCTGCCTGTTGAGAAATCTCAGTTACATAACTTTGCTGGTGCTGGGGTTCCTGGCCTCCTGCCTGGCCAGGACATGGAGGTTTTACTTCATCTCTTAACTCTTTTTAAAGAGTGTGGAACTGTTCCTGAAACCACTTTTACTCTTGTCTGCCTCCTGCATAAGCCACAGTAATGCCTTTTTAAAGGAAATGCTATCAAATCTGATAGATTATGACAGATTTTTAACCCTCTCTTGTTTCCCTGTCCTAATCTGATGACAAAACATTGAAAAATATGCACACTGCTTGAGCCTCAAGATTTTCAAACTTCTGCTTGGACACAGTTACAGGTCAAGTCTGCTTTTATCCTCTGTCCAGAGCCACATGATACTGCAGATTGTAATACTTAAAGGCACATTCATTCCCTGCAGTCACAGAATCACAGGTCAGGGGCTGGAAGGGACCTCAAATGATCATTCAGTCCAACCCCCCTGCCAGAGCAGGGTCACCTATACCTATCACACAGGAACACAACCAGGCAGGTCTTGAACATCTCCAGAGAAGGAGACTCCACAAACACCCTGGGCAGCCTGTTCCAGTGTTCTATCACCCTCACAGTGAAAAAATATCCTCATGTTTCCATGGAAATTCCTATGCCTCAGCTTCCACCCATTGGCCCATGTCCTGTCGTTGGGCACCACCAAGAAAAGCCTGAAGAAGAGCAATACGTCACTTCTCTCCATAATTCTGGATTGGCTTCTGCAAACCCCTTGGAGGTAAAGCAGACTTGTGCTTTGTTGGCATTGCAGCTGGCAGCATATAAATCTGGTTTACTGATACCTTGTAGTGTTAATAAAAAGGGACATGTTTTAAATAATCCCCAAATGCCAGCAGGCTTAGTGACATTTAAAGCAAGAGTGATGCTGTCAGTTCATCTACAAACAAAAGGAGTACATCTTAATTTGTCTAATTACCCTCTAACATGCAGACCAGCTGCTGCTGTGAACAAAAGCAGTTGATCACACCATTTTATTAATTGCATATTAATTGCCACATTCATGTTAACCATATGGGAGACAGTGGAGTGGAGTGAGGGCTACTTAGACTGGTGGAAAAGAGAAAATTAACTGGCAAAGTGGTGTCTTCAGAGAACAAATCTCAGAATGATAGAATGTCTGGAGCTTGCTAATGCAATCTGAATTTTAGAAGGAATCTGAGTTGGGGGTTTTTTGTTTGTTTTAACTTCCACAATCAATTACTGTATATAAAAGTGAGACAGATTTGGGTGGAAAGGATTGTGCCATGTGTGGTGACTGTGCATCTGTGAAAGCACTCCTGTGCAAGTGAGTGCTCAATTCGTTTGGTGGTTTGCAGAAGGCAGCCTTGCTGGCACCTGGCCATTTGTCACTGCTGTGCCAGTGGATGCACCCACGCTGCCTGGAATCATTTCTCACGGGAGCAAGGCTGGAAGAGCCAAATAGAATATAAAGCTTGCTGATTTTGATACTTTATTTTGCAATCTTGCTGCAAGGATGTAGTCTTGTTAGGTAACAGTGGTAGGTCTTAAGCAGAACTAGGTTTCTTAGACTTCAAAATAAAAGCCTTGGCACAGGTGGCTTGGCTGCTACAGAATACCTACAGCAAGCTGTAGTGGACTGATAGCTGCATGTATCTGGCATCGGATCACCCTGTAGGATGCTGAATGACATTCTTCCTAAGAGTGGAACTGTTGAAAGCTGACCTCAAATTCTTTGTTTCTTTGGTATTTTTTTTTTCTGTGTGAAGACAGCAGCCAATCTCACCAAATGCACACCAGTTCTTTTGGATAGCAGGTGTAGGTTGGGAGCATATATGCAGTGCTTTCTTTCCCATCACCCCCAGACTGACTGACATTACCATGGTCTGCAGAGCAGCTCCTTCGGGGCAAGGCTGTGAGGTGGCCATATCCTGCCACAGGGCACCCCCGTGGCCCACAGACTGGCACTCACAGCAGGGACAAATGATATATGATATGTGCAGAAGCAGCTTGCTGAAACAAGACAAAGAGATTCCAACACCCAAGGGTCTGCTTAGAGTTTATTTCACAGAATGTTAGGTTGGAAGGGACTTCCAGAGATCATCAGGTGCAATCCCCTGTCAAAACCAGGATCACCTAGGGTAGTCTGCATAGGAAAGCATCCAGGAAGGTTTCAAAAGTGTCCATAGAAGGAGACTCCTCCCTTTCACAAGTCCTTAGGAAGGTTAGAAAAGCCCCATCCTAGAATTTTTAAACCATTGAACGAGCAGCAGGTTTGGTAAGGTCAGCTTGTTGTTTTATTAACAGGGAAGTGATGAATTAATGGCAGATTAAACAGAAATGTGTCTTAATTATGTGAAAGGAAGTGCAGGGCTGGACCTGGAATATGCAGTGATTTAGAGAACTGTCTCGTCACTCAAATTTGCCTGCTTGGCTTTTCTGAAGTATTTCAACATTAAAGGCTTAGTCCCACCTCACTGCCAACAGATGGCATTTTGCTTGCATTTCCTAAGTGTCTCAAAAGAGCTGGGATTGGGAAAATTTGTGTCTTGCATTGTGGTTTTTGTTTTTTTTTTTTTTTTTTTAAGTGGCAGAGGGGAGGGCACTGCCTTTATTTTAGTCAATATATTGTTCTCCCTCCAAACCCTCTAAAACATTTTTCGAACTGGAAAGCATGAGGATGGCACAGTTAAGAAATTGATAAGCAGCTGAAAGATAGATTGGATCTGATTGGTGCAAAATAAACAAGAACGGTGACATTTCTTCTGCCTATGAAAAAAATGGGACAGAGGAGTTGGGGTTTTGTGTGTTTTTTTTTCTTTTAAATCAGAAGAACGCTTTAAGTGGCTCACTGCAGTTACATCTCAATTGGTGCTGTAATACACTGCAGTGGGATCTGGATTATGGGGCTGATACACGATTGGAAAGGCACAGCTTGAGTTTTGGATTGCAAGCAGTGCCCTGCCATTACAGCAGTTACAGAAACAGTGCGTGACTAGTAACTGACCAGTTCTGTCCTGAAGGTATTGGAAGAGAATAAAGATGAAGCTGCATGATGCCACCACTCTAGTCACAGCAGAAGAGTATTTAATCAGCCTCCCTGCATCTCCTGTGCGCAGGCAGGCAGGCTGTGGCCTGACTATTACTAATTTAAAGGCTGAGTTCCTTAAAGCGCTGCTCGTGGCTGTTAGGCTAAAGCTTCTGGCTTTTGTTTGGGAACTGTTTTTCAGTATGCTGCTATGTTACTAGTGAGGGCTTGTCGTCATCAGCTGAGCATGAACTGGTGTCTGTGGACCCTAGGCTTCTTGAGAAAGAAAAGCTTACAAATACCGTTGTCGAAAGGCGGTTGATCTGTGTCTGATAGCTCTTCCATCAGAACGCTCAGCTACCTGCTGTGCCGGGGTCAGTGGCCATGTGCTGCTCATCCCAAAAGTTTTCATCCTCTTATCTGAGCCACGACTATGGGACAACTTCTCCTCTGGTTGAGTGCAGTCTACTGTTGTTTGTCTACTGTCCTTTTGGCGCTTTGACGAGGAGTTTAAGAACAGTGAAGTTTTAAGGGCTGTGGAGTACATTGTCATTGCCCAAAAGCATCAACAGCATTTATAAAACTGTTTCCCTGCAGTTCCGTGATCTGTTACAGAGAGGGCTAATTAAACTTTTAGCTGGGTAGTCAGGTTTGGCACCTCTCCGGTCCCTCATTGTTCTCAGCATGAACTTTTAATTGGCCTGTCTCTCCTTTTGTTTGTCAGAAGCTTGCCACGAACATGATGGCACAGCTAGACTAGGGATAGTAGGCTGCTGGTTGGTGGGTACAAGCGGGTCCCCAAGCAGATGGTGATAGTAATGTTAGATTAAATAATTAATAGCATCAGAGAAAAAGATGTTCTTCTATGTCCATAACTGAAGGTTAGCATGAGTTGGGTTTTTTTTCTGTATGTAATGCTAACCTTGTCCTGTTAGGTTGCATTATTCCAAAGAAAAGCAAGATATTAATTTCCCTGACATAACGAGAGGTATTTTCAAAACCTATATGAACATAGTCTTTTAATTTCTTAATCCCTGGAGCAGGATATGTGCTCTGAACAGAATATTAGACATTATGGCATGTGTCATATACTTTTGATGGCTGTGGTTTCAGCTATGTTCTTCTAACCAGACATAGTTTAAAACAAAAAAAAGGTAAATTTGGCTTAGATAACTCCTGGCATGATGGCAAAACAGGGATCCTGTTAGGCAGTGCTTCTGTCTAACTGAAGCGGACTGGAATTGAAGTTTGCTTAGTGCTGCATTGCAGCATCCTTAAAAGATGCCAAAGTCTAGAAAAGCTTGTATCAGTATCCACAAAGATGGGAAGAGGAATAGCCTTTTCATGCATGCTACATACTGCAGAATGATTTTGGGAAAATCCAGCTGTGGTTTTATTGATTGGTTTTCCTGAGGGTGTAAAAGTTACTCACTTTGACTGTATTATTGATCTCCCACCTCCTTCTTTACATTCAAACTGGATCTTCTGATCCACGAGTAAATCCTGCCCTGGAGCCAGTGAGAACTTTCCCACCTCACTCTTCTGTGCCATTTTAAAATGAGACTTCTCTGTTCTCAAAAACTGGCAATGAATTACACTGTCGTGTTCCAATTCTGTAATAGCACAAGGTGTCAGGAATTAGCAGTCCTCTGGACAAATCTGTAACCCAGAGGTGAATTTGGTTTGTTCTGCATAGTTTAAAAATGCAGATGCTGGGATATCCAGTTTATCAGTTGTCTCGAGATGGCTGAGTTGATGCTTAGTAGTATTCAACTGCTGGTATTTCTTTGCCTTGTTCTTGCTGTTGTCTTAATAACAGCTACAGGGAAGTTTCATGGTGACCAAACTGGGCAGGATAGTTGATTGTTGCAAGCTTATTGTATGCTGGACTGCTTGCAAACCCATGGTGTTTCTGCTGAGAAACTTAGTTTTAGGCTCTGTGTCTTCAGTCTCCAATCACATGTTGGAAATCTCCAAGCTGCAGTGTATCTACTATTGGCAGGATAATGTGCTTAGAAGCTCTTTCGAAAGTACTTTGATAGCTTTAATGTAATTGTTGATCTGAATTATGGATGCATGCTTGCATTTCAGGGGAGTTTCAGGCTAGATGCTAGGAAATACTTCTTCACAGAGGGGATTATCAAACACTGGAATGGTCTGCCCAGGACAGTGATGGAGTCACTGTCCCTAGAGGTGTTCAAGTAGTGTGTGGACCTGGCACTTAGGGACATGATTTGGTATTGTCAGTGTTGGATTGAAGGTTGGATTGGGTGATGTTTTGAAGTTTGTTCCAACTGGATGTTTTCTGTGATTCTGTGAGAGTTCATCAGAAGGTTAGTCTGGAGATGTGATGTCAGGTTAAAATGTGTGATGCGTTTGGAGGTGAAGTGGGGGAGATAGTGCTGTAGCTACAGACTTTTGAAGGTTTTCACATACAAATAATGAAAGGACCAGAAGAAATATTTTTAAAACTAACATCATCTGCCTCATTTTACACTTAGACTTCTCCAACTTTTCCAACTTAAACTCTTTCAACAAAATACAACTTTTCTGGATTTCATTTTGTGCTAAGTAGAGAAATGGAGGAGACTAAAAGACTTTTGCAATTAAAAATGGTGTCTTTCATCTTAAATAGTATCTGTTAAACCCTTTGTGTTTCAGCCTTGTTTGGTTTTTCTGAAGTTCTGCAGCTTTAGCAGGGAATAACTAGGTTTTTTAAAATACAAATCTATTTTTCAGGGCAAATTGTGCTATTATTTACTGCAACATGCCCAAATTTTCAGGTTTTGCCAAAAATGTTAGGGCTTTAGCAACAATGCTAAATGCCACAATTGCTGAAATCCTGTTTATTTGTGAACTTTAGCTTTTACTTGTTTATGTTCTGTAAATAACAAAGCTTGTTGTTTTTTTTTTTAAACTAAAACCAAAGCAAACATTTCCCCCCCTCCCCCAAGTTGCTGTGTGAGAGAGTAAGCAAGCACTCGTTGCTTGATTTTGACATGAGCAGTTACATGATTGTATGAAAGTTGGAGTTTTCTGAGCAGCTTAATGTTTTTCATTTATAGATTGCAAAATTCTTACGAATCTAGTGGATATATCAGCCTAATTTTAAGAGAGGATATCTCCAAGCTTAAATGTGACCCACTCTGGCTTTAAGAGTAAGCAGAGAGACAAAAAAAAAAGGAAAGTGAAAAAAAAAGTCTGCCAACTTCTTATACCAGGATAATCCATATATAAATAACGTATGCCAAAGAGCAATGTTGGGCAGGGAGATGAAGACAGGCTACAAGAATTCTTTCTGTGACCTTTAAATACGTGAAATGAGTGGAGAGCATATCCCCTTCAGGATACCCAGAAGGAGAATGCAGACTGAGATTAGTTGAAGATGTCTGTTGGATATTTGTGTGGATCCACAAGTGCACAGCTGCCAAAGATGGAATGACAGGCTGAACAGGAAGATGGTTTGGGCCTGAAGTTCAGAAATTACTTTTTTGCAGTCTAGTTTTTCTGGTTTGATTTTTTTGTTTGTTTGTTTTGGGTTTTTTTTTTGTCATTTTACTCCAAGTCTTACAGGATGAATTGATAAGAAGACCTATGCAAACTTGTCTGCCCGTTATTTTTCCTATCAGTAGCTCAGAAATGTCATCTTTGTAGTGTGTTATTAAGGCAAATAAGAGTCAAGATTTTGAATGCAAATCAAGAATACTTCCCGGTGGCATTTTAAAAAGGCCTTCCTAGGGAGACAGAAAAATACTCTTCTGGGAGCTGATGTTGCCTTAGCTGGGTCCAGGAATGGCCAAAGGAAAGCGATCGTTCCTTGCAATTTAAAACAAAACCGTTAAATAAAATTGTGCATTCACTGAGGTTTTCTGTTCTCCTGTGCAGTTACAGAGTCTGTGGAGATGCTCTAACCAGAAGAAACTGCTGCTTTGTTTGCAGACAGCCCTGCCCGAATGCTCCCTTTTCTCTCGGGTGATGTGTTTGCATGATAGAGGATCCTGTGGAAAGATGTTTTGAATTGTCAAAGGAATGAATTAGCTTTATTGTGCTGTGACCTAAATAGGATCATCAGATCAATCAGTCTGCTGCTTTTCTGTCCTCTCTGGCTTAGGTTGTGCTACATCTCCTTCTCATCTTCCTCTGCTTACCCCCTGCCCCCGCCGAGCAGCCTCTTTTCCAGAGCCTGAAGTCATAATCCCTTACAGCATGAATAAGGAGGGTGCTGCTGGTGCACCTTCTATAAAGCAATACCTGCTTCGTAATTGTCTGTGTGGGGATAGGCTCAGCCCCCAGCTCCCCTGCCAGTTTGATGGGACATGAGTCCCTCTTGGATTTCTGTTGCAGTGGCTTTGGGATAAAATAGTTTTTCTCCTTTGTTCCCTCTCCCCTGTGCATTCTCCTTCTCTTCCTCCTGATCCCAGGTTTAATGAATGGTAATTTCTCGGTAGCCGAGGAAGTATCGCGCTTCACCAAGGCTGAGCTTGCCTTGAAAGAGGCCATTGTGAGCGAACTGAGCTGCAGACAGGAGGGCAGCTGAATGCGGTGCCGCCTGGGACTGCCTTTGTGGAGGGAGCACTTTTGTTCTCCTGAAAGATGCAGGGAGAGGGTCAGACGGGACTGGCTCTGGAAAGAGGGAGGGAGCGAGAAACTCCTCCTAACCATGAATTATTGACTCCTGTGGTCTGCGGTGTTGGTTTCAACTCCATTTAAACACCAACAAGCGGTTGACTGCATGGGTGAAGGCATAAAAGCTTAGGCACGAGTTTTGAAAGCGCTTGAGGCATTCGGTCTTTATCTCAGATGCTTGATGTTTCTTAATGACAGAAGTCTTAGAAGATGTAGCTTTCAAGGCCAGGTCTGAGGCAGGCAGGAGCTTTGTCACCTGCAGGAAGGGCTTTATAACCCTGCTGAGGCTCTGGCTCGCCCTGCAGACGCCTGGGTGCATCTAGGCAGCCTGGCCAGAGTGTGCGTGGGGGTCACTTCCATAACCGCACCCCTCCGGGGATAGCAGCAGCTGGGAGGAGGCAGACGGGAGTGGCAGGGAGCAATCCCGAGCACGTCCTACGTGGACCTGCCTCTGCAGACAGGCTGTAAACAGCTGCCCTTCAACAGCTACTTCTCTTCGTGTCCCCTGCAAGCTGCTGGGAAACGTGTTCTGAGCGAATGTCCATAAAAAGCGAAGGCATCTATCAGCTTAATTGTTTTGAGTAGATCAGCTTACCAACGTTTCTGCTTTCCCTTTTGCTTATTGAACCAGAGACTCCTTGAAAGAGCTCTTGTGGTGCAGTTCTCAGCTCAGTTGTATGGTTTTGCTTTTTCTTTCCTCTTAAAACGTTACCAGTGCTACAGACTAGTTTAATGGAAGCTTCTTCCATAGTCTGAATAAAGTCACTAAGACTTACAACCTAAAAGTTTGAAGTTTTGAGATGATGTGTGTTAGTAGCTTGGTGCATCATTCTTTTCATGAACCTCATGTATGTGTCAGGTTTGCCACTCCTTCATGGAAATAAGTGGTAACATTTGTCTTAATTTGTGGGAGGCAGCAAGAATGGGTTTCTTTTAACTATTCTTGAGGGTTGTTTTGGGTGTGTTTTAACCCGGTACTGCCTGAATTTCATACTGCATGTGTGCATAGGCTGATGGGTGTCAGTTAGAAGGTGAATGAACAGTTGCTTGTCACAGATGTGTTTTGTGTACCTGACACAGCGCCTGTTGCCAGGGCTGCTGCTGGGGAAGTAGCTCCAGCCGAGGTTATGAACAACTCAAATTCATCCCTTTTCAACATTTGCCATTTATAAAGCCACGTCTTCTTCAGTGGATCTTGTGCACTGTTGCAAAGTTCAGGGCATTGGATTGCGAATGGGGGCTCTACAGGAGACCCCCCTCCCCCAGGGGCTGGTTTTAAGTATTTCCATGGAAGCCAAATATTTTCAGATTGTTTCACGGGCGCCATTGTTTTATGCTGCCATGAATGTGGAGGGATAGCTGTCCCAGATGGCTGTTGCAGAGCAGGTCAGCTGGAAGGCCTTTCTAAAGAGGGCAGAGAGAGGAGTGAAGGAATGGATGCAGTGTTTCAGGCATGCCATGCACAAGCAGCCAGTCGTGTTCACTTCTCGGCTCTGTGTACGTGGTCTGTTAGAAATTAAAGTCAGTTTAACTACACAGAAACTATTATAATGTGAATTTAGAAAAAACATCTTTTCTTAATGATTATGTTACACATTCATGATTCTGAGTGTGCTTTTTGGCACTGCATCTTGTGCCTCTTGTTTCATTTGCTTCAATCTCTGAGTTTTATTAGGAAGCAGTTCCAGGAATCCTTAGGAATCTCATCTAGTATGAAGTGAGAAGTGGCATGTGCTAAAAATCTTGATCTTTTCTGTACTACTTGTGATAGTACCCTTGTGAGGGAGCAAGTGAGTATGACCCCTTTGAATGATGTGAGAACCGAGATGGTAATTTAATATTAACTTGTCTAAGGTGTGTCACAGAGCAAGGTCTCCCCAGTCTGCTACTTCTCTCTGAGTCACTTTCTTTTAAAGAACAGGTGTCACAGTATATGGACACCTACTTTTCGTGCTGGATGTATTCAGTTTTAACAAACTTACACATTTTTTTCTATCAAAGTCACTTTAGGTGGGTGGCTTGCTGTTATTTGAGGAGATGCTCGTGGTTTTGTCTTCTGGGTTGGCATTATTGGAGGATAAAGTCCTTTACCTGTTTTTGTAATGACCACAAAATAAATTTTCTCAGACTGATTCATTGTTTTCTTTCTCTTCTCAGAGAAGCACACTAGTTCCATGCTTTCAGTTCTAGGATAAAGGCCATTAGAAGCCGATTGCCTGTTTCTTCTGACGGGGAAAGCTTGATTTGAAATAGTATGTTAAATTTCATGGAAGCTGATGGGTTTGTCTCAAATGGGAAAGAGTTTTGGGGGGAGAGATGCAAATACAAGTAGCCAACTGATATTTCCTTTGGGGTATTCCCTCTTGATAGGCATTTTTGGTGTTTTATCAGCATGACCTGAGGGAAGATGGAAGTAAAGGAGGGGTGAGGATGAAAGAGAGACATCATCTTATGTGTTGTTCGTTACTGGGTTTGAATAGCTGCCTCCATACTGGAGATGAGAGCTTGAGGACAGCCATTAGGCTCTCGTCGTTAGGCAAGATAAATGCTTCAGAGTGGGCTGAGGATCCAGTAACAACACTGGGCTTGGCACGGCACACATCACAGGTGAAACGGGGAAGGATTCCTTGAGGCGTCCAAAGTACCTGGGATCATGATGATACACGAGGGTGCGGCCATGCGAAGGGGAAAGTCTTGCTTCCCAGGCCTCGGAAGCCTCTGTGAGGTGCTAAAAAGACCCCAGGGACAGCGTCTCATTGCCAGTAGCGCAATCTCCTGCAAATGTTAGCTTGAAACTGTTACTTTCCCTTTGCAATCGTACAGTAGCTGCCCATCCCACTTACAGAGGCACTTCTTGCATTCAAAGATCACCACCACAGAAAAAGAGCTACTGCCTTCTGGGTTTGTTATCAGATGACAACACTACTGAAGTTAGAAATTGAATCAATTTGCACTTGCCTCCAGAGCGTGTCCAGCAAGTGTGTATTTAAAGTGGTTTTAATGATGTATGGATGATGTGAAATTTCTAATTGCGGGGGGGTGGGGGGTGGGGTGGGGTGTTGTGTGTGTGACTTGAAAGGAAAAAAATAACATTAAGTAGTTATTGTGTTATCGAAGTTATTTAAGGTGCTCGATAAAAATCAATACAAAAACAAGGGTGTCTTCCTCACCGTTGCTGCCATGGCACCATGGTATTCTGTCCCTTTGGCTAAGTCAAAATGTCTCTTGGACCAACAGCTGCTCAAGAAGGACCTGCTGCTAATGACACTGTTGTGATTGTAAAATCTCTGGGTTTGAAAAATACTGATGGTAGTGTGTGCAGACAGTGATGGAGGCACTTTATTTGCAGTCTGTTCTGTGCAGTGCTGAGCTTTAGCCATTTTATGAAACATGAAGTTCCTATGGAGCATCTGCTTTTCACTTGCTGCACTCCAGAAGACAGATCCTGCTGCTGCAGCTTCGGGGTCAGTCTGAGCCCCCTGCTGCTGCCTTTTTCTTTTTCCTGAGAGAAAAAAAATCCTTTTTATTGTTAACTCGAGGGGGTTTCCTAAGCTTGCTTTGTGAGGGGGGCTTGCTTCTTGAGCCTGAACATTGTACGGAGGGCATGCCCTGCTGAGCACATCGGTTTGGTGCTTAACATTTTCTCTTCAACTGCTGCATTCCTGGGAAGGATGACTGTGGACCTCTCTGTACAGTTACTTGTCTCTTTAATTAATGTGTGAGGCTATAACGTGATTCTGAAAGAGCTAGGCTACTTCATCTCTACACAAGTTTCATCGGATGAATAACAGATTCTCTGTCAGCCAGCAATAACTCGATTTTGTTTGCTGTGTATCTGGTCAGAAATGACGCTAGTAGGAATAAATTAGATATCTAACTGAATGAAATTCAATATGTAAATTAGAGGGCTAGTGTCGCAGGCACTGGCAATGAATACGGGGCTCTGGAAGGGCAGGCAGTGCAAAGGGGAGACTGCGTGTTGCAGCCAACTAAACCGCAGCTTTTGGGTCATTACAGTGGGAGTGAGAGGATGGGAATGAAAAAGGGTGAGGATAGGATGGGAGCGGTGGGAACGCTGGGCATCCTGATTTGCACGAAAATGCAACTCATTTGCAGCTGGAAAGAGGCTGAAGAGCAGGGGGCGGGTGGGGGTGGGGGCTGTCTGCCTGCCTCTCTGGCAGACGGGCACCGGGGAGGTGCAAAGGGCGGGGAGAGGGAGGAGGAGGAAAAGGGGAAGGTGCCGGCGTCTCGCCGGGCAGAGCCGGCTGGCGCGGTGGGGCGGAGAGCGCTCACCTGCCACCTCGGACTTTCCGGAGCAGCCAAACTTGGAGAGCGGAGCAGAGAATGAAAAGAAGAACTGAGTAAAATGCATGGACAGCAAGAAAGCTCGATTTTTGATTCTGTGCGAACTCTTCTTTCCTGCTGCTCCTGTTTTTGATGTTGGACCTGGCTGCTTGCAGCCCTCAAGCTTACATGTGAGGAGGAAAAATCCAGGCTAAAGAATTGTAAAGAGTTTCGTGCATCAGGAAGATCTAGACAGATTTTAAGTTGTAGTTTCAGGAAAGAAAGGCGAAAAGGATTGCCTGGAGAAGAGGAATTTGCTGTGTGGAGTTTGCACAGGCTTGGTCTGGAAAGTCACCCTTCTGCAGCTCCTCCTTTCTATGGGATTTAAACTCCAGGATTGCAGTTCAACACTTGGAAAATGGTGGTTTTCATCAACACAAAGCTTAAATCTCTCATGAAATTTTTTAAGAGAAAGAGTAAGTAGTTGTGCGTGCTCGCTGTCCTTTGAAGAGACAGCCGGAAAGGAAAGTGCAGTTCCCTTGGGCTCCGGTCCTGCTTTCCTTGTGTCCTGCTTCCCTGGAGCCGCCTCTCTTCTTCATACAGTATTTTCGAGTGTGTGGATGCAGCCTTATAAGGTGCCGTAGGACCTCTGCTTTGGGATGCTGCGTTGTTGCTTTTGAAGTACTTCGTCGACGTGGTTCTGAAGGAGCCAAACTCTGTGTGAAGTGAGCTGAAGTAGCTTGGTAACAAGGCCGAGCGTGCCAGCGTCACCTGCAGCTGGGCACAGGTGTCCTGCGGTGTGCTGGGGCATTCTCCCAGCGCGGGACAGACACCTACCTGCCCCTCTTTGAGCACCTGCTGGGCACATGTGTAGCTGTGGGCTTGTGTCTCTGAGGTGTCTACAGAAAGCTTTCTCTGGCCAGAGCTTTGCGTTCTAAAGATGCTGTGGTTTCAGAATGGCTTTTAAAATTTCAGATCTTCGTTTAACTCGTGGAGAGAAGCAAATTGTGCTTCAGAGTGAGTGCACAGCACTCCAGTCAACTAGTTTTGTTGACGGTTGCTGTGATGAGCAACAAACTTTAGTTTTGGTACGGCGGGGCTGCAGCCAGACAGTAGGCTTGGCTTCTGTTTCCCTCCTCCTCCCCTAGCCTTACTCTCCTCCCCACCCGCCTGCACAGCCTGGGGATGGTGAGTGCTGCTTTTCGGGCAGATCATTGATTATACCTACCACTTTTTCTGTAATATCAGGGTGATTGGTGCTGTAACCATGTAGGTGGTGTCTTGTCACGGTTTAGGTTTGACCTCTAGTTAGCAAGAACCGGAAAAGCAGGCAAAGGCTGAATGTGTATCAGCCTTGTTGCAGTCAGTATGTGTGCGAGAGGGGAGAGAATGTAGCACCAAGCCACTTCAGCGATGAAGTGATTAATCCAGAGTCTTGGAAACCCTTTTTTGAAACCCTGATACTAATCTAGGAATAAAGAAAAGCAGTTAAGACACACACCCCTCCTCCATCTCTCTTGAAGTTCTCCTAGGACAAAACAGGCATTGGGTTGTGGATGGGTTTTGAAGCCAAAGTCGTAGCTTTTCCTTAATGAATTCCATCTGAAATTATCTTGATGCACGGTAGTGTTAGGGAAGGGGTAATTTTCGAGATAACAAAAGACTGTTACTTTCACTTTGCTTTTCAATTTTACACACCTCCCCTGCTTCAGACAAACTTCATGAAGTGATGTGACAGCAGCAGGCAGTGCCCAGGCGTCAAGGAAAGCAAAGGGAAGGTGCAGAACTGGCAGCAAAGCCAGCACAGCAGCAGGGCAGGTGCTTGGGAGGCACCACAGCTGGAGTGGGCCTTTGTGCTCAGAGGGGCTAAAAGCAAGGATGTGCAGTATGCTGGCTGAAGGCAAAAAGGTGCCTGGGTGATCATAAAATACAATCTCCAGCTACCCTTACACTGTTATTACAGGGTGGAGGGATAAGGCCATGTAGCTGTAGGAGTTTTTATTGTTGATAAACTTTAAACAAAAGGTAATGGCTGTTTCTTGGGAAGCATAAACGCTAAACAAATCTTAGCAATATGTGCTTTCATTGATTCATTACTAGGGATTCATTACATGTCTGTAGGGAACTTTGAACTTAAGCAAGGTCTCTATTTTATTTTCATGTGTGTATTGGCTGGAAGAGGTAGCCGGAATAATCCTCCTTCAGTGCTGTTGTGTTCTGAGCAGTATTTGCCCAGGGAGTTACTGTTGTCCGAATCTGGTTTATGCTTGTGGCAAGGGAAAGCAGCTAATTTGTTGACTTCACTGGGATCTTTGTTCCTGGTTTGAGCAAGCATGAGGTCAGAGAAAGTCATTTCCTGATGCAAATGAACCTATCATAATCTCTCTTGGCGACTGTCGTATTCCCAGGGTGACCTTTGAGCAAGAGGAAGTTACCTTGCAATTTACAGTGCCTCTTGGGATCAGGGGAATGGGGATACTGATCTTATTTGTGTAAGCTGGGAGGGAAAAACAGGGCTACAAGTAAACACAACAGTGAGTGTAAACATGGTGAGAAGGAAAGGTGCACAACAAATTTAGACTAGAAATGAGAGCAAGGTTTTTAACTGTCATGGCAGTGAAGTCCTAGAGAGCAACAAACAATCTTCTTTTTGTTGCAAAATAGTGCTCGAAAAACTTAGATGTGTGGTTTCAAGATACAGTGATCTACAATAGCATTTGTATTGTCTCTTTCTGCAGCTGTTTCCAACTTAGATGAAGAAAGCAGGTGGACTGTGCACTACACCGCTCCATGGCACCAGCAGGAAAATGTCTTCCTGCCCTCCTCAAGACCACCTTGTGTGGAAGACCTGCACCGACAAGCCAAGCTGAACCTCAAGTCAGTCCTGAGAGGTGAGAGATGCTGCTACTGCCACATGTCCAAAAGGGCAAGTGGTGTCTGTCACAGTCTTTGCAAACATAGCCAAATTCAGAAGACGCTTATGTATTTTTCTGCCTGCAGCGTATCAGGAGCATTAGTGGGATTTATGGACTCAAGTGCAGGGATAGGGCAAAAATGCTTTTGCTTGTGTCTTTTGGTCATTTCCATTCAATAGACAGAGTGTTTCCAGAATGGTACCTTCCATTTCAGTAAGTCCTCATTTATGTTTTAGTTTAAGAACCACATCAGAGGTAATGTCTTTTGTCATTGTACAGTGCCCTTACCAGGGATGGAAAGGTACTGAAGGCAAAGAAGGGAAACCAAGAACAGAGCACTCTCAAGGACTTTTTCAGTAGAGGAAGTCCCTTTTTTCAGAAGGGTGCAGCATATTTTTAAGGAGCATTTTTTGCCCTTAGTATCTGCACTGGGAGTATACCTGTCTGGTCTAACATGGGAGATGTTGTGTAAGTTTAACCATGAAGACAGAGGCAGGAAGCCATCGAGGCAGACTGCAGAACATTTATCTTTGGGCCAGAAGTAAAGTTTTAAATTACAACTTGATGTCTGTGTTCTAGAAGTGGTTAACCTAAGCTTTTCTTTGCCTTGACTGTGTAACAAAGGGGTTACCCTACAAAGAGCCACCTCCCCTTCTGTTTCAGTTTCCTTTCTGTTTCAGCAGGAACTGCAGCTACTTGATACCTTGCAGAGTTAACCTGATTTAAAAGAACATTGTGATTTTTTTTTTTTTGTTAAACACATTTCCATTATTTAACATGCAGAGAACTTCATTCTCCATGTCTGAATAGAGAAGTGTTTGGCTGTTGTATTTTATTTCTCTTGCTGTTTCTCTAGATTGATTTTCACCATCTTTTGCTAGGTGCCTTTTGTTATAATTTAATAGGGGAGTCTTGACAGCACTATTTTTAGCTCGTGCATGGCTCAGCAGATAGCCTGTGTGTCCTCTATACTTATTACTGGATTAGCACTTCTGTGCAGCACGTTAGCCTTGAAATGCTTGGTTGTTTCTTTGAAGGCAGTTCTTTACAGAAGAAAAATACTTCCTTGCTTTAGATTATAAAGAACACTGCTTAAGGTTAGTTTATGGAAAACTTCATCTGCTTTTCTATTTTTCTGTTGTTTGAGACTATTGTCAAAGAAAACTGCACAGGCTAAAATGCTGCTCTGATTTTTCTCTGATTTATGTTTTATCAAAAACATGTCTACTGCACATCCATCCATCTTTTATTGAAGTAAATGTATAGCTAATATATTTGGTTGAAGCTAACTAATATATTGTGCTTCCCCCGTCTTGCGTGTCTGAAGCTATTTTGATCTGCTAGGGTTTTTTTTTTCCAGATCTGTGGCTCTTTGTTAAATAAAAGCTGTTCAGTACTACTGTAATTTATCAGCCATTTGTGTTAAATAATCTGGCTTGTACATATGATGTAGGTCTCCTTGGTAATGAATTGAATTTCAATTTTGTGCTTTCAGGGTCGTAGTAGAGAGAAGAAACTGATGCCTTTGCCAGACCTCAGTCTGCTGACTTTAGTCATCAAAACTGCTATTTATTTCCTTAGGCTGTATTTATTCCTGAAGAGAGGCTTTAAAATAACCTCTTATTGTATCCCCTGGCTGTCCTGAGTAGCTACAGCATGAATTTAACATTGTTTTCAGTAATTTCATTCTTGCCTGTAGGATGTCTGAGTAGTAAGAGAGGCACTGAGGAAAGTTTCTTTAATCAGTTTTACTCTGTTGCTGCTTCAGCCAGAACTGTCAAATCAAGAAGACAGTGGTGCTTCTGTTCACATTTGGAGGATTGGGTTAAAAGTTCTGTAGCCAGAGCTGAACTTCATTCAGTATAAAAGTACTCTTGAAATTGTGACATAATTGTGACCACTGCCAAACTGCTTTTCCACCTGCTGCTTTAGAAAAGACAGTTTTCCAAAGCTTCTTAATGAGTAGGAGGTAAATTTAGTGCTATGTGGTTGTAGCTTAGATAAACCTTGAAGAAAAGTAGTCTCATAGAAGATACCATTTGGCTATCCTGGGGAACCTTTAATTCTGCATTCCTTGGCCTCGTGATGAAGCTTGCAGTTTGGCATCATGGTGTTTCTGATTCTTTGGTTGAGGGGAGGTGTGTGAGGTGAGGTGGTGTAGAATGGCTGTGTGTGACCCAAAATGATGTGTGAGTGGTAGGGAATAGAAACAATGTATGAGCACATAACCAGGTGGATAGATGATGGTAGAGCAGTGGATGTCGTTTATCTTGGATTTCAGTAAAGCATTTGACACTGTCTCCCACAGCCATCCTTGCAGCTAAACTGAGGCAATATGGTCTAGGTGATTGAGTAATGAGATGGATGTGAACTGGTTGGAAGAAAGAAGTCAGAGAGTTGTGGTCAATGGGACAGAGTTTGGTTGGAGGCCTGTAGCTAATAGAGTCCCTCAGGGGTTGGTACTGGAACCAGTACTATTCAATACGACCTGGATGAGGGTAAAGTGCACTGTCAGCAAGTTTGCTGATAATAGAAAACTGGGTGGGGTGGCTGACACACCAGAAGGCTGTATTGCCATTCAGTGAGACTTGGACAGGCTGGAGAGCTGGGCAGGGAGAAATTTAATGAAGTTCAACAAGTGCAAGTGTGGAGTCTTGCACCTGGGAAAGAACAACCCCAGGTATCAGTATAGGTCAGGGATTGACCTGATGGAGAGCAGTGAAGGAGAAAAGGACCTGGGGATCCTAGTGGATGGAAGGTTCACCACGAGACAGTGATGTGCTCTGGTGGCCAAGAAGGCCAATGCCATTCTGGGCTCTATTAGAAGGGCTGTGGTTAGTAGGTTGAGAGAGGTTCTCCTTGCCTTCCAACTCTGCCCTGGTGAGGCCACATGTGGAATATTGTGTCCAGTTCTGGGCCCCTCAGTTCAAGAAGGACCTCACAGAACTGCTTGAGAGAGTCCAGTGCAGATCACAAAAATGATGGAGTGGAACATCTCTCTTACGAGGAGAGACTGAGGGAGCTGGGTCTCTGTAGCTTGGAGAGGAAGAGATTGAGAGGTGACTTTGTTAATGGTCATAAATACGTAAAGGGTGAGTGCCAGGAGGATGGAGCCAGGCTCTATTTGGTGGTGCCCGATGACAGGAAAAGGGGCAGTGTGTGGAAGCTGAGGAACAGGAATTTCCATGGAAACATGATGAGGATTTTTTTTTTCCTGTGAGAGTGACAGAACACTGGAACAGGCTAGCCAGGGGGGTTGTGGAGTCTCCCTCTCTGGAGATATTTGAGACCTGTCTGGATGCATACCTGTGTGATCTGGTCTGGGTGATCCTTCTCTGGCGGGGGGGGGGGGGGGGGGGGGTGGGGGGGGTGGTGGGGGGGGGGGGGGGGGGGGGGTTGGAGTTGGATGATCTTTTGAGTTCCCTCCCTTCCAGCCCTTAACAGTCTGTGATTGCAAGATGCACTGTCTTCTCTAAAGGAAACAGTTGGATGAACTCCCCCTGTTAGAAATCTCTCTGCTCTGCAGAAAGCTTTTGCAAGGAATGGAACGGAACAAAAGTGAAATTCATATTGTCATTGTAGTAAGTTAGAAACCAAGTGCTTAGGTCTAATTAACAGAGGAATCTTCCCAGTGGTAGAGGTACTGAAGCACTGAAATCACTGGAGAATTCTAAGAGTAAGAAAGAGAAACACTGTTCAGAAATTGCCTTTGTAACTTAACCTCCCTTCTAGAGGAGATTGGGAAGGAAAAGGATAACTTTCTGTCAAAGTGTTTTCACCTGCCTAATATTGACCAGAGAAAATCCTGTCTAGCTTTTCAGACAATGCAAGGTCAAACCTATTTATTCTAGCACAATTTCAACAGCAAATGTTTGCCAGCATGAGTCTGGTTAAAAAAGCCCTAGTGAAGTAGATAGGAAGCTGTCTTTTGTTTGGAATAAAATTCTAAGCACCACTTAAGGAGCAGAAAAGGTATTACTACTGCTTGTTCTTAAATTGGTTTAAGAATGAAAAGAATAGAGACCTTAAAGTGTATGATGTGTAACCTGTTTTGAGAGTAAGTGTTCTGCCTGGTGATCTCTGCCTGGTCTGCATTCTTTTACAGGAAGAGTAGTGTTGTGTTAGGAGGAGGAAGAGTTTTTTCCAGTATTTCTTTTTGTGTGTGGTTTGTTATTTTACTTTCTATAGAAAGAAAATCTATATTGAAATGCCTTCTGCTTATCACATGGTGGAGATGGATGCAGTATGTGGTAGCAGGTGTTGCACAGGGAGATTTTTTTAGGTTTTTATAGCAATGAACTAGCTTTTGACCCTTTTGAAATCAAGGAGAAATAGTGTGCTTACCTTTTATGAATCTACTTTATAAATGGTGTGATAGCATTGTTTCAGTTGGAAAAGACCTTTGAAATCAAATCGCCATGGCCATTAAGCCACATTTCGATGTACAATGTTTACATATCCACAGCTGTAGTGATGGTGACGCCACCACTTCCATGGGCACTCTGTGTCAATGCCTGACCAAAAAAAAAGAGTGTCCTGCATTCAAATTTGAGATGAGATTTGAGATTCAAAGAGGTACTGCATTCAAATTAGGAATTGACACAAAGCTACTTATTCTTCTTCAGGCATGAAGGTGCTCAGGTGATACCTGAAGTTCTAAAACATAGTAATCTGAATTACAAAAGTAAGCTTCTGGAAGCTGCAAAGTTTGTCATTCACAGTGTGTGTTCTTGAGAACTGCACTGGCTTTGTGTAACTTATATTAATGTATTTGAAGTTGTCATTGACTAAAACCAGTGGCTCGACATGTTTAACCCAGGCTTCCTTACTATGTTATACACTTGGTGCTTATTCTGATGGTTAGAGCAGAAGAACAAGTTCAGCTGCACTTCATAGTCATGAAACCATTGCAATATGATTTAAATATCTAGAAAGTGGTGAAGTTCAAACTGATGCAGATGGGTTGTGGTGATCGAGGCTTTTTTCTGGTTTTAAATGTTTTGCTTACATTGGACAAAACTGGCTGGTTTTTCTTTTGGAAAAGGAACTGGGATCTTGGAGTGCTTGGTGAAGCAGATGGGATCCAAGGAGCCCATTTCCTTCCTCTCAAGGCCAGGCTACTCTTAACTGTCCTTTCCTGAGAGTCTGCCTTAAGTGATTTCTTCCTTATATTTTCATGGTCACCTCATGGAAGGTGTAGCATGCAGACATTCACAGAATCATAGAATGTTAGAGGTTGGAAGAGACCTACAGAGATCATCAAGTCCAACCCCCCTGCCAAAAGCAGGATCACCAAGGGTAGTCCACATAGGAATGCATGCAGGCAGGTTTTGAAAACCTTCAGAGAAGGAGACTCCACAGCCCCCCTGGACAGCCTGTTCCAGTGCTCTGTCACCCTCACTGTAAAGAAGTTTCTCCTCAGATTGAGGTGAAACCTTCTGTGTTCGAGTTTGCATCCATTGTTCCTTGTCTTATTACTGCACCACCAAAAAGAGATTGGCCCCATCCATTTGACACGCACCCCTCAGATATTTATAGATGTTGATAAGATCCCCTTTCAGCCTTCTCCAGACTAAACTGCTCCAGTTGTGTCAGTCTCTCTTCACAGGGGAGATGCTCAACTCCCCTAATCGTCCTCATGGCTCTCCACTGGACTCTTTGCAGCAGGTCCCTGTCTCTCTTGAATTGGGGAGCCCAAAACTGGGCACAATACTCCAGGTGTAGTCTCACCAGGGCAGAATAGAGGGAGAGAAAAACCTTCCCAGACCTGCTGGACACACTTTTCTTGATGCTCCTCAGGATACCATTGCTGTCCTATGGAGAACTTAATGTCTGCTAGGACTTGAAGATCTTTCCCCATGGAGCTGCTCTAACTTGTACTAGTGCCTGCAACCCCTAAGCTTTTCTGGTGCCTGCTGTTACTCCTCCCCACATGCCAGACCCTGCACTTGTCCTTATTAAACTCTGTGAGGTTTGCCTTCACCCAGTTCTCCAGCCTGTCCAGATCTCAGATAGAAACACAGCAATATTCACCCTTGAGGAGGCCTGTGTGACTCTCAGCGCCATGTCACTGTTTCCTCCTAGTTGTGACAATAGGAGATGAAGAAGACAGATGGGAAGGAAGAACTAGAGCTCTACATGGGGTCAGGATCCTCAAATCAGTCACAGAATCACAGAACATTAGTGACTGTAAGGGACCTCCAGAGATGATTGAGTCTATATGCTTGCACTGTATGCTCTGCTCTAAGGCTGAAATAACCACTTGTCTTTAGTCCAATGTTGCCAATGTCTATTGAGTGGCTGGATCAGCTCTGAGAGTCTGGTCTGGACAGTAGCAGAGCTATTAGTTTAGTGTTGTTCAGAGTGGCATTGTTGGTTGGTTGGTTTGTTTCGAAGCAAACCACTATCTGTGCTAGAAGGGGCAAGTGCCATATACTGCCATGTTTCCTACAGCTTTTTTGATCCATAAGACCAAGAGTTTGAGTGAGGGTTCTACCACGATCAAGAGGGAAGCACTATAAAACAGCCTCTGTTCCTGACATGGTGCATTGATAATTTTGGCTTGTTGCTCTGCAGCATGGGCATGTGTCATGGCTGAGTTTTAATCTGCTGCTATTCATACCATCCTGCCTCGTGCCAACTTCACAATGAAAGTGCTGTCTGGAGCAAAGTATTGTGGGGCTAGAGGTTCAGATTGTAACATGGGAGGCTTCCTGTTTTGGTTGCTGCTTTTGGGTTTTTGGGTGTTGGGTCTCTTCCACTGGGATGGCAGCTGGACAAGGAGGGATTGGAGAGTAATTCCCTGCCTTGGGTTTTCAGCTCACTGCTTTCTGCTTGCTGCTGCTTTCTGCTGTTCTTTTTCTGTGAATAGGCTAAGGTAACTGTGCATTATGTTGTCTCTTTTATATTAAACTCTTACCTTATCTCCATTCTTTATCTCAACCCAGAGGTTTTTTATGTGTGTGTTACTTTCCTTCACTTCTGTGTTGTAGTGAAAAGACAGTGTTAAACTAGCACATCTTGTTCAAAGGACCATTGTCTGCAGAAGTCCCTAAAGCCGAGTGGTCTTCAGTTGGGACTGCAGATAAAAGAGCAGTAATATCACAGTCTCACAGTATCACCAAGGTTGGAAGAGACCTCATAGATCATCAAGTCCAACCTGTTACCACAGAGCTCAAGGCTAGACCGTGGCACTAAGTGCCACATCCAATCCTGCCTTATAGCAGTGATGCAAATAATGATGCAAATACTTGATAAGAAAAGTAAACTGAGACTATTACTAGCTGTATTATAATCTAAAAATCACAAGCAATGAGGCACAAAGTATGAAGATGTGAAGGAGACAGCACTGTTGTAGCATTGCTTTGCTTAACTGCTTGGGGTGTGTCTCTTAAGTCTGCCTCTCTACCTTCTGGACAGGTTTGCAGTGTTAGCAATGTGGTCACAGGTGTCCTAAAAGAAAAGCCTGAAGTAGTCTGGAGTGCACTGGCCTCCAGTAATTTTGGAAACTGTGATGGAGTGAAGGAACAGGAGGAAAAAAAATGGAACAGTGAAAGAAAATCCTACAGTGCAGCTGAAGTCTCTTTGCTTCTGAATTTTTTTGACCTGTCCTACATTCTCCCTCAAACGTGAATGTAAGTCAGTTTGTAGAGCTGGGAGCCAAAGCGGGACATACGTGGCTGGGTTTCCAAGAGGTGGTTATCTTCCCATTTCCTGCAGTTAGCACTTTGGATTTGTAAAAATATTAAAAGTGGGGAAGGACAAGCTCCATTGTTGAGTGTTGTCACTTGTCCATGAGGTGGGAGGTGACAGTTGTAAAAGGAAGTGATGAAATAACTCTGTCGATGTTAAAGGGCTAACACAGGCAGAAATTTTATCAGGCTGTCTGGAGATAGCCAGCTCCTGAAAGGTATGGTGGATGATCTCTCTGAGCAATTCAAGTTGAAGAGGACTGGCAGTTGTCACATGCTGGTTCCTGGCCCATCTGGCTGTTCTTTCCAGCAGGTAACAGCGTGGCAAGTACATACTGAGGAAAGTGTAGCTGTAAATAGAGGGAATGGTCCATACGCTAACTTTCACACTCCTTTTCAGGCTGTAACTCTGGAGACTTCCTGCACAACTGCCTGTACTTTGTGCCTTCCCCCTCCCCGGGTAATTGTGTTGATCCTAGCTATGTACATAATATAGGGCTCGTTGTTCCAGTGTCTGCAATGATTCATTTATTATCTCATCTTCAGAAGAGCTGGATTGGGCTGACTATAGCTTCTGTTTAGCTTTGTTGGTCAAATTCAAGGAATGTATTTAAGCAGCAGTGATTGAAACACTTGATTTGTTTTTCAGAAGACATCTGGTTAGCATTGTCAAATAAAACCAGATTTAAGTGGTTACTCATAAAGCCGCTATTATGTCTTGCTGCAAGACCCTCCAGACAGGTATGTGTTTAGCCTTTGTTTTCTCAGTGCATCTGCCAGATCACTGTTCAGATGAGCAATATTAGGGTCAGCCCTACTAGTCAATAATCCTTCTGAGAAGATTATGGACTTAAAATAATCTTACATTTCATTAAAGAGCTGCAAAATAGGAGGCAACCACTTCATACTGACAATGGGTCTGGTTCAGGTTCAGAGAGATGTCAGCTCCCTACCAACTGGAAACCTTAGTGAAGTAAAAGACTGTTAGAGTCCAGGAAAGGCCTTCGAGCTGTAAAATAAAGAAATAGAAATCAGCTGATTTCTCATTGGTTTAGTTTCAGTACTCAATTTAGTACCAGAAGTCCTGTCCATGGATCCTGCCCTTTTTCATGATATCTGAATTAATTCATAGTACAGCTGTTGATGGTTTTGGCCAAGTTCCATAACTGCCCTTTCTAATGAGGAATTTTAAAAAGCAGATATTAAAACAAAACAAAACAGAATTTGACTGAGTCTACACTGCTCATGTTTGAAAGCTGCTCTTGTGCTGAAAAATTCGGCTACTTGGAAGCATTTAGCTTCCCTATTTTTAGGTTTAGTGTTACAGTGCAGTGCTTAGTGTAAAAACATACCAGGTGGTTATATATAGGTTGATTGCAAAAAATACATAAGTGAAAGTATTTGCAGTGAAAGGCTTGAAAGAAGTTGAAAATTTGTTTCAAAATAATACTAACGATTTTTTTTTCCTTAAACCAGATTAATGTGTTTTCTTAATGCTTGTTGTAGAAGTCAGTATCAGTAGGAAGATTTAGCTGGAAGATTATTGAACCTCACCCCATTTCAAATCTGTGCCTTAAGTGTAGAGAAGAAATTTCAGCTGTTACTATCTGTAGTGTTCTGTTTGTTTCAGTGCTAGGTAAAGCAACTTCTACCACAAGTAACATCAGACTTTAGATTGTTTCCTTGTTTGCTTTTCTTCCTCCTTCCTCTCTTAGATGGGGTGTTACACATGCTTGTTTGCAGCATTTTAGGTAGCTTTAATTTTACCAGTAAATGTCCTAGGAGGAAAAATAAAACAAAACAAAACTATAAAAACTCAGTTTATTTTTTTTGTATTAGCTGTGTTCTGTTGTCTAACAAAGAGCAAATACTCATTAAAATGCTAGAGAAGGAACAGGGAGACTGATTTTAATGCCTGCATCAGGAGGGCAAAAGGAAAAAAGGAAACTGTTAAACTTAAGACATCTTGTCACCAGTACATGTAGTAATAGAACATGCTTTTGTAAATTTAAATTAAGACAAACAATGATAATTATTTTAGGCACTCCCTAGAGACAGCTTGTTAACAAATACAATTCACAGTATCAGCAAGGTTGGAAGAGACCTGATAAATCATCAAGTCCAACCCGTTACCATAGAGCTCAAGGCTAGACCATGGCACCAAGTACCACGTCCAATCCTGCCTTGAACAGCTCCAGGGACGGCGACTCCACCACCTCCCTGGGCAGCCCATTCCAGTAGCCAATGACTCTCTCAGTGAAGAACTTTCTCCTCACCTCAAACCTAAATTTCCCCTGGCGTAGCTTGAGGCTGTGTCCTCTTGTTCTGGTGCTGGCCGCCTGAAAGAAGAGAGCAACCTCCTCCTGGCTACAACCACCCCTCAAGTAGTTGTAGGCTACTATAATTTGTAATGGCATTGCATTTTGGTGCCATTAGAAGGGTTTTCTGTATGACTAAATCATACAGATTATCTGGGGAATTACGAATGGGATCAAATGTATTTGTTTTTTAAAAGCTTCAAGAAAAGAAAAGGGAATTATCAGTGGGTTTGCATTGACTTAACCTTGTTAAAGATATTTTCACAGTGCAAAGTTCACTTTAGTTTGGGTCCTTAAAGACTTGCATCTCATTTGAACCCTTGAAAATGAATTAACTGCATCCTTGCTTTACTTCAGTGTTGCGCTTTTATGCCCCCTTCCTGGTGTTGCTGAGCCCTGAAGTAGCTTGCAGATGCTGATCTGGAATGGTGGGTTTCCCAGCCTGACTGGGCCTGCAGTTCCCATGTCAGAACATCCTTCCCAAGGAGAGTGCATGCACTTATGCACTGATGGGGAATAGACCTAACATAAATACATTTGATTGCTTTCAGTTAGACTTCTTGAAATAGCCATTCAAGAGACTTCTCCATCGCAGAGTCCCAACGCCTCTCTGTTAAGGTTACCTTCCTCCTATGGAGAAACATACTTGTTTCTGGGAAACTCCACATAGCATGTGTCATTAAAAGCTACTTGTGTAGCTGGCCTTCTTATTCAAGAGATGGAACCTACAGAACAGGTTTTTTAAAAGTCTAATAGAACTTTCTTGTTACTCATCAGATAAGAAGGCAATGCAGTAAATGATTAAGTTTTGCTGGTGGGTTAAAAACTTGACACTTTATATGGCACTTGCATTGCGGAGGAAGTGTGTTGGGTACCAATGTTCACTATCTCCAGGCTGATACTAATAAAGATCTGGAAATAGCAATACAAAATTCATTTTAGATGTAGAGAAGGGAATAGTAAGGAAGGGATCTGTCCTGACAAAGGCTAGTACTAGCCAGAACATCTAGATCAAACTGTTGAGCAGAAGCTTTTTTCAGCTGGGCTGATATGGGTGATACATCTGTTGAAATTCCTGACCCATTAAACCAGGAGTCTGAGCAAAATAGTGCACTGAATATATCACAGCTGAAGTTCATGAACTTGCTTTGCAGTCAGCCTTGGTTACAGTTCAGTTGTTACACAAGTGCATCATTGCTATGGCTTTGCAACATATTTTAAAGCTTTGATATAGTAGCAGTCTCTGTGATATTTAAGTACTGCAGATGATACGGGGATTTATACATTTAAGGGAAATGGGATTTGATCCAGGCAGAATGAATTTTTGGGAGGACTGCAGAGTAACAGAGGCAAGCTGTCTGCCTCATATTTAGATCCAGGGACAAAAATAGATACTTCACTAGAGTTAAATTGAGTTGCCTTTTTAAAAAAGTCACATTTGACTTTAGCATGAGATACTTGTTGAAAACAACAGGATTGCCTTTGTTCAGCTCTGCTTTTATACAACTTGCTTCATCCACAGACAGAGACCTGTGCATTCTTACCCCCAGTTCCAAATCAGAGACTCATAAGGAGGCACAGAGCGAAAGGCAGTAGTTTTAGTTAGCTTTACTAACCAAAAAGACCTTTAGTTAGCTTTACTAACCAAAAAGACCTTTGAACTATAGTGTCTGTTTTAATTATGGTCCCAGGCATACTAATTGTAAATAAGCTCTTTATCTTGAAAAGTTACCTTCCTGAAATTCCCAGTTAACTCTGTAGTCAGAGTTAATCCTGGTTTTAATGACATCTTGCTACAGCACCTCAAGCAGACAGAGAGGCAACTGCACCCAATTCTGTCCCAGTTTGGTAGGTGTGCTTAGATCATGTCTCAGTGTGCACCAATGCTGCTAGTACCAGACAAATGCACCTCTGACTGTTGCATTTCAGGTGGCAGTCTTCATGTGAAATGTTCAGAGCATGCTCTTCAGAAGTTGGAGATTCAGCCTCTGCTCACCTTATTCTTAAAGATTAATTAGTACCTCCTGAAAAATAGTTCAACTTGCAGCAGTTTGTTTTCAGCAGCTGTTGGATGAAAAGCATATTATCTTCAGAACTAATGATGTTGAAACCCCAGTTATATTCTCCTGCATCTCATGAAAAGAGATGGCTGCAGCACTGGATCAAGCATTGGTCATTACTGGTGTGAGAGGGGCAAGAGTTGAGGCACCCCAGGTTCTCCCTTAGTTGTTTTTATCCTAAGATGCTTCACTATGTACTTGTATGCTGCAGGCAAAGTGTAAATACCTATTTGGACCCTTAATTTAGGGGGCACATACATCGATTGTGTTGCTTCTCTCTGCAGATAGAAGTTCTTCACTGAATCTAATCCAAAATTGTTTGCTTGGGTGAAGCAATGCCTGGTAGGAAATTCCAGGTCTTCTGACACCCATACCAATCTTTCAGAAGCCCACGAGGTCATAGTTGCCTTAGTTCAACTAGGCAAACACATTTAAAATATGCATGAGGTAAATCAAAGTGCTATGCACTTATTTATCAGCTTTGGAACAGAAGGTTCTGCTAAAACAAAATCCATGAATATCATGCACATCTTGCTTATTCAGTTGCTATGTGACCTATAAAGTAACAGGTCATCCCTTTGTCAGTTTTCTTTTACAAGGCAAAAGTGTGCTGTAGTCTCTTTGGGGTTAGGTGAAATGTTGAAAAGCAACTTATAAGACAATGTTTGTGGTTGTGACTTAGGGAAGAACGAGGTGTGGGAGTATTTATGGAAGAAGGGATTGACTACAATGTTTGAAGACAGGGGGGAAAAAAGGGATTTCTGACCTCAGGGAGTAGAGCAGGTTTTGTGCAGTGAATGGATAAATGTGTTTTAATTTTCTAGTCAGCAGATTTATGTCTGTAGTTGACAGTTTAGCTGACTGCTGATGTTAATAGCCTCTCTCTAGTACCATGAAAAAAAAGAGGAGGGGAGTAGGGGAATCCCCTTCTACAAGTTACAGCATGAAAGCCTCTGCCAAAAGTCATCCTGACTTTAGCGGAGAAAACTTTTAAGCACGCAGCTGCAGCTGCCAGCTGATCCCTTGTCCTTTCTTGCTGACAAGGAGACAACGGGGGATAGTGCAAAGGCAAGCAAAGTGTGTACTGATCTTTCCCCTTTCTGTGCTAGGCATTCTCTGCTTTGGTGGCTTCGGGCAGCTCTGCTAGGTAGGCAGTACGTCTTCTCCTCTGGGAAGCTGTCTCTTACCTGACTGACATTGGGGTTTAGCAATTAGCCTCAAGTTTCAGGTGCTGTTCTTTGATATGAGGAAAATTCACATGTTCCTGGGACATTATCTTTCTGTCTTTGGTTACTTGTCCAATCCAGTGAGATGGCTAGTGATGCCAAGGAAGTCAGAGCTGTGCAGATAACTGAATAACCTCAATGACAAGTTTCCAAGTTTACACTTGGAAATATTGTGGTAGCTTAATTCTTTAGCTGTTGTCTTTAATGGGTAACTCATAAATAATTAGAAAGAATGCATGCAAGAGTGTGCCTGAAGTGTTTATGTGTGGATGTAGACAACTACAGAGCTTAAGACCTGATCCTGCAACAGCCACATGAGCAGTGTTTACTTATACAAGTAATCTCATTAAGGCTAATTTACTGAGTGGTCACTGCACTTCAGCCCTGAGGCCTGGAAGACTGGTCCAGAGTATAGGCAGGAAGCTGTGGCTCTGTGCTGCTGCTGAGGCTGTACCTTGGGGATGTGTTCCAGGCTCAGATAGGGTCCAGCCTTGAAAACCAGCCTCTGGAACTTTTCATAGAATCATAGGATCAGCCAGGTTGGAAGAGACCTCCAAGATCATCCAGTCCAACCTATCACCCAGCCCTATCCAATGAATTAGACCATAACACTAAGTGCCTCATCTAGTCTTATTTTGAACACCTCCAGGGATGGTGACTCTACCACCTCCCTGGGCAGCTTATGCAATTTCTCCCTTCAGCCATGGCAATATAGGGTGCCCCAACCCTGGCAGGGAAAAGTGTAGTTTTATTAAGAAGCTCATGAAAAATGACACTTTGTCTTGCACAATTCATTTATGATAAAGTAATTGTTTAAAAGGGAAAACTTTTGAATATTACCATGAATCCAACTACATTTTACCACTTCTGCTGCTGGCAGGATGATGCATTTTTCCTTCATATAAACTTTTAAGATATTGCAGCTAGTTTGAGTGTTAGGAAGCTTATCAGGAATGAAGTTTTACCAAAGTTGGTTAAAGGAGAGGAGAAAGGCCAATGCATCCATCCCCTCCCATCAAACCCAGCCTTCCTTCTGTCTAGGAGCAGTGTGTTGTATAGGTCTAACTAAGCAAACAAGGTAAATGTTAATCCTGGTTTTCCACAGTAATACCATGTCAGACGAATTACTGAAGTATCAGTGCTGTGCCTTCTGTTCGTTCTGGTGATTTGTGGATCAAGTTATCATGTAAGAATGTGGTTTTGAGTTGTTGGAAAAGCAGTAAATCACCTCCGTGTGTGAGACACAACTGTGCATTACCGGCTCAGGGCCAAATGCATTTATGTGCTAGTTCCTCATATAAACTGGAGAGAAGATTTGGGCTGAGAGGCTTGAAGGTATTTTCATACACTTGGTCTCACTGCCTGTCACAGAGCCCATAAGCTTTTACATGGAGGGGTCAAGTTATTCTGAGCAGAGCAGAATCCGCTGCCTGTGGCTCAGAGTGATGAATCACTGTTGGTTTACTTGTACCCTTGGTCTCAGCATGGTGCTACTGGTACCTGCCCTTTCCTCTGCTTATTTAGTGTGAGGGCAATGAGCAGAAAAGGGTGATGCAGATGCCTGTTGTTAGTGAGAAGCATGTCCTCAGCATGCCTGTCTGATGCCAGGATTTAGCAAAGCCAGCGGTAGTGCAGTCCCGAGGGGGCATGCGGATGGTTGGATATATCATATGACAACTTTAACACATTGTCTTCCATCTTCCATGTCCTGGACATCAGATCTACCCTGTTCTAATAACTGTAGAAATTATGAAGGGGCCTTCAAAAAGCTTTTGACCGCATTTCCCATGCACTTTCTTCCTGCTTAACTAAAACTACCATATGAACAACAAAACTCAGCTTTAGACAAAACTTCCTTCTCTAGGAAGGTTTTAGCTTGTATGATGTAAGTGTGGGTAAATTGTATCGTAAAGTAATCTGACCAGTGCCATTTTAAATGATATTATATACAGAAGAAAACAGAAATTTGAAATTTAATGTATCATCAGTATAGGAGGAGAAGGACAAGAACTAATCCATGGTTTTACCTAGCCAGAAAAGCATTTGCAGGGCAGATGATGTCAGGCAGCACCCATGCACACTCATCCTCAGAAGCACCTGGGAGATAGATGGGAGGATGTTGTATCTTTGTGCTGCAACACTGCCAAGTTCAGCCACTGATTGCAACTTGCAAGGCAATGGCTCTTCCCTGTGCTTTCCAGGTGAATGGTCAATGTTTGTGTGAATGGAACTGCTTCGGCAGGAACACAACAATATTATTGCAAGAGACCCTGCCTGAAGTAATGTGCTTAGCTCTGGTGTGTTTAGTGTAAGGCAGACATGGACCTGCTCAAGTGGGTGCAGAGAAGAGCGACAGAGATGATCAGTGGGGCTGGATCACCTGCCCTGTGAGGACAAGCTGAGAGAGTTGTGGTTGTTCAGCCTGGAGAAGAGAAGGTTCCAGGGAAACCTTATCACAGTTTTCCAGTATTTAAAGGGGCCTACAGGAAACATGGTGAAGGACTGTTTAGCAGGGAGTGTTGTGATAGGACAAGGGGTAACTGGTTCAGGCTGGGAAAGGGTAGATTTAGATTAGATATAGGGAAGAAATTTTTTACTGTGAGGGTGGTGAGGCACTGAAACAGAGTGGCTAGTGAAGTTGTGGATGCCCTCTCCCTGGAAGTGTTCAAAACCAGATTATATGGGGCTTTGAGCAACTTGATATAGTGCAATATGTGCCTGCTTGTGGCAGGGTCTTTCCAACTTGAACTGTTCTGTGATTACATGATGTTGAGTGTGCTCCATGCGCTGCAGATATGAACAGACACATCTTCTGGAACAGGTCTTTGTGTCCTGCCTGGTGCAGTCTCCTAAGGTTTGCCCCTGCAGTTCTTGGACAGAGATATGGAAAGGCTGCTTTGCATGTTCGGTAATGATAGCTTTGCTGCTGAATCCAAGAGCATTTATGGCCTTGGCTCACAAAGCACTAATATATTCTCACATTCTTAAAACTGAAGATTATTAACAACTGGAACTGGCTTCATCTTTTTATTCCCCAGTCAGCTTTCAGTCTCTGAAATAACCTACATAACTGCAAGAACATTTTCGCTAACAGCGTATAGTGTTCCTCCTCCCTGTTGGGATTGTAGGGATAGGACAAGGTGTTGCTTCTCTGTGAAAAAGGAAGCATGTCTGGAATCTTTCCTAAAGTAAGAATCTTAAGGTTCAGTTTACATTAAAAGCCCCAATGTTTCTCTGGAAAATGCAAGCCTAATTGCTTACAGAAGAACATATGCACATTTAATACTACTAATGAGAAAAGAGGTGTGTGCCTCCAGCCAGAGCACTCCTTAAACAAGAGCTGCCACCCTTGGTCTGGCAGCAAGAGTAGCTTCAGTTAGACATAGTCAGTGATTGAGTTTGTGTTGTGCTTGTGGATGGTTGTAATGAATGTGAAGTAAAAGATACCTGCCTAAAAACTCTACTGAAGTTTGTTGGTCTTGGTTGCCATTCACGATGTGTTACCTGCAGCACTGCAAAATGTATGGAGACAGTATATAAAAAGAAAAAGCTGATTTGGGGGGACGAATCACCTCTGTGTGTTCACCTGGCAGTTGTCTTGCAGCTCTCTTGGCATCTTCAGCAACGTTATTGTGATAGCTTCTGATGTTACATGGCTCTTGTGTTGTGGGCTTGATCAACTGACAGGATTTTGGTTTCAGTCCGCCTGAATTTGTGGTGGACTTGAGACGTTTGGTGTTGACTTGCTTGAGTTTTTGGAGGTTTTCTGGCCTTTGTGAAGCACACTACTCATCATCATTATCTCCTTTCTTAGGAGAATAAATAATGTCAAGCAATTAGTATCAGAGGGTGCATCTATAAGAGCCCATCAGCCTAGGGGCATGCCTGATGTCAAATAATCACAAAACCGACCAGCCAGCACCCTGCAGCCATATCTCAAGAACAGGAGGAAAAAATACACTGCATTCTTTTGTACCCTTTAGGCTGTCCTCATATGTTTTTGTGGTGATTAGTGTCTGATCTGAAAATGAAACTTGGCGGTGTTGACAGCTGAGTGTGTTTAACCCATGCTACAAGCTGATGCAAGTCTCTGGACTGTCTTGTTCTACTGCAACCTGCTTATTCCTGTTGATTTGGACCTCAAACCAACAAGCAGCCCATCAAGGTGCTCACGTTTGTGTTATGTGCTGGATCTGAATGGATGCCTGCAGCCATTTTTCACCTTCTTCTGAACCGCAGCAGCAGTTTGCTGAATAGGTGCAGTGGCAGTGTACTCAAATGTGCAAAACTGCTGAAAGGGCTTACCAACCTTCTGTTCCTGAGGTGTAGCAATTGATCTGGATCTCACAGTCCACTATAGCCACCCTTTGTCCTTGAATTGAGAGAAAAGTCAACAGGTTCATGCCATGCTGCCCTTCTTGACCCCAGACAGAAAAGTGATAGGCCAGGATGTATGTCTGGCTCTGGAATTGGGTAACTGCCAGTCTGCAAGCTTGCATTCTCAATGTGCATGTGCAGATAACAAGGGAGCCCACACTGACTAAATCCTGGTGGAGCTGTGGCTGCTCTAGGTCAGTTAACCTATCAGTGTGAAGTCCTCCAGACTTCAGCCTCAAAAGCATCTGAGTGTAACAGATAAAACGTGTGCTGGAGTTGCAGATTTTAACTCCACTTAATCATTTGCCAGGCAAAACGTTGCCCTCAACATAAACATTGCATGTTTTCCAATTTAGGGGGTATTCCAAAGACCAGGTGTGCTAGTTTGAGCCTAGCTAGCATGTTTTGGTGAGAAGAACTGGATGATAGGCTGTAAAATGAAAACAATGGTGAGGTCTACTTCCCTCACAGTCTTGCTGGGATGTGTAAAGAAGAAAGGCAAAACAAAGATTACAGCACTTGCTTCTTCTCTTCGCTGGGGAGCTTTGCCTGCTGGGGAGAAGCTGAGGCTGCTGGCTGGACTCCATCTTGCTTTCTAACCTCCCCCTCCTTTGCTTGGCTGCTTCACCTTGCTTTTTAACCCTCTTGGCCGAACCTCCATTCTTCCTTGGGACTGGCGTGAGGTGGGGAGGGTGGGGGGTGGTTGGGAGCCCCTCCTGGGGACTCAGGTTTCTGGGAGGGGAATTGTGTCTGTATTACCTTTTTTACCTTGTCTATTTCTGTATATAACTGTGTATACTGTGGATATCTGCCTGTGAATTGTGCCAGCTGTAAATGTAGGCTTCATTCAAGTTTCCGGAGCCGACTGAGTCTAGTCTGGGTACTTTCTGAAAGTGTGGGGGGGGCGGGGGACACCCAAACTATCACACCAGGTTAGGGAGACAGGTGATGCAATCACAGGATGTCTTTCTGCAGTGAGTGATGATAAAATTAGCACTTTGTGTCATGCTAATGCCAGTGTATTGTGCAGAAATTTTGGTTCCTTAGAAATGTACCAAATACTTAATTTTCTTTTTGCTCTCCTCATCTTTCAACGGACTTAGATATCTGCTTGTGGAAATGTAAAGCTAACAGTTTGCCTGGGCTGATGAGTTTACTTCATCTCGATCATTTAATTTTTCCTTATGCTCTGGCGTCTGTTATTCTTTAGCACAATCACACTGAATATCAATTAGGCAAGGAGATGATTGTGGAAAACTTGGCTGAGGGGGATGAGCTACGGACTGGGATTTTGGCCATTTTGAGTGTGCATGCTTGGTCACTCTTGAATTCTTTCTGGACTTTAAAAACTTCACTATTGAACTACACGTGCTCTGCAGCAACATGAAATTTTGATGTCCCTGTGATTTGCATACCTCTCTCCAAAATCACAGTAAATGGTCTCTTCCACAGGCAGGAAGACAAGTGGTCAGTGCCAAAGTTATTTAGCAGATGGTGCTTGAGTAGTGAGCAACATCATCGTTTCAAGTGTAAGGCACATAATGGGTGCCTACCGGCCTGGCAAATGAGACCCCTGGTGTTACTCCCATACTTCCATCTCCCATCCTGCAACGTGCTGCCATCTGTCAAGACATTGAGCCAGGCCTCTGATAAATAAATCTATTTCCTTCTTCCTTCCAAAGTGTTTGCTCTCTCCCGGGTTGCACAAAAGCCATGTGTGTGCATGCTCTGTGTGGACTTGCATCTGTAAGGTATGCGAGGGCAGGGGAAACACAAATGCCAGAAATGTGGCTTTGGGTTCTGTCACTTGAGACAGATGATGGTAATGCATGGTAAGCACATTCAGAAGAGTATTCTGTACTTTTGTAAGTGCTGTTGTACACTCAGTGTAAGCAGTCATGGCCCCTGTCATGAATTAATCTCCTCTTCCACTGTCTTTCGACAGAGTGTGACAAGCTGCGACGGGATGGCTACCGGAGCTCACAGTATTACTCTCAAGGCCCCACCTTCTCCTCATCTTCCAGTGCAATCTGTGGAAGCTATCAGGATGATTATGAAGAAATTGAACAAAAGGTAATGGTGAGAGGCAAAGTGCTGTAAGGAGTATGTACTTGGTGCAGTTTAGTTGCCTGCCATAATACTGTTGAAATAAGTTAGGATTTCTAGATCATGAGCATGCCTATTTCTTTGACTGACGGTGATAGTAGGTCATCTGACTTACACCACTTAAAAATCCCAGTTCTACTCATGTGAAGTTGCAAGTGGCAAGATAGAGGTGTGCAAGCCAGAAGGGGGTTGGCTGTATTCTGAAGGGAAGACCTTTAGAGTTAAATAGCAGAAAAAGCTATTATGGAGCCATCAGTGTACTCGCATTCTAACAGCACCCTGTGCACACTTTGAATTACTAATGCAAGCAGTTAGGAGGTTTCATTAGGTAAAGGCTTTGTCATATTGCATCACAACTGTTTTCCTAAAGGCATCCAGAAGAATAAAAGATTGCACACTAAATAGGGTTTCTCAGCTGTTTTGTTTTCAGTTTGTTTCATGGTTTTCATGTTTGTATGCTCACATCTAGGCTCTGGTATGCTTAGCTTAGAATCTAGAAATTAATTAAGCAAGTAATGATAGACAGTTGAGCACATGAAGATGTACTGCTACGTACATCAATTTATATGTGTTTGAAGTACAGAACTAAATTTTGCTCCCCTGTCCTTTCCTGAACTTTTTGTCCCTGTGGGCTCTGAAAGAGAAGGTAGCTTTGGTGTTGCAGACTGGGACATTACAGCTGGGGTCAATAGGAAGATGCACTGGAGTCTCTCTATCCAAACCTGAAATTCTGGAGCTTCTGGGGTTTTCAAGATAGATATTCTAGAATATTTTGCTACAAACTAGTGTTGCTCAGAGAGTGGGAGGATATCCTTGATTGTAACACAGTCTAATTTGTTCGAATTGTTACTAAACCACATGTGCCTCTGTAGTACAGACCAAATAAATGTCTCTATACGAAGTGTGCAAGTCCTGAGAACTCAGTTTGAAAGGTACAGTGTTTTCATCTCTGTTGCTGTGGGTTAGGAACTTCCCCCCTCCCCCAGATAACATTTAACCAGACAGGCTCAAACAACTTGGAAGTAAGATGAAGCTGTCATTTACAGCAAGCTAAATTTACAAGCATATATACAAAATATATTTACATATATTTACAATTGTATCAGTTTAGAAATAATATTGAAATCAAATCCTTCCCCCATGATAAAGAAAACCCAGAAGGGGCCAATACCATGTTCTTCTCTCCCCCCAGACAGAAAACCAGCAAGGCCTCATTTGTTATCTGTTCAGTTGAGGTTAGTATGCAGTTATGCACAGAGGATCGGTGGAGGAGGTGGAAGACAGAAGGCAAAGTGAACAGAGAGAAATTGTTTATACATTGCTGTTTTATCCCTCTTAGCAAACCCATGAATGATATCGACCTTATCATTGTTATTCTTTCACATCCAGTGTTATAATTTATTTACATTGTGCACTGAGCTTTCAGGAAAGTCCTGATTATTCTTACTGGAATTTTCCAATAATCCTTAAACTACTACATCTGTCTTCCATAGCTCTTCATCATACAATACAAAGAGTCATGGAGAATGTACAGCCTCTCATCCAGGTGGTGATTACATTTTATCTGTGTATTGGCAGCAAATGTTAGAGCATCTTGTTTAGCTGTGTGTGGTATCTGCTGGCAGTAAACAGAGAATGTAAAGCACATTCATCCTGTGGGGTGCATTATAATGATAATCTGCAAAACCTTATTGAAACTAGTGGGGTAAGTATTAACACATTGTTGCTATTGATGTACTTCATATATATTCATAGATATAGTTTATCAACTCCTCGCAGCAAATACTGTGCTGCATGTGATGTCTGCACATGGAAAAGTAGTGTAACATTAAAAAAAAATATAGATACACTTTTTTAAAGCAATTCAAATGAGAGCACATAAACATGACTGAGTTCTTTTAGAGACTAAATGCTGCCTGTCATGCCTGGTTAAGGTTTTCCTGGAATGCTAACATAATGGGTTACTAACAATTTTTTCTGTGTGTTCTGAAAAAAAAGTCCTGCAGCTAGTTAGGTTTCACAGATAGGATAGCACTCACATTTTGAATTGGCACCATCTCTTTTCATTATTTTTAGCTGAAAAGATTATTCAGAGCTGTGGAAAAAGAGAGCTGTCAAAGTAACAGTCTTGAATGTGACTGATTATCTGAGAAGTTTAATCTTCACCCTGCTGCTCTTAATTTGCTGCTCAAAAAGGCATCAATCCCATGTAAGAGATGGCATGAGTCTCCCTTCGTATTGTACAACTGAATGCTTAGTGGTGTCCTTTGACCAGCATCTGTGATTAATTCAATTTTTTTGCAATTGCCTGAAATGTTGCTCTTGTTTTAAACAGAACACTTAGCACAACAGATCTCTGAATTTGAATTATAATCCCACTGGTAAAGCGCCAAGTAATTCTATTAACTCTTACGCCTTGAGCAAGTCATATTTCAGCTGTCAGAATAGCTCTTCAGCACCAGTGTGGAACTGGGGTCACCAAAATCCTGTGATTGAAAATGTGAACCACCACTAGATGAAAGCTATTTTAGTGTAGTTGCCTAAAAAAGGGCAGCATTTAAATTCCATACATCCAGTAGCTAATAGTTGAAATTCAAGAACTGAATGATGATAGATGGACAGATGAATACCTATTTACTGTTGGGGAATTTGCTTCTAAGTTGACATAACTGCCAACTCGTGGAAAAACTGCATGGCAGGTTCACAGTGGAAACCATCTCTCCACACTCCTTTTGATCTGCCTTTAAAGAAAAAAGAAGTGTAGCCAGATATTCCACTTGTCTGCCTGCACTGGAGACACTATGAAACTATGACTAAGTGAATGCAAGAGAAGACTTCAATCCGCAACCATTCTTAGGTTTTGTGGAGGTGAGTGTCTGGTAGCAGAGGGTGGTGATATTCATACCACAAAGCACATGACTCTGTGTGAGTGTTAGAAAATGTCTATGATAAGCAGAATATTTGTTGTTGGAAAAGAAAACCAGTAGGAAAGGCAGGCAAGTTAGCCCAGCTGAAAAGCAAACAAAAGCACAGAAAACTGAAGCCTCTGACTGGTAGCTGATAGAAAATTTAATGGAAGTATTAGTACTAGTAGTGGTACTACTCTACTGTGTTGTTTCTTACAAGTTCCATTAATGAATCACAATCCAAGCCCCACTGCAGTACTGATCCTAATTGAGTTTGTTGGAGATTAAATTGTTTATCTGGATTTCACATCTCAGTATTGTGACCAGTGTCCTTCTTGTCGTCTCTTGCATGCCAACTGTTGATGATACACCTTGGGAGCTATTCCTGTCCCTCAGTATTGCTAAAGTTCAAGATAAATTTAGATGTGACTTTCAAATTCTGATTCTCCCTGAGTTCTAAAATGTATCCATTGTGTGTATTAATGGTGTGTGTTAAATGTCTTTTTGTGGGTTCTTCTTCTCATTCATTTTTCCCTCTTTTATCGCTCATTCTCTTTGTTTCTTTTTGTCTCACTCAGTCTAGTCTGTTAGACTGCATCTCTCAGTCTTGCCTTAGCGCCTGCTGTAACTTGGTTCCCTGGAACAAGAAGGTACCTTGCCCACAAGTGGGACCATCCAGCTGCTAGATCTGCAGCTTGATGTGACTTGTAGCATTTAGCATGTATGCAATCTTATTCTGCTCTTAGCCTTCCGTTGTTGTCTGCTTCTGTTTTCTGCTTTAAAAATCAACTAATCAGCAGAAGAATGCTGTGCCAGGTTTTTTTCCTTTGTTTTTCCCCAATTACTCCTCCTTGTCTGTAGTCAGTGTCCTCTGTTTACTTGGTGCACTGAGGTTTTTTTTCATTCCTTTTTGTCATTAATATTTACCTTCTTTGAAACCCCTTCCCCAATGAAGAGTGTATTTTAAATAACTGCTTCATCTGTTCTTAATTAGTCAAGGAGGACCTTTACTAATTTGCAGTAATGTATTTTTCTTAAATGATGGAATATGAACTACAGAGAGTACTTGGTCCCAGACATGAAGCCTATCATATCTTTATTCCATCTGTAAAATTGTCTGTGTGCCAAAATCTCATGATATTTTTCTCCAGGTCCTGCCATTTTGCTCATGATTTTTAACTTGACAAAATCTCTGAAGTGTTGAGTGCAAAAGCATTTATTTTGCTTATACATGGGGGAAAAAAATAGATATTTACCACTGTACTCAGCCAAACTGCTAGTTGTATCTTCAATATATGTGCAAGAGACTGCTTAGTATCATGAGTGGAAACAGATGCATGAACTGTATTGGCTTGAGGAACTTGAGGAGGTCTAATCCGAAACTTTGCTTGATGTTAAGAGGGGTTGAAGCAGGTAGGCACTCTGGTTTGGAGGTGGGAATGACTGAGACTCCTGAGGCATGGACTCTAGCAGAACTGGAGATACTTTTAAGCAGGGATGCTCTTGTAAGCAGCACTTGTATACTACCTCATGGTTTATTTTTTGTAAGATACTGCTCAGTTAATGCAGTTGAAACAGCAGTTCAAACAATAAAATGCTAAGAGCATAAGGAAGTGAGCAAAGAAACTCTTTGAACAAACAAGATGATTTGTTGTGTACCACATATACTGTGTAACTGCTGCAGGAATTGTGGATGCTGAAAGTTTACATGGGTTGAGAAAGCACCTGGGTAAATTGGGGAAAGAGAACTCCATCCATTGCTGAGGGAGTCAGTGGAAGGTATCCACTGTATGCATCTTCTGCTTTCATTTCACCTGTATTATTGATCAGGCATTATCATAATGCAGATACTGGGCAGGCTTTTCACAGAATCCCAGAATGTTAGGGGCTGAAAGGGACCTCAAAAGATCATCTAGTCCAACCCCCCTGTCAGAGCAGAATCACCTATACCAGATCACACTGGAACGCATCCAGGTGGGTCTTGAATATCTCCAGAGCTGTGAACTGGTGCAGTACAACTGCTCTTATATTTTTAACCCTATTGCAGCAGAGAAAGAAGAAAGAAGCATTTCTGTGGTGATGGTGAAGGTTATAACTTGCTTGATGGTCAGTATTTTCTGCTAACAAAAAAGATTTCCCTTCCTTACGGAGATAGTGAAGGTTGTGAAGTGAAAGATGTAGTAGAATAGCAAAGTTGGCTAGTGCAAACTAACATCTGTGAGTGAAAGTAATAAAGGGGAATAGTCCACAGAAATGGTGGGAATTAAACTGGAGACCTTGATCTGGAAGGACACCAAAGAGAGCAAGGTAGGACAAATTTAAGTGTAAATTCTTGTAAATTTATGATGTGGCAGTGTTCCATAACAAAATGTGAAACCCCACAGGTTGAAGCAAGCACAAAGTGACATTCTCAATTGACCAAGAAACAGTAATTTAAAGGTTTGAGGCTCAATTGTTGGTTTTGGGGTTTTTTTTCCATTTTGCATTGGATGAAAGGGCACTTGAGGCTGTCAAACCTAGTAAAAGGCTGGAGAAGAAAGAAGATGTTGGCAGATAGTACCGGACAGCTAAGAGTGTAGTATAAACGTCTGGAATATAAAAAAGATGAAAAATGAACAGCATTTAGGTAGAGTGTGCTGAAAGATGCACTTGTCTCAGACCTCTCAGATGGCATGAATGTGACAAGACAGTGAAATCATTCCTTTGTTGTATCTCAGCAGCTGAGTAGGCTGGGGCACAATATGTCAGCAAAGCGTTGAAGATTCTCTGGCTTACTGAGCCCTACAGCTTATCTGCAGGGTCTTTGTAGGGCATTTTTTTCCTGGATTCTCTTTTTAACTCCCATTTCAAAGGTCATGCTTTTTCCCATCTAAAACTAGGTGTTCTTGGAAGCACTGTAAGGTCCAAGGCTGCTACTTTTACACCCCACCTTTCCCTCTTCCAATATCCATTCAAAATAACAAATTCTAGCAAGTTTCCCTGAGATGATGAGTCTTTGCATCCCTTTGGCACAGAAATGTGGCCATTTAAGTCCAGTAATAAAACTGTTATGAATCAATGATGCTGTAAAAATGGGATGAGTGCTTTTTGTTTTATGAACATAGCGTTTATGATGAGCTTTGCTAAGCAGATAGATAATCTCAAAAGTAGAGCCTAGTCCTCATATACTGTTGGTGTTATTTCTGATGTAACAGTACTTGAGAAGATGTTACACAGCAGCAGTTCACTGCATCTTAGAGCAAGCTTCTGTGCTGTAAATCTGGGAGTGTTTGCTAAAAATATGAATCCCTATTTTCATCCTGACTATGGAGGAAAATAATTTATGTGTGAAGAAAGCTGAAATACAAGCTGCTCTTTTCCTGCACGTGCAAGAAAGTTGTGTATGGTTTCATCATGGCTATTAAATTTAGCAGCTTCACATAAAAAAAAATCCTATACCACTGCCTTTGTGGGTACTTGGAATAATGTAGTGATTGGACAAGGTTGGGTTTGATCTCTTCTCACAGGCAACAAATGTCAGGACAAGAGAAAATGGCTTCTGGTTTTGCCAGGGGAGGCTCAGGTTGGTTATTAGGTGAAATTCCTTTGCAGAAAGGGTTATCAAGCATTGGAACAGGCTGCCCAGGGAAGTGGTGGACTTGCCATTCTTGGAGGTATTAAGAAATACCACATGGATGTGGTCCTTAGGCATGTGGTTTAGTGGTAGTGGCTTAGCATTAGTGGTTGGATTGAGAGCTCTTGCAAGCAGCTGGACTTGATCTCAAAAGATTCCTTGCAACATCAGAAGTTCTGTGGTTCTGTGGTAGAGATAGTCATGCTTCTTCAGGAGCCACGGAAAGTGTACCTACAGATGAAAAGCAAACACTTATTCCTACACCCAAACCCACCCATCACTCATACTGAATTATTTTATGGAAGTACACATCACTGTCCTGTGGCAGAAAATCATTCTTCCTGATACAATGCTTTCAACTCAACTGCACAGTTGGGTTTTTCATTTGCTTTTCATTTGTTACATGCTCACTGGGCTGTTTCATTTTTGTCCATCTTCCTCCATCTGTCCCCAATTTTCTCAGCTTTTAATCCTGCAGAATTTGTCATTGTTGGTCCACTGTTTTTTGTTTGTTTGATAATTATGATTTCCTTATAGGAGTAGATGCTTCTGTTTCTTAAGTTTTTCTATTTACATACTGTAACAGAAGAAGTGTTCTACTTGGTTTGGGTAATTGCCTTGAAAATGAAGGGTGGCTTTGTAACCAATATCTCTGCCACTTGACATATTGGAGGAGCCCCTGGTGACTGCTGTATGACAGCTGAGACCTGGCACTGCTGTATGGTCTGAATGTGACAGATATTAATGCTGACAATATCAACCAAGCAGAGTATCTGAAGGTCACTGGAGCTCATCCTTACCTCACACAAACTGCAAAACCCAGGCCTGAGGGGTCTCTCTTGGTACCCTGATCCAGGCAGAGAAAAAGGTCTTTGTAGAATGGGGAAAACTAATTTCTTTACCTCAACCCCAGTGACTTCTTTAAGTGCACACACACACACACATGCCCACTATGACACTGGGCTAGCACCCCAGTGCTACATTCCATACAAACCCTTTATCTCTCTCAGTTGTTTTTAAACCTAACTGGGAGGAAGTATGGCTCAGAGGCAGCTTTACATTCTGCAATGTCATTTCTCTTCCAAATTGCTTAAGTTCATGAAAGATTTTGAGTTTGAGTAATTTGAGATGGGAAAATCCTTATGTGTGTGCATACAGATACCTGTGCCCATGTTGGGTGTGTGTATAAAAAGTGTATGTGCACAGACTTGTAAAAAGGTAAGCATCCACATTATGTTTTTATAGAAATGCTTTTTAGAGCCTGTTAAAAACAATGCATGCCTGAAAAAATACCAATGGCCTCCAGGAAGCTTGTCTTGAGAGGGTTTGCTGGGCTTTGCACAGGGCTCAGCCTTTCCTGCAGAGCAGTGTCCATCCCATCTGCAGCCTCTCTTGTAAAGGGCAGCAAAAAAGGCTCTCACATTACAAAGTGTGGTTCTAAATGACAGGATGACATTACTAATAATTTCACAGTCTCACAGTATTACCAAGGTTGGAAGAGACCTCACAGATCATCAAGTCCAAGCCGTTACCACAGAGCTCAAGGCTAGACCATGGCACCAAGTGCCACGTCCAATCCTGCCTTGAACAGCTCCAGGGACGGCGACTCCACCACCTCCCTGGGCAGCCCATTCCAGTAGCCAATGACTCTCTCAGTGAAGAACTTTCTCCTCACCTCAAGCCTAAATTTCCCCTGGCGTATCTTGAGGCTGTGTCCTCTTGTTCTGGTGCTGGCCGCCTGAGAGAAGAGAGCAACCTCCTCCTGGCTACAACCACCCCTCAGGTAGTTGTAGACAGCAATAAGGTCTGCCCTGAGCCTCCTCTTCTCCAGGCTAAACAACCCCAGCTCCCTCAGCCTCTCCTCGTAGGGCTGTGCTTGAGGCCTCTCACCAGCCTCGTTGCCCTTCTCTGGACATTTTATTGGCTGAAATGTTGGGGTTTTTTTAAATATTAATACTTGAAGATATTTTGCTTCTGTATTCTTTTACCTTTTGCTTGGAAGTTGCTTTTTTAATCTTTTAAATTCCATACGATGTTGAGCCCTGTCTTACAGGTTGTATAGTTGAAGCTTAGTAGAATAAATGAATGGTTGTTTATTTATAAACAATGGGACTGCCTCCTGGTAACAGGAAGAAAATGAAAATCAGGAATCATAAACAGTAGTTGTGACAGAGTGGCTGGGTGGGATTTTGTGTAGCACTCAGATCGCTTAGACTGAAAACCCAGAATGATGTAAAACTTCCATCTGTTAGAAGTAGCTGTGGTGCTTCTACCCAGGCCTGTCTACAGCAGCCAGGGAGGAATGACCAGGAGTGGCAGTGATCCAGTACAGGTAACTCTGCTTTGAGTAGCGTTCTGCCTTCCAAATAGAGAGATGGGGTGAAAAAAAAGAGAGCAGGATTAACTCTGATCTGGTGGTAGAGAGGGAGCTTCCAAATGAAAGAAACACCTCTGAAGCAGAGGAGCTGGGAGGTGGCAGAGAGATCTCTGCTGGTGCTGCTCAGCTCCTCTTCTGTGCTTTTCTTTTTTCTGTTTTGCCTGGGAGCAGGAAGAAGCAGAGGTTGGTTTTGCCTCAGGGCTTTCTTCCACTCCTGCTTCTGAGATTCCCTGGGGTGCCTTGCTGGCAGGAGTGAGGAGAGAAGGTTGTTTCTCCTGGGTTTGCTTGAATTTGGTGACCACCTGCTGGAAACCCCAGTGATGTCTCTTCTGTGTACCTTGAACCTGCCTGCCTTTGGGGTTTCCTGTGGACTGGTACTGTCCTATCAGTAAAGGGCTTTATTACAGTTTTCTCTGCTGTTACTGACATACAAGCCAGGGCCCTGTAATGAAAAGAGATTTGCTCTCTGAAAGCAAATGCTTTTTTTGGCTTATAACTTTGTCTGGTGGAAGGACTTGCACAAGCTGTTGCAACCTCTTTTTCTGGAGCAGAAAGATTTTTGTTTTATTGGTTGCTTTGAGTTTCTGAAATGAAACACCATCATGGAGGTTAAAATCTGCTACTTTGCTAAGAAATTGGTTTTGAAGCAAACATTGTGTGGTCTCTAATATTAACTGCCTCACCCCTGAGAAATGGGCACAACTGGACCCCTTGGGTGTGGCATGAATTTCTCCACCATGAAATCAAAGTTATTCTTACTACCTCACTGATCTGTGGCTGATGATTTTGTAGAGTACATTGACTGGTTCTTATACTGAGCTATCCCAAAATCTGTCTTTTCACAATGGCTTCTTGCTGGGACCTTAAGCACCTTCACAACCTAGTAGAGCTGGAGCAAAGCAGCAGTCAGATCTCATCCTCCTAACAGGGCACTGGGATGGGAGAGGAGAGAAGGGAAGGCACACTGTAATGCAGTGCAAGGGGTTAATCACTCCAGGGACGATGTCAGTGTGCAAGGTACTTGGTCACTGTGCTTTACTGTGCTCATGACCACTCTTTTCTCTCATTGGTGTGTATTCCTTAGACTCCTTAGATGTCTTGGATGTGTATGGTTGAGGTGTTTTGTTGTGGTGGTGTGTCTTGTAAATCACTCTTCATGTAGGTCAAAGTGTGACAATTGTGAGGGTGTAGTTTTGTTCCACAAGCAATCGTGCTGGCTGCAGCAGCAGCACCTTTGTAATGCTACAGTCCCACCTTTGTGCTTTGCTGTTGGATGTTTTTTTTTGTTAGTAAACTTAAACTGTTCCATGTATTTCTGTTTGTAGTGTCCTGTCTCTTCCCCAGAAGAAGAAAAGCTTATTAGCATCAAGAGGCCTAAAACTCCAGTTTCAGACGAGTTATCAGATATCAACACCCAAACCAACTGGACTAAGTCCCTTCCACTGCCAACGCCAGAAGAGAAAATGCGACAGCAAGCACAGGCAGTCCAAACAGATCTGGTTCCTATTAATGTGACCGGTAGGCTTTTAATTTCAGTCATTACATTACACTGACGAGGGAGGGAAGGGATAAAAATGATTGATACAGTTGGATAGTATTTTGACACTCATATAATTAATGCATGAATTTTAATTACTTACTGCACCTTTCTGTGAAAACAGTGTTTTGTTTCATAGTCCACCTCCAAACTTAATGAGAAAACCTCAAAATCCCTTAAAATGATAATTAATGAGAATAGTCTACATAACATGGGCTTGAACTGACATTAGATATTCATGAAGTACTAGAAGAGGATTAATAAATAGTATTTTGCTGATGGCTGTACTGAAGATATGTAATGGTAAATGTTTTTTTCTGCAATGCTAGAGATGTTCAAGGGTTTTCTTTCTAGGAGTTTTTACATAAGGAAGGTTATCAGGGTTTTCTGTATTCCAAAGGCTACATGTTACAAAAGTCAAGAAAAAAAATGCCTCAGGGGGTCTTACTTTTACCAGCAGCAGGATAGTAGGGTGAAGAGGGTAAGAGCAACAGAGATTAATGAGGTTGCATCTTCAGCAAGACTCTTGGTAAGACATTCATGTGACCGTAGTCCACATCTTGTTATATATCAACTCTTCTCATATATATTACATATATTCATATATAATACTCTGGTTTTACAGTTGGAGAACTCACACTTTGTGGAAGTTAAATTATGCTCAAGCCTGATGCTGGTAGATATTTTGCTATGTGTAAATAGAATTTCTGTGAAAGATTGAATTATCACTTCAATTTAATAATCTCTCTCTTTCTACACAGTATCAAGCCATTATTAATTAATTCAAATCACTGACTGCTTGCCTTCCAAAACCAGGATGATATTCAATATCCAATTTATTTCAGATGCCATATGGCATGCTCTGACTCCATGCTCAGTCTTAACAATCGATAGCTTGCAGTATTTGATTTTGTTTTGAAAGTACCCTGGGTGTATGACCAATATTTTCTTCAGCTATATTTTTAATAACCTATCATTTTAGATAGTATTATTTAGTAGTATTTCAATGTATAAGAGCAGTACTTCTGTGATAAACATCAGAAAGCTGAGAAATAAAGAATTTTTCCTTAAATAGCAGAAAATGCTTGAAATAAACAGCATTAAGATGACTGAAAATTACAAACACCTCACCTCTGGAAAATTAATAGAAGGAAAATAAGTGTAATGCTCAAATGTTACTAGGCCAGCTGGCATTATCTGGGGAATGTAGGTGCAGAAGGCTGAGTTGTGGGAACAATGGATAATCTGACATAATCGATAAGCTTGAGCAGGGCTTAGGTATTGTGACAGCAGGAACAGAGTATACTTACAGAAAGAGTAATCTGCTGTTTGATTTAATGATCCTGTGTACTGAAAATGTATGGGGGAACAAAACAGATGGAAAGAAAAATGAGGCAAAAGAGACCAAATAAACCTCATAGATTTAATTTGTTGTCACTGGGAGCATCGCCACGTTTGGATGAACTAGTCATGAGACTTAAAGCAGCTTAATTGGACTGGTGTAGCAAACCGTGTGTCCCCTGAGCTGTTTGGTCTTCCCATGGCAAACGCAGCAGTTCTCAACTTCTATAATAAAAGCAGTTTGGAGTGTGCTCTTGAGCATTTATTCCCTTGTAAGCATGGCAATCAGAAGGGATGGGAAGGGAGGGCAGTAAAGGAGAATCACTGTTGCAGCATGTGTATGGTCTCCGTGATTCAGTTTCCTTTTGCTTGGAATAATTACATTACTACTGTGGAACAAGGCAGTCGACAGCAACAGACTATGAGCCACACACAACACACATGAAAAAGCTGCTATCCTTGTTCCTTTTTAAAAAGGCACAATCTGGTTCCCTCCTCTGCCCTCCCACACATAGACTAATTTTATTTTATGGAGTTCCTTATGTTACTGCATGAGGCAGGAAAAAAACAACCAAGAATTCTGTCCAGTTTGCTCATTGTGCCATGGAACAAACCATCATTGGTGTTTGTTTTTATCTGCCTTTTTTCTTCACTTGCCCTTTTTTTCCCCCTTACTCTTCCAGAAGAGAGGTCAGAAAACTTCCATTTTACTACTTATGACATGAAATGAAAGATTAACCTCTGAAGAGGCTGCTGGCAATTGACAGCACATTAGTAATGATTCTGATACAGTGGCCTCTCACGTGGCTGTGCAATAAATGCTCCACAAGGTCAGCTTTCGGGCTTCTTCGGTGAACAGATTGCAGCAACTAATACAGTCACAGTAAAAATCTGAAAGTGCAGGGGCATTGCGTTGGGCTGACAAGCTGCTGACTGGGTATCCAGATTTGGAAGCGGTTTCAGACTTCAGGAGTGCCTGAGCTGAGCTTACTCTGCCCTGAAAAGGGTTTGGGCTGAAATTTTAGTGGTGGCCAGTCCTTGCATTTCCACATCTTGGGGGTCAAAAGATGTTTAACGGTGGCTGCTTTCATGGGGGTTTTGGAACTAACTTTCTTTCCAGATGGAGCAGTCTGGTGCTGGTGGAGGTGATCAGGGCCAGGCAGGATACTGCAAAACGTTTAAGCATTTGCTTGAGTCTGACTTGACTGACTTCAGTGAGACTTGAGCACCATACTTAAATATTTTCAGTGAATCCAAGGAAGCTGAGTAAATTGTCTAAGGAATGCCCAGATGATTTGTTAGAAATCTGTAACAGGAGGAAAGTATTCTTAAATTTGCAAAATATATTTAATGTTAAGGTGATACATATTTAATAATAATAATAATTAATAAAAAGATGGCAATGAAGAAGGGAGAAAAAAGACCAAGATGTTCTGATTCTGATTGCTAGAATTTATTAAAGCAGCTACTTACTTTGAAATTCTGCACATTTTTACAGTAGCTTTGGAACAAACCTTTTGAGTGTCAAAAGTCACTGAAGACTGATTGGTTGAGTTAGTTCTTGGGTAGCTCAGGGAAAGAAGTTACTGTGGATCAGCTGACACAGTAATAAATCTCTGGTCATCCTGTTTGTGCTGTCTGAGGTTTCATGTAAAAGACTCTCTCCTTGTTTGCACCCTCTGCTTACCATTTACGTTTCATTTCAGGACATTCAAATTTGTGTTTTAATTCCCTTGCATCTTACAGTCTCTGACCCAATGGTTGGCCTTTGAATGGATAAAGATTTATTCAGAGAAGCAAAACTTTCCTCCTTCAAATTCTTCAGATTTGCTATGATGTGGATAGAATTAATATCCTGTGTGGCAGGATCACCTCATTCTGACCCCATAAAGATTCTAGTGACCTGGTAGTGGTAATGCCCCAGACGGTGCGTAGTTTGTCTCACTATTGCAAGGCTTCTACTGAGCCACTGGGATCCACACCTCTAAATTTTATAAATCCCATGAGTTTCCTCCTCCCTTAATCTGCCCTGACTTCAATCAGTTAATCCAAAATTCAGATGGAACTGGCACTTCTTTGTAGCTGCAAGAATTTCACTTAACACAAGTGTGGTTCATGGGAGCACAAGGCTCCAGTCAAACAGAGTCAGAGTCTTTATGTTTACAGAATGGTGAATGAAACTGCTGGTTTTTCCTTGCATCTTCACAAGTCCATGTGCTATACTTTAATATGACTGTATCTTTAACTGTTACAGAGGTAAGGAGGTTTTCTATGCCCTTTGCACGACACACATCATACTGATGTGCTGTCAGCCAGGGATAGTATTTATGACGTGTTAGTTACTCTGCATAATCACTTTTTAGAGGTAAATAATTTGGTCATCCATTTTCAGAGTGTACATAACAAAAAATGTCTACATGCATATTTGTTTTTCCTTGCATTTAAATTTTAAATGGATTATTTAAAGGGCACCGAGTACTTTAAAATGCTTTAACTTCTAAAAAGGGAACTTATGTGTTAGATATGGAGGGGTAGTCCTTAATTTTATGGAAGTGACAGAGAAGTAACTCAGCTCACAATCTATAGGGTAAGTTTCATCTTCCTCCTAGTAAAATGGCCAAATTATAAACCTCTAAACAGAAGTGAATTCCTAAAGAAAAGCTGCTTAATGATAGTGGTGCTTCTGGGTCTCATTGTGATACAGCACATGGTCATCATAAGGCTTTGTCTGGCAACATGCTGCACACATTTTTTTTCATCTCTCGCCATTGTATATTTTTATAATCATATAAAATTTCAGTTTTAAGCATCTTCTGCTCTGACTGAAATATTTATGAGACCACAAGACCAGTTTGATCTCTGCTTGCTCCATGGTACTTATTTGTATTCGTGTTAAAAGATCACCACCAGAAATGTGATACACTTGACAGGTTCAGAGGAACTTGGAAGGGAAAAGAAGCGTCTTGTGTGATTTAATGATGGAGCTGTGCAAAGACGTAATAGCTGTTGCCAATAGCAATGTCTGTTCCTGCATAAACCATTCTGATCTTTCGTTTTCCTGAGCAGATTTGCTTTTTTTCTTTGCAGCTCGTTACTTTTAAATCAAACAACAAAACCACACACACAGAGAAAAAAAAATAAAAAACCCAACACCCAAAGGGTCAAATTAAAGCAAGGATTCTGTTCACTTGTGGAATTAGAGCTGCTCGCACCAAATCTGAACTGGGCTCAGGAAGTCAAAACTCCTCTGAAAGCCTGCAGCCCTGTGTAATGAATTTGTGTCTGAGGCCTTACTGTGGCAATGTGCTGTATCTTCCTTCAACGTAAACCTTTGTAGGAGAAGCTAACATCATTTATTAATGCCTTTTTTCCCATTTCTACACCAAAGTGAGTGGAAGAAAGTGCATGATGTCAGCGTGCTTGGAAGTAATGTTGCTTTGCTTGTTCTATCATGTATTAGGGGAGAATTTCGACCGCCAAGCCAGCATTCGGCGGTCTCTAATTTACACAGACACGGTGGTAAGACGGCCGAAGAAAGTCAAAAGGAGAAAGACTATTACAGGAATCCCTGACAACATACAAAAGGAGCTAGGTATGGCTCATCAGAACTGTATTCCATCCACTATTCATTGTCACTGCTTATCATTACTTGACTAATGACATTACCAGTGCTCATGAAACCAATACAGTCTGATAGCCTATTACAGTTCCAAACATGTGTGCCCCCAATGCACAAGGCGGCAAGGGAAACTAGGACCTTTTATCTGAATTCCATCTATTGAAGGGAAAATGATGTACTGGTACAATGGAAATCTGCAGGGATAAAAGTTTTCTGGTCTTTAATGTTTTCCTGGAGATTTGGACTGCTCCCCCAGGATGTTCATTGGAACAAAACTGAAGTGGACAGACATTGGCTTGCAAATAATTACTCAGTGCAGTAAAACAATTAATGGATGTCTTCTTGGATCTGCCAAGAGTTGCATCAGCAGTGAAACGCTTGTAAATTTTCCAGCTCAGTTTAGATCTAATTGGTGATCCCTTGAGAATAAATGTTATTTGATTGGAAGTCATTTGGATGGACTCATCAGCTATTACATATATTCCAAAGGAAAAATTCCTCATCAGTCACATTTACACTGCCATTGACTATGCTTTCATAGCTGGTACCATACACGATATTCAAAGCTGATGAAGTAGTCTGTTTTGGCAGATCTTTCAAGCACTTTGCAGAACACTTTCATTTAAAACTGGTTATTCTTTTTTTTTTTTTTTTTGTAATTATAACTTCACAGGTAAAATTATGCTCCCTCTCCATTTTTCTTTTTGCACTAGAGGAGGAATGTCTTTTAAAATAGGCTGGCAGAGTATAATTTTAGGTGTTTTACATGTGGAATCATCTCATTGATGATTTCAGTATGTTTTACTGCCTTGCATTTTTCATCCTTTTTTAATTGTTTTCAATTCTTGGTTGTTTGTCTAGATTTTTCATAAACAGGAGCAAAAATAGGTATGTAAATGGATTTGAAATAAGCTAGAGGGCCAAGTGTAGAGAAAGTGAGAAGCAAAGATGTGAAAAGTGGTGTGTGAGTGGAACTTAGCTCCAGGGATCAGTACTGGGCCCAGTTTTGTTCAATATCTTTATTAACAACCTAGATGAGGGCATTGAATGTACCCCCAGCAAGTTTGCTGATGATACCAAACTGGGGGTTTGGCTGACAGCCTGTTAAGTTGTGCTGTCGTCCTATGAGATCTGGACAGGCTGGAGAGCAGGCTGACGACTAACCTCATGAAGTTCAATAGGGACAAGTGCAGGGTCCTGCACCTGAGGAGGAATAACAGCAGGCACCAGTACAGGTTAGGGGTTGCCCTGTTGGAGAGCAACTCCATGGAGAAAGACCTTTGAGTACTGGTGGACAGCAAGTTGTGCATGGGACAGCAATGTGCCCTTGTGGCCACCAGAGCCAATGGCATCCTGGGGTGCATCAAGAAGACTGTGTCCAGCAGGTCTAGGGAGGTTCTTCTCCCTGTCTACTCTGCCCTGGTGAGACCACACCTGGAATATTATGTCTGGTTTTGGGCTCACCAGTTCAAGAGAGACAGAGACATGCTGAAGAGAGTCCAATGAAAAGCCACGAGGATGATTAAGGGACTTGAGCATCTCCCCTATGCAGAGAAACGGAGAGAGCTGGAGCTGCTAAGTCTTGGGACCAGAGACTGAGAGGGGATCTGATCAGTGTGTCTATAAATATCTGAGGGGTAGGTGTCAAGTGGGTGGGGTCAGTCTCTTTTTGGTGGTGCACAGTAATAAGACAAGGAACAATGAATGCAAACCTGAACACAGAAGGTTTCACTTCAACCTGAGGAGAAACTTCTTTAGAGTAAGGGTGATGTGGCTCTGAACAGGCTGCACAGGGGAGTTGAGGAGCCTCCTCTGGAGGCTTCGAGAACCTGCCTGGATGCATTCCTGTGTGAACTACCCTAGGTGAATCTACTTTCACAGGGGGGTTGTATTTTATGATCTCTGGAGGTCCCTTCCAATGTCTAACATTCTGTGATTCTGTCACCCTTTAACATCTGTAATGACACAGTGCCCTGCCATGGGATCCTCTGCCTCAAGAAAGGAAATTCAATATTTCTAACTGTGCTAGGATGGCTAAAGCTAGGCAGCTTTAAATGTCATCAGATTTGGGTCCCATGTAATGATTTGATTTCTGACTGCTGTTCTGAGATTTGTCCAAAGTTCATATGTGTCTATCCTGCTCTTCTTGCGAGATGGATACTGTTTTGTGCCTGTTGTAGGGAGCTCCGCATAGTGTGGATTCCCTTCCTCCCTCTTCACTGTGTGTAGTGGGTCTTGCTACCTGGCAGGAGACAATTTCCAGACCTAGAGTTGCTCCTGGAGGTCAAAATTTGACTTTGTTATTTCCTGAAAGAGAATGACACATTCATCAGACCTGCAATCAAGTATAAGCAAGCTTGAGAGTTTAAATAAAGTAGATGTGTTCTTACCAAAGAAAGATCAAAGCTGCAAACAAAGCTATGTAAAGCTTAATAATAAATTATTCTTAACAAGATTTCCTTCTGTTTTAAATCTCTCTGAGGCTAATCCCTCAGGTACTATGTTTACAGCTAGTTTGAGGAATAGCAGAAGCAGCCTTCATCCTCTCTCATCTGTTCTAGAGCTGGTTTTCCATTTCAAACTGAATTGCTTTGCTCTTTGTCTAGAGCTGAGATGCAGTGATTGTGCTCATTAAAAGCACTTGTGCTGCTTAAATACAAACTTGATAACAAGACATGGCTTGTTCATTTGCAAGGTTATTATGGTGGTTTGATTCTTCTGTGGTATTCTGATAATGGACATTGGTTTTGGTGGAGATAATCTTTGACAAGTGATGACCTACCTTGAGGCAGAGAGCAGAGAAAAGCAGACTGATGTAGAATGTTTTGTTCCATGCTGCCATTTGTATCTTATTGGGTTTCTCCACACTCTTTCAGGCATGTGGACTTTGAAATGGGCAACAGATTACTCAGGTGGGATGTGTAGACAATGCTTCATGCCGGCAGCCTTTGCAAAACCTTGTGGTCATGTTTGTGATGCCTTCAGACAGATGTTTAATGCTTGAAAACATCAGCTGTAGTTTTCCTAGTGGAATAAATCGAGAATTTCTTCAATTACTACCTTAAAAGAGATTTGTGTCTTTTGCCAATCTGTTTGCTAAGGGTGACAGGTTTTACGGTCAGTCTTTCACCTCTGTGCTGAGCATGTTTCATGTTGCATTGCTTGAATATTTTCCTTGGCTCCTATCCTAAGTTGCAGAAACTTCAGGACTGGCAGTATCTCAGAGTAGGAATTCTTCCCTGAAGAGTTCCTGACCAACAACTGGCAGGCAAGTAGAGCTTCAGCCCTCTACAGTGGAAGTTGTTTGAGGAGCTTCTTGTTACTTCCATGGTGGTTGTATGTCACCTGGACAGCAAAATGTGTCAGGAAAACTCTCTAATGGCACTCTGCATCCTGTTAGCATATTGCTTTCCATCACTAGAAACAAAGAGCCGTTTTAAAAGAGAAAAGTTATCAGTATCTTAATCTCATAGATGGGGAACCATGACTTAGCTGGAGTCGCCCACCAGGCAGCTGGCAAGGCTGGGAATAAATTTAGTCTCCCCCATCCTTGTTCAGTACTCTCTTTGCCTTTTCTCCTCTGACACTCCCCAGACATTTCTGTAGTTGTCCATTCCCTATTTCTCTTACACTGTCCCAAAACAAATAGCAAGTTGTTTTAAAACATTCCACAGTTCATTTGATCAGAACAAGGATCCGGACTAAACTCCAAATCAAGCAATTGCATTATGCCTATTGACATTCTCCCTGTGGTTTCAGCTGAATAAATCTCTTTGTTTCTTCCCTAAAGCTGAATGGCTGTAATATTTACACAAAGATTAAAATCCCTTGGTATACCAGAATTGCTGTGCACAAGCTGAATAAGAAACATATACAGCAGATTCTTTTTACCCATTGTTTGTCCTTCAGATGGAAGCAGAAATTTGAGAGAACCTCAAAGCTTCAACCAAGTTTGAACTATTTTAATTCTGTGGAAGAGCTTCTGCCAGACCAAACTGATAGGGTTCTCCCTTTTCTGCTTTGGAACAAAAAATACCAAACAGAAGAGAAAACCTGTGCAGACCCCTGGCTTGAGCTCAGTGCTTGTGGTACGCTTGTAGAATTTAAACAAACGTACTAAAAGGGGGCCTTAACTGCACCCTTGAGGCGTGTGTTGAAAGTATCTTTAAACATTCCTACTTCTGAGCATTGTAATACTGCTGTGTTTTCACAGGTGTCTTCCAGCAAGGAACCAGTCTCTGCACAGACTGGAAACTTCTGCTTGAAAAATGCTGTGTAAATTAAATGCAATGGGATAGAGGATGCTTTGAGAGAGAAAAAGAGTATGCATGCCCCAAAAGTGATCAGGGGATTGGAGCACCTCTGCTACAATGACAGGCTGAGGGAGCTGAGGTTGTTCAGCCTGGAGAAGGGGAGGCTCCGAGGAGGCCTAATAGCAGCCTTCCAGTACCTGAAGGGGGCCTACAAGAAGGCTGGAGAGAGACTGTTTACAAAGGCCTGTGGGCAGTGGCTTCCAACTAGAGAAGACCAGATTTAGATTGGGTATTTGGAGCAGGTTCTTTACTGTTACGGTGGTGGAAGACTGGAATAGCCTACCCCATGGTGGTGGTTGGGGCCCCATCCCTGGAGATATTCTATGAGATGCCAACTAGTTTAGAGATGCCAGTTATTTTCTGAATAGTTATTTTTTAACAGCAGGACCCTCTCAGTACTATTTAGCAGAGCAACATTAAAATAAGAGGAAAAAGTAAAGCATTCCTCTCTCTGCCGAACACAGCAACGCAAACTTAGTTTTGCTTACCTTTGAATTACCTTCATTGTCTTACAGAACATAAATGTCATATATGTACATATTTAATGGAGTCAGTGTTGGATCAGAACTACAGAAAGGGCAAGAAACTTTGAGATGATGTTTTTCTTAATACTGTGCACTCAGTTTCTCTGCTCTGTATTTCCATTATCCATCACCTGTAGCTGCCTCCTTCAGATGGTACGTTATATGCAAACCGATATTCTTCCCTCGTGAAGAGGATGACTGCCAAACAAGTTTGGTATAGATGAGCATCTCTCTGGGAGAACCTGTTGCAGGTCATGTTCATTTCTTCTCTCTTAGTGATCTTCATCTTTATGTGTTCCAATTCTGCTGAAATAAAGGCATTAAAATGCCTTTGCTTTCCCATGGTCCCTTCTCTGTGTCAGTGCTCTAGGTCTGGCTCAAACTAACTTTCTTAAGGTACCAAGTTACCTGATTGTGAATGTTTTTCCAGAGCTCTGCACCAGTGCAGTCCCAGGCACCAACGAATAGCTTCTGGTGTCCCAAACTCCCTCCCTGTCTTGCAGCAGGAGCAGCTTCTCTACCTAAGTATCGGTTCCACCTCAATTCCACCTCAACTCATCTTCCAACTAAACATACCTCACCAAAACTGAGGAGAGGAAGCCATCTTCAAGTTTTCCACCTTTGATTTTGTCTCCTGCCAGGCATGCTGTTTTCTTCCTTTAATCAAACAAAGTCTCTCTCTTCACATTTTCAAAAGTGGTCTTTTAATTTTATACTTTATGTGAGCTTCCCTTGAATTGTTTCGATACTTTTTTGTCCACCTTAAGTTACAGTAAGTTCAGGGTCTTTATGGCTTTGTGGCTTGTTTTTTCCACCCCTCATATTTTTCTTTTTTTTTCATTTGTAACAGAAGGGTTCAGAGGGTCAGAATGACCTTGTATGCTTTTCTTCTGCTTATTCCCCTGCCTGACATTCTCAGTAGTTCACAACGAATTGTCACCCATAGGACCTCCTGTCAGTCCTCAGAATGAATATGATTGACACCTAAATTCTTAGTTCCTTGTTTGATCTCTTGTGACGCAGCATGGACCCTTTGTTGGTGCCTTAGAGGAAACAATTCCATCTCAGCAACATGGGGGCATATAGGTCCTTCTGATCAATCTTAGAATGGCACGGGTTGGAAGGGAATTCAGAGATCATCTGCTCCAACCTCCCTGCCATGTACAGGGATGCCACTTAACTAGGTTTGCTTGCTCAAGGCCGTGTCTAACCTGGCCTTGAACACCTCCATGGAGGGGACATCCACAGCCTCTCTGGACAATCTATTCCAGAGTTTCACTGTCCTGTTGAAGACTCCTCTTAATTAGATAATCTTTTTCAATTTGCTGCTTCAGCACCAGCAGTCATTCAGGATGCAGGTCCCACAGGTAAGAAGAGCCACAGCTCTGCTGTGGGCTTACAGAAACATCATACAAATACCTAATTGCTCAGGCTGGTGTTCTGTACTTGCTTCAAGTTGGAGCTTTAATAGTCTTTGAACAGAACTTTATAGAGTTACTGTGCCTTTTAACTAACACTGATTTTAAAGCTGTACTTTCTAAACACTCTATATTTCCAGCACTATTAATCCAGAGACCAGGGTGTTAGAAAACAGGTGTGATGTGCTTTTTGATAGTGGGAGATGAAAGACAGAGATGTCAGGAGTGTAGTTTTTACCAGAGACTGTTCAGTTAAATGACATTAACAGATTCAAGAAAACTTAAATTTCCTATATTGTCATCAAAATTCTCCCTTTCAGGGTGTCAGTAACATACACAAGGAGTCAAGATATTTTTTAGCTGTCAGGATTGAAAGTACTGCACGATTCTCTGCAATATTTTTCTTCCCTCTGAGAGATTACAGATGTTTCATGGAGCACACTGAAAATTCCTTAAAATTACCATAAGCCAGAAGTTATTCTCTGTCTCTTGTTGAATGTCTATTAAAAATCATTTGGTATGTAATTGCTAGGGTAGAACAGATGAAGGATCTCAAGGGTGTGGGGGGTTTTTTTGTAGCAGTGGAAGTTGTGGTGCCTGCGCAGTGATTTGGCCAGGTCACCGGGTTTAGAGCAGGATTGCTAGGTGGGGCATGGGAAGATGAAAGCAGTAAACCTTAGGAATGTGCCTGGGGCACAAGAGACAAGTGCTTGTAGCAGAAATGATTGATCAAAAGAAGTTTGGAAGAGTGATTACTTCTATAGACCAGTCAAAACAAGCACGTTCTTCATGCTATCAACACACACATTTATCCTCTGCAGTCCTCAGTTATCAGTGCAGAGCACCTTTCTGCTGATTCTCTGTAGTGAGTTACTTGTGCCACCAGATCAGCCAGAATCACAAGGAGTCTTTTAGCAGATGCTTTATTCCATCAGATTTGCAGTCAGTCTCAGTCCCTGTAATCTCTAACGAGCAACATCAGTAACTGAGTCAGGGAAAACTGGTGTAACTTGTATATATGCCTATCTTGGATCAAGTGCTTGGAGCTGAGGCATGCATTTGAGTCTCTTCTCTGTGTTTCCATGCAAGAGATCTTAAATACGCTGCATGTTTTGCTCCTTTCAGATAGCAGGTGCTTAGCTTCTGGAGTCCACACTGGAAATGGGCATTAGCAAAGATTATTTGTCCAAAGAGGTATTTTCAGCATGGCAAAAAGTACATTAATAAAGAGGAAAGAGATATAGATACTGGTCTCCTGTGCTGGACATAGCACTGTCTGCAAGGCTACTGGACACAGGATAATATAAAATGCTGACAAGACAATTACTAATTACTTTCAGCACATTTGTCATACCACAACTTCTGTGGCCACTTCTGACTTCATAACATTCAACATCTGTAACGTGATGTCCAATTCTGCAACATTTTTCTCTGCTGTCTGCTCAGACATCACTCCTGCAACTAGATGGACTTGCAGGTGGTATTCTTTAGGAGCTCTGATTCATAGCCAGTATTGTGGTGTTGCAGAAATCCTGGAACTTCTGACTGCTGTTTGTTTGAGTAGAGGCTTTCTGAGAGGCATGGTGTTTTCAGTGTAATAGTCAGTTGAAGGTTTGAGCTGGCCCTTAGATTTGGACTGTTTGTCTCCTGGTTGCAGTATCAGCAAAGGTAGCTTGATTCACTTCATTTTGTTAAGGATTTTTGAAACCCCTTGCTTTTCAGTTTTGCTCTGCAAGCGAGTGAGAGGTTTGCAGTGCATTTGTAAATCGCAAACAAAACACTCCTCACTACCCTCCTCTGAATTCCATCACAGTCTTCAAACCTACAGTATTTTAAGAGAATACCTGAGCCTTAAGAGTTTGTTGTTGTTGTTGTTGTTTGGCTGTTTTTTTAACCATTTCCCCTGCACATTTCTGTTGTTCCTCTTCAGGAAATGGAACTGTAAAATGAACAATCGCTGTGTTATAAAGGACAAGTAAATGCTCACAGCTTTGCTTGAGGTTATGCGTGGAAACAAAACTGAAGCTGAAGTAATTTCAGAATATAATCCATTTCTACAAAAAATTACTTAAAACCTCAGTGTTGCATTCTGGTAATAGAAACAGCTGTGAAATGTCCCTTTCCTGACCATATCATGATTGAAGGATGTAGCCCTGTTCTTTATACTTTCGAAACTAGGTTCTTTTGCCCCTTCTGAACCCTGTGTTTGTTTGGGCTCTGACCCATTTTAACTACAAGAGGCTTCTCGTTGGCACAAAGATGTGCCCTGATGGGCTTCCCTGCATTATCAAGGTTGCAAAAGCTTATTGCTGTTGCATCGATTTCACAGAATCACAGAATGTTGGAGGTGGAAAGGGATCTTGAAAGATCACCTAGTCCAACATCCCTGCTAGAGCAGGGCACAGAGGAATACATCCAGGCAGATTTTCTGTGGAGAAGACTTCACAGCCTCTCTGGGTAACTTGGTCCAGGGTTCTGCCACTCTCACAGTGAAAAAAAAATTCCTTATGGTTATGTGGAACATCCTATGCTCCAGCTTGCCCCCATTGTCCCTTGTCCTATCAGTGGACATCTCTGAGAAGAGCCTGACTCTGTCTTCATTACACTCACTCTTCCCATACCGAGGTCATCTCTCAGTCTCCTCTTCTCCAAGCTAGAGACCCAGCTCCCTCATCCTTTTGTTATACCAGAGATGTTCCACTTATGAGCACATTAGACTGGACCCTGAGTTACTTGTAGTAGCACGGTAGATTAGCACTGATGCCCAGCGGCATCCTGTGGTGGTTGATGCTGCCCTCCTGTTAAGCATGCTTCTTTGTCACTGCTCTGGCCTGGGCTAACCAGGCTCCATCTTGGCATGGGTTCCAAGGGACAGGAAAAAAGCTGTTCCCTCAGCCATTTTTTGGTACAGCCATCCTTGGCCTCTTTTCAGTAGTGCAGATACAGCACCAAGGTTTAATTTTGTCTTTCACACACTGCTCTGTGTTTGCCGTAAGCAGCATGTCCCAGCAGTGTGTGACACGCCTGATTTTGGAAAGAGGAAAGGGGAAGTTAGCGGGTCCAATGCTGTTCTGCTTCGCCATTTACCTTCGCTAGCAGTAACATCTTAAACAAGCATAAACTGTGGATCTGTGTCACGCTGCTTGTGAAGTGGAGTGTATTTAGCTTCCGTTGTGAGTGCAAACATGCTGCATACTGAAATGAGATGCTCTCAGCCACAGGTCAGTATGCGACAGTGTTAAATGCTTGCTGTAGTGCTGACAGCTTTGTTCACCAGCCCCATCCTTCTGTCTCATGTGTGTGTATTTGTGTGCCTGTGTGTGTTTCATAGTAGTAGGAAGAAGAAAAATTGCCCACCCCTTTGTTAATTTGTAAAATTGAGTACACAGATTCTTATTACTGAATATTCTTGATTGGCTCTCAGTCGTCATCAGTGATGTCATGGCTCCAGGAGCATTCGTAACATCTGCTTTGATGTTTTTCTCTAATCAGAAAGGGGACACTGGTCTGTAACAAAAATACACATGGAAAATGGAATTAAATTATTTTTCTTACTGTACAGTTCTTAATAACTGTGTGCAGAATATGCAAATGCCTCTCTTGGTTGGCTGCAGTAGTCCATCTGTTCTGACAGCATCTCAGATTATCCAAGATGTTTGCCCACATCCAAGTATCTAGCTTTGCTGCAAACCTCTACCAGGAGGAGAAAGGGGCTACGTTTTCATGAGAGGAAGAGAATCTACACAAAACAAACTAAATAGGCTTCAAGCTGGTAAAAGGCTACTTATGTGCCTGAGGAAAAGAAGTAAACAGTCTTTTTGTGTATGCTGGGTTCATTGTAGCCTTTTCAGAGCTTTCTTTTCCTTATCCTAAATGCCTCTTTTGCCTGCCAAGAATAAGGATAATTAAATATCCTTTAAGTGGTGTTTAGAGCTGCATGATGAGAATACCTATCCTCCTGATCCAGTTCCATGTAGTAAATATGAAAGCAGAACAGTCCCATCAGGCGTGCTGCTTCATCACTCCTGAGACTAGCTAAGGCGGAGACTTGAAATAACCAATTTTCCCCCGCAGTGACATATGCAGCATCCTTAGAAGCGTCTCCAGCAGCACGCCTGCCTCTCGTGTCTGCTATTTATACAATAATGCAACTGAACTGAAAAGCAACAGCTTTACCCAGCCTAATTTTAAATCAGTGCTCTGGGTTGTGATTTTAAAAGGCAGCTACCAATAAAAATGTAAGTTTAAAAGAACCCTCGAGTCCTTCCTGTGGACCCGACGATAACTGTATTTTGAACTAAAAATGGGTTTTCCTTTGTCCTCGAAGGTTTGTTGGTTTCTTTTAATGCCAATATATTATTATTATTACTTGGGTTTTTTTTAAGTGCAGTTATTTTCTATTTCCTGACAGTGCTGAGTACTAGCTGTTTCTTTTCCCCACTTAAGAGCTTTTCCTTTATGATAAATCAAAACTAGTGCTATGGAGAAACTGTATTTAATGGATTTCTTTGCATTGTTGGATGATGTCTTTGTATAAAGGGTATCATATTATTTGTGGTAAAACAATGCATGCTTCGGTGTGTTACCCTCCTTTCAGATGAACTGCAGGACTTGGGAGACGTGGTGTCTGGGTCTTCTGAGAAATTTTTTTTGTTAATGAAGTGGAATGCTTTTAAAAAGCAGATCTGATTATTCACATTAGTCTCTGAATTTTCTTCCCCTTTTCTTTATTGCATGAGGCATTAGCGTGGAAACGCACTTCACATTGCTCAGGCTTTTGTCTGTTCCTGCTGCTTTGCCTACTGGAAGCCAAACAGTGCTACTTGGTTTCTGACATAACCGATTACTATGGAAATTATTGCCATGTCATAAACAGGATTTCATGTGTCGAATCTGCGGCAGGAATGCAGAAAATCCTGTAAGCAGAGGGTTCATGGTAATAAGGAAAAAGGGAAGAGATGCAGAAAACACACAATGCCTGTGCAAAATCCGTTGTTGCAGATTCTTTCTCAGAAGGCATAGCCTGCAAGAGCATGGGGATCAAACAGTTTGCTGATGTGTTTCGGTTTTAAATGAATAAGAGCATAAATGTGAACTTGTGCTTCAAGAAATAATGGTTTTATTTTGACTCCAGCAGTTGGCACTGGCCAAAGTGATTTCCGAGGGCATTCGATGTATGTCCCGGATCACTGCTCCACGCTAGGGAGACTGGACAGCTATCGCTCTGCCATGCAGCGCTCCGAAACCAAGGACACCAGCTGCCAGACGGAGGAAGTTAAAGTTGTGCCTCCTTCAATGAGAAGAATACGAGCACAGAAAGGACAAGGCATTGCGGCCCAGATGTCTCAGTTCTCCAGCTCATCTGGAAACATGTCAGTGATGAGTGATTCTGCTGCAGTTATATTCACCTCTCGCCAAAACAATGACATAGGTTTTCACAGCTTGCCGCGGGCTGGTGCAAGAGTGTCTCTGCAGTCCCTAGACCAGACACAGAGCAGCCCTAGGCAGACAGAAGACGTTGCTGGCACTTTACCTCAGCAGATAAGTAAGTTGCAAGTGGATGATAGTGTTGTGCATCTGAGGAATAATCCCACGACAGGCAGCCTGTCAAGGCCAAAGTCTCAAGAGGTGAGAAGCTATGATAGTGAAAAGTCTGCAAGCCCAGCATGTGTTGTCTCTCCTCATGCCACCTATTCAACAAGCATCATACCCAATGCAACACTGTCATCCTCCTCAGAAGTTATTGTTATTCACACAGCCCAGAGTGTTGGGTCATTGGATAGTAAAATTACTAGCTCCACTGCCTACCCAAAGCCAAGAGACAATCCTGTTGCCAGCAGTACAGTAAGTGGGAAAGAAGATCACCATTCTTCAAGTGGTAACTGGAGTGAGAGTAGCTCCACACGTCACTCACAGACTTCAGATACCATCCCAGCTAATACCGCCGTGATGCTTTCTCTTGGTGACTCTGCTGTCTCTCTTAGCACTTCTGGAAATGCAGAAGCTGGTTCTCAGAGCATGAGCTACAGCAGTAAGAACAATCTTGCTTTACCAAACCCTTCCCAGGACAGCGATGGTAGAAGTGAATCTAGCTATTCAGGGGAGCGAGCACAAGCAGCAGTGAACAGCACAGAGCACTGGCTGTACAAGTCTGCAGAAAACAGTGAGACTCCTTCACTCAAGATAGTTTGTACCACACCAGGCTGTGCCACTCCTGGTAGCAACCTGAGCAGCAGCAGCCTGGAGAGGACTTCGGTCAGGGATGATTCTACTTTTCTGTATTCTGTGGACCACGATGGCTACTACAGCTCTATGCCTATGGACTCTGGACTGAAGTCAGACGTGCCATGTAGTAGTACTAATGGGTTTGGGAGTGCCAGAGACAGTGTGATAAATGTCTTTGAAGGAAAGGAGAAGAAACATCAGGATGACCAGTCAGGCCAAGGTGACAAATCCCTTGCAAGAAACATCTCTCTGAAAAAGGCAAAGAAGCCACCTTTGCCACCATCCAGAACAGACTCACTCAGAAGGGTGCCCAAGAAAAAAGCTCAGTCTAATGGACAGGTGCTTGATGAAACTCTCATTGCCACCCTCCAGCATTCTCTGCAGTTGAATCTGAAGTGCAAAAATGGCAGCTCCCCTTCCCAGAGCCCCTGCAGTGATTATGAGGATCCGTGGGTGTTGCGCTCCCGCAGCCAAAGCTCAGTTAGTGCAAGCAGCAGCATGATGTCCACCACTGCTCCAAACCTGTACTCCATCTGCACTGTCACTCCCTCTCAGAGTGAAACAAGTAGCATCAAGTCGGAGTATGCTGACCAGTGGGGTTACTACAGTGACTATGCTGCAGTGGGAGATGACCAGGTGAAATCACCAGTGACCCACTCTGCCAGTACATCATCTGCTCTCAGCGATTACAGCATCAGCCACTTCAGCGATGGCTCAAGGGCTTCTGTGCCACAAGTGCCCAGTGAACTGGCCAAACCAAAGAGCACTTCCCCAGAGAAGTCCCACCGAGTCACGTCGCCATCGAGTGGGTACTCAAGCCAGTCCAATACACCCACTGCACTTACTCCAGTGCCTGTATTTTTAAAGTCTGCATCATCAGGCACCAGCAAATCTAAGCTGAAGCCTAAAGTGCCTGAAAGGAAATCTTCCCTTTTGTCTTCAGTCTCTATGTCTTCATCTTCCACTTCTCTTTCTTCAAATACATCTACTGAAGGGAGTATGAGTGTGAAGAAACTGGACCACACACTGAGCTCTCCTCTAGATTCAGGTGCACCTCCTCTTCCACCTCCTCTTCCAACACCTCCTTCACATTGTCCTGAGCTTTCTCCTCCCCCCCCACCTCCTCCTGCCACAGAAGTCATGGATCTGTCACCATTACCATCCTCTCCCACATTTCCTCCGCCTCCCCCAGAAGCTGATGTAAAGTCTTCCTTTGCCCAGCCTGTCCCATGGTTTCTACAAGAAGCTCCTGTCAACTCATTCTCTTCCCCTGTTCCTTCTCCTCCTACTTTGCCCTTAGCTGTCCCACCTCCAGCACCACCTCTTGATCCCAAACTGAAAGGTGCAACAATCCAACCACAGTATTCTTTTAAGAAACGTAATCTGGAAGACTCTTGCCGTAGTCCAGTGAAGCAGCCACTCGGCAAGCAGGACGCATCGAGACCTGTAATGCCTTTAGTGACTACCAAAGCGCTGCAAATGGTGCAGCTGAGGTCTGTGAAAAAAGTGACAGAAGGTGAGCCATCACCTGAGTCTGCTTCTGAAACCACCTCTCAGGAAAAAGGTACTGTAAATTCATCATCATCATCTTCCCTGAAACCATCTCTCTCACTAAGACTCAGTAGCAGCTTAGGTGAAGAAGACATGAAAGCTGAAGGCACCTATTTTAAAGACTCAGTTCAGACACTGGCTCGAGGTTCTCCTCTCATTGTCTCCGATAGCAAACCTGTGCTTGTCAGCGATCAAAAGCCTGCAGGTGCAGTAGGTCTGAGCAAGCCTTTTGAAGCTGAAGCACTGGGGATAGCTACTGAAGATACACCTGAGTCTTCAGTGCAGAGTGAAGACCTCCATTCCTGCATGTCACATCAGGGATCACCAGCGTCTCCTGAGAAGACTCAGGTCATATTGCCAAGCAAGAAGCCACCTCCTATTTCAAAGAAACCCAAACTGTTCCTTGTTGTACCACCTCCACAGTTAGATCATAGAAGCATAGAATCAGATGTTACAGTGGAGAAAATAGCTGAAGTGAGAGATACTGTCAGAAGCACATCGAGTCCAACTAAGAGAGACGCTGTGCTTGCACACTGTGAGGAAGTGAGAAGTTGTCTTACAGATGGACTCACTTCTAGCGAGATGGACTCTGGCAGCTTGGTTCCTGAGGGAGGAGCTGCTGGGTTCACCTTCTCTGAGACAGTGGGAGCTAATGCCTTTGTGGTACAGCCTGCTGCATCACCAGTTCAAGAAGAAGCCAGGCAAGAGGAGCAGTCTGCTTTTGATGAAGAAAGCAGTTCTGGCAGCAGCCAAGACAATGGCAGTAATGCTGATGGGCACCTCTCTCAAGAAAATGAAAGTGGTGAGTCTGTTTTCTCTAACTCTTCTTCAGATGCAGCAGTAGCTATTTTAGAGAGCCTGGGGAATGAGAACAGCAATCCTAGCATTCAGGTGGGCTTCCATAGAGAAAAGAACCTCTTGTAGAACTAAAAGCCTGAATAAAGTTGCAGGATCTGATTAATACTTCATGAGATTTCTTCTAATTCCTTTCTGACCTCTTGTTATTGCAGACACGGAAAGAAAATGATGTGTATTTAACTGTGCTGGGGTTAAAACATGCTATGAAAACCCGGTTAGCTTGGCTAATTTTGATTTTGCAACTTAAGTAGAAACCATGCAGATTTTCTTTCAGTATTGTTCTCCACCCCTGTGAGTGAGCAAGCCGTGGCATTTCGTGCACTGCAGCCTCCTAAGAAAGCATCACTCTGAAATCACTGCAGTGACAAGAGTCTCTCGGAGGCTTTGCCTTAGAGCAGTGAGGGCTGGTTTTAGGATTATGTGCTGTTGGGTCCCCACCATGGACTGGCAATCACTGTTCCTTCTTTCCGCGTAGTGGAGGTGTTTGAATCGGATACAGCGAGCAGTTCATTCCTGCCAAGCAGTAGTTACGGGGAGGAGACGGATGGAGTGGCAACGCCAGCAAGACCAAGGACTACTGAGGATCTTTTTGCAGCCATTCACAGGTACTGCAGAAATTGCCCTTCTCATACTGTCAGGTCCAATAGTTCTCTCAAAAACTAATTAACATTGCTTTACTAAAACACCCAATTACAACAGCTATTGCTTTAACAGAAAGCACATGTTTATGAACTTCCTGCTAAGGCTGTATATGAAAAGGATGAGGGAAAGGACTCGTGCTTTGTTGTTGTACAGATATATTTAATCCATTCTGAACTAAAAGGATTAAATCAATGTAGATGATATTATAAACCTCCTGCCCCTTAAAATATGAAGTTACCTCTAGTATTTATTGTACTATTCTCAATTTGCCATATTAACTCTACTGTTGCTTTTTTTCTGTGTACCTTTTTGTTTTCATTCTCCTTCTTCTCCATCTCTTTTTACTCTCTCCGCTGCTTATATGGTGCAGTTTGGGACAGAGGCTCAACGCTAATGCTTCATGGCAAGCGTGGCTGAAACTGGCAAGTAACACAACATGTCAGTCATATGGCAAAACATATGGCAAATGCTGGATTATAGTTTGCCATAATCCAGCCTGAGGTCGGGTGTTTTGTGTCAGACTGGTTCATGAATGAAATGTGCAGCACTGGCTCTATTATTGATGACATTATTCATTTCCCTGAAAAAAACCCACAATCATCTTGAATAGGCAACTAGATTTTTGTGAATTGTGAGGTTGTCAAAACAAAAAAAAAAAAGGAAAAAAAGCAAAAAAGCTTAAAACCACAAAATGAAACACGTGCACCATTTAAACAGTACACACAGAAGACCATTACCACTCTGAACTACTGAGCTTGCCTTTTAGACTAGAATCGATGTAGTGGTAGTGCCATCTCGTGGCTTTGTCTCTTCCTTCAGAACGTAGAGGGATGTCATCTCTCTGAACTGGTCACAGAATGTGCTTGGCAGCATCCTGATCCGTAGTCAGTTTGCTTATCTGCATGAGTTGTGTCGGGAGAACCGAGGGATGGGCAAAGCCTGTTGTGAGAAGGTGCCTGGGAGCTGAGAAACTGCAGCACTTGGGATGCAAATGCTGGATTTTAATTTTTTGAAACAATCCTGTTTCGGATGTTACCAAAATGACATATATATGATGGTGACTTTTTGCAACTTACAGTTACTCCTTAGGCCTCTAGGAGCTGTTCTAAAAATGGTCTGTTGCATTCATGTTGCATGGCAGTCCCTGAGACTGTGACAAATCTGTTCTAAGAATGGAATATTCTGGCCAGTAACCTCTGTCCACGATGCACGCAGGTAGAGAGTGGATCTCTGTGTGTATGCACATGCATCTAATTCTTGAGTTTATGGGGAAATGGACAATGGAACCGGATGTGGCATAGTTAAAACTGCTTGACACATTTGTTATTAAGATCTTGCTTTTGCTGGCTTTAGACTTGAACCACAATTATCTTTGGTTGTTAACTGATAAAAAAAAAAACCTTTTGGTCCTGTCCCCTCCCTTCCCCCTAGCCCTGGTATTCTGAAAGGCATTATTTCAGTGATTGGCTGTCAAATACATGCTTTGGAGCAAGACAAGAAATTTAGTGGCATGTGTGTTAAGGACAGGAAAAAGAATATTAATTTTAAGCCACAGTTCTGTTTGATTTTAAACTCTATCTCTGTCTGAAAAGCCACCAAAACCAAATTTGGTTGTTAAGTTTATGCCATACTTCATACGTGCTGAGAAAAGCTGATTAGATGCTGACAGCAAACTGACTGCTCTGCGCTGCATTCGCAGTCTTGCTGAATTATTTCAAGCCAGGATAACAGAGTCTTTCCCTGCAGATCTTTGTAGTTGAACTTTGCTTCCTATGTATTTGGAATATCATTTGGGTTGTGTCAGCAGCACAACCCCAGCATTGCAGTGTTTACAGATATCCACAGGCAGCCAAAACCCTCAAGAAGGGAAATCTATTCCCCACTGATACATGCACATGTTCATGTACAGACTAGCAGAGCATCCAAGCACCAGATTCGTTTGCTGCCTACAGTACTGGCCACACAGTTAAATCTAGACAAGGTTCTTATGTTTGCCACTACTGAAGTAACCATTTTATCTCGGTGCTATCTTCTGGTGTCTATTCATCTTCAGGCTGAATGGATGTCAGTATTACAGTCCTCTTCCAGAAAGGCAGGTGGAAGCAGCAGCAGCTGAAAATAAACAGTTGCCTTTGAGGGAGGTAATCAGAAGTGATCTGTGCATAAATTTCTCCACTGAAGAAAGACAGGCTCACTCTAAAGTCTTGGCAGAGTTTATGGTAATGTCTGTTGCTGCCACCTACTCAGCTGATGAGTCCTGCTACTTTGTTTTCTGGTGTTTCTTCTTAAGAGCAGGCTGCAATGCGTGAAGACACTTGAGCTTGCCCTGGCAAAATCTCAAGGCCTTTAAGAAAGGAGCAGCTAGAGATCATATTAAACAGGAACCTGTTTTACAAGGGGAAGAGTCTGTATTGAACACATGCTTGATAAAGATTAATGTGGAATTACAGCATGCTAATCTTGTAACAGGTCTGCTGACTTACTTTCAGTTTTGCCAAAATAGCATCTGTAAAATTGGCCTTTGTATAATCTTTTTGAATGAATTCTTGCTTAACCTGCACAGAAGCAAAGCAGCTTTCCAGCAGATACCAGGCTATCTTGAAGATATCTTCAAGATTTCTAATGTGAAAATGGAGCAATGGAAGTTCAATTTCCACTTATTTCCACTTCTATGATTGTTTCCTTTATTTGTTATTTGTTAGCCTGGCATTTTAAATTAAAGAAGACTCTGCCTTATCATTTAGAAAGGTAACTTTCATGTCAAGAAGTTGGTCTCTCCTTCATTTAGTTGGAGGGTCATAGTGACAAAGCACCAGCAGAACTGAATTTTGTCCGTGCACCTTAAGAGAAGCTGAAAAACTTACTTTTCAGTATTAATTTAGCTTTTAGATTGGGGAGAGGGTGTGGGAGGCTTTTCCTCTTTTATCACTTAATCCAGAATGGTTACATGTGCCTGTCTTTGCCTCATCTTAACTTCAGCAGCAGTGCATTTCAGTGTCCTTTTCTAAAGCCTAGTGCACAAACCCACAGTTCTAATTATCCAGAGAGCATCAAATGAAATAGAAAAACAAAACCCCAATGTACTCCAGGTGACATTTTAAATAAGTCCCCAAACTAACTGACATGTGGTCAGTATGATGCAATATTCTTAGCAGTTGAATACTGACTTCAGAAAACCCAAGTCACTAAATTTCCTGAATAAGATCAATACTGGCAGCTTTAGTAGTTTGCTTGTTCCAGATTTGCAGAAAAAGAACAATAAACTCAGCTTATACTGCAAACACCACAGTAATGCCTGTACTCTTTTGGTAGTGTTCTTACTCAGGCTTTATACTTAGGTTACTTCTCCCTTACCTCTCTCTCTCTGCTTTGGCTTAATTCATTGTCATCCTTCTAAGCTGAGTTCTAGCTAAGGGTGGTTTAAAGTTTCATTTTTTTTTTTGTTTGGCTCTCTCCTTTTTGTTTTTCATACTCAGATCCAAAAGGAAAGTCCTCGGCCGTAAAGACTCTGAAGATGACCGTACCCGCAACCATTCTCCGTCACCCCCCGTAACTCCCACTGGTGCTTCCCCAACCTTAGCTACCCTCAAACAAGCTGGATCAATTCAGAGAAGCGTTCGCAAGAGCAGCACCAGCAATGACAACTTCAAAGCCCTGCTGCTGAAGAAGGGGAGCCGCTGTGATACCAGTTCCCGCATGTCTGCTGCAGAGATGTTGAAGAACACAGACCCACGGTTCCACAGGACAAAGACAGATGCCTCCTCCTCTGACCTTCCCGACAGCCCTGCCAGCTGCTCACCCAGCAAGAGCAAGCGGGCACAGGAAGAGTGGGCTAAGAGTGAGGGTCTGATGCCAAGGAGCATGTCCTTTTCTGGCACTAGGTACGGCCGGTCACGAACACCCCCCTCTGCTGCCAGCAGCAAGTACAATGTCCGCAACCGCATCCAGAGCAGCCCCATGACTGTCATTAGTGAAGGAGATGGGGAACTGGTGGAACAGTCAGAGGGCAGGGTCCGAAGGACTTTGGAAGAGCAGCAAGAGAGACAGCTTGATATGTTTACCAGTGATGAAATGGACTTAAATGACTTTCCATATGCTGAGGAGGCAGGCTGCAAGGAGACCTTGGATGCAACCCATCTAGATTTAACGACTCAACCAGGTGCTTCGAGGAAGTATCTAAGCCCTTCAGCTGAAGAAAGTTAAAAGGCAGTGACAAAAGGCACTGAATATTAGTCTAGAAAATGATGGAAGACTAGATTCCAGGAAAAGCCCAGACCAGGACAAGTTTGCTTTGCTAAGCGTTTATTCCATGAACTGCATGTGTGTGTCTAAATGCTAAAGCAACAATAGTGCTGCATGGCTGGGGAGGGGTGGGGGAGGACTTGCTATGAACCAGCGGTCTGTGGCTTGAAGAAAGTGAACAGTTGAACTTTTTGTGTAAAGCCTTCGAAGTCCTCTTGGGGTGGGAGGGGAGTTTTCTCAGAGCCTGTAGGGGTGTGAAGTTTTTCTTTTTCTTGAGACTGCAATTGTGCAAGCAAATTTAGGAATAAGCCTGAAAAGGAGGAATAGAAAGGCTTCTGTGGTACAAGGTGGACATTTGCTTCAAAAGCATTGTAGTGGTGCAACACAGTGCATTCGTTAAGGAGGGAGAGGCATGATGAGGCACACTGACCTATGAGAAGGTAGTGGGGTTGGTGCTGGGGTTTTGTGGCTTTTTACTGGAGTATGCCTCGGTGTCCAATGAAGCGTGTCCTGCTAAAGCAGTGAGGTCATCACTGAGGTCCTGAACTGGGTCCACGGTACTTTTACTTTTTTCCTAAGGGAAAATGAAATAGGAGTTAATGTGGAAAAGGGAGCCAAGTTATAGCACACTGCTGGCTGCTGTGCAGCCACACACAGGCACGTGGTGAAAGGCTCGTTTCCAAGTGAATTGGCTTCCTTGACTAGAGTATTCCCTTAGAGAACTGGAAGAACTGGGTGTGCGCGCAGAGGACGCGAGCAGACGGAAGGGAGATGGAAGAGGAATTAAGCAGTGTACTGCCAGAGCTTGGAAGGGTTACTTTTCTGAATTAGAAAGCAAAATTCAGTTTTGAGAACTTGCACTATGGAGCTGTAGGTAAGCCTGTCTTTCAGAATTGAGACTTGGGAGTTGTGTTTTGCCAGAAGTCTGTCTTCCATTTGCCAGAATGGGAAGATGATTACTTTCATCACTTGAAATACACATCCTTGCTAACTTTTGGTTACCAAAGAATAAGTTACAGTTACTTTCCTTTTTGATTTGCCTGCAGTATTTCTCTTCTTATATATATTTTTTTTTTAAACCTTAATAACATAGCGAGGTTTTGGGGTTTTTTAATTGTATATTTTACAGATAATAAAGACACCTAACGGTTTTCCAATTGTAAAGAAGACCATGAATTGAAATTTAAATATTGGCTGGAGGTTTTTTTTTTGGTTCTTGGTAGGAAAGAAACTTTGGAATTTTAAGGAGAGCTTTGCAGCGTTTTCTGGCGTGTGCAGTTTTTTGTATTGTTTGTAAATATTGAAGGTTGTTAAAATCTTTTGATCTCCTTACCGTAGAATTTATACATTTTTAGATTGCTTTGAAGAAGAAAAAGCACTCTTTGTAGATTATTTATTTTAGAGAAATATGCTTGTAATCTCTTTCTTCAATCCTTTACTTGTTAGTAATGTAAATTTCAGGGGCCTTCTTTAACTCTTCCCTTCACGAGAGGGGAATAGTGATGAAAATGCTGTGACTTTGCTTCAATAAAGAAAAAGGCTGCCAGTTGCCATATTGTCTTTTGGGTTGGTTAAAATCTCCTTCAAAAGATGTGTCCCACAGCGTATGGCAACCCACTGAATGCCATAAATCATACCTCCAGCTACTAATCTCAGTTTTCACTACAAGATTTACTAATTCACTTTAGGGACAACTAAAGCGTACTTACACATCCATCCCATTTTGGCATCTTAGTGCTGAAACTAGAAAACCTGAAATGTAATCCTAAGCTTTTTCCCCAGCATTGTTTGTGAGTCTTTCTACTACTTCTCTTACTTGCAGCCTGTCCCAGGAAACTAAAATTTTTGGAGAAGCAGATTATAAGCAGAATGAGAAGTGAAATAAAGTGGAAAAAGTGAACCAAGCTGCACTCACTGGAACAAGGGTGAGATTAACTGGTGCACAGCAAACTTTGTAGCATTTTTGCATGTTAAGTATATTTAAAGAACCATTGGAAATTTTTGATACACTAATTGGATAAAGTAGATCATTTCACATTTATTGATACTGATCTGAATTACATACTGTTGCAAAGAGGTACTGCAAGACCTTCTGGTTGTTGCTGTGATGTTTCTCCCAGAGCTTATAACATGAAACGTGTGCTGTGTCCTTTTCATAGTAGCTACTGTCCCTTTCAAAGCAATGTGTAAATGCTAACTAGTCCTCATGCCACCATCCTGCCAGGAAGACACTCAGGGTTGGTTGGCTTTATTGTTTACAAGTGGAGGCATCATCAAAGTGAAAACTGCAGCATTGAAGAAAATGACAGCTCTGGTGTCTGCAGCTTCTGCAGTACGTTGCAGCCTTTTGGATCAAGTGCCTATGGGAGGGAACCTGGCCAGCTTCCTTCCCTGCTGCTGGCCAGCTGATGCTGCCAGTCATTTTCATAGGCTATATGGGATGCTCTTTGGGAAGTCTTGGCCTACACACACACACCATCTTGTCAATGCAGGTAGGTGAGACTGAACTTCAGTGTAGCATGGGCTGAATTTCCTCTTGGGTCACAGGTAGTCTTGATGCTCATCTAAAGCCCACATCTGCAGGGTTGAGGCTCATGCTTTGGCCACTGTGTTTGTGTAGCCCTACTGATGCTGCTCCATGACTATGTTTTACATAGTGTGTGCTGAAATATGTTTAATGGTCCTTACAAGGATACTCCTTTAGGGAGCTGAAGTAGCTTGTGGAGATGCCACAATAATGACCTTCTCACTAGCATCATCCTCTGTAGCAGCACACGGAAGTGGTTGGTAGCTCAGTGTTTTCAGCCATAGAATCTCAGCAGTAGCAGTGTCCTCTACAGAACGTTAAGAGCATGACATCTTTAGGCTGTGTGTCCTGTACTGTCAAGAACTTCAATGTGTATAAGTAGGTTGAGGAAAATATGCTTCATTTTCTGTCATGTATACAACTTCAAACTTAGTTTCTCCCACTAGAAGCTTCCTCTGTAGGGAGGTTTTGTGGCTTTGTTGGTGTATAAGTGTAGAGTAAGTTTAGCACACCTCTGCTAAAGACATCCAGAGAGAAGGAAAATTACACAAACTGTCCGTGCTAACTAGAAAAAGGAGGCTGTTGTCATCCTGGTTCTAAATGAATCATACTGTTACAGGGCTTGTTTAGAGTTTGTTTACAGTTTGTGTCTCAAAGAATTACTGAAGATGGATGAGACATTGATGTCTGTATTTCCTTTTATTTGAAATGGTTTTCAACTTCCATCTTTTCCTAAAATTTGTTCTGTATTAACTTGTTCTATGATTCCTTTCAAAGTTCACTTTCAGTGCTGTTAGATGTAGGAAGCCCCAGTCTCTTCTAATTAGAGCCCTTTATTATGTTAATACATTCATAAGGCTGTGACATATACAGGCCTTCACTGCTTATATGCTGGAGAGAGGAGAATTTAATATCTTCATGTAAATGCAGGATGGTTATGTAAGGAGCAACAGCTTAGTAGGAGGAGGTTTGGAAAGTTATTGGAAATCAGTTTAAAAAGAATTGGGAAAGATGTGGATTTGAATAGGATTTGTCTTTTAGGACAATGGGTGTAAGTTGCAGCAAAAGAGGTTCTGCCTCAACACAAAGGGGAACTTCTTTACTGTAAAGGTCACAGAGCACTGGAACAGGTTCCCCAAAGAGGTTGTGGGGTCTCCTTCTCTGGAGACTTTCAAGGCCTGTCTGGATGTGTTCCTGTGTGATCTGTGCTAGATTGTGTGGTCCTGCTCTGGCAGGGGGGTTGGACTCGATGATCTCCTTGGGTCCCTTACAACCCCTACATCCTGTGATCCTGTGAATAGTGCAGGCTTTGGGGGAAGCAGGACTGGATGCTGGTGCACATGTAAGGCTTGGCTGAAAGAAAGCACAAAGTAATGACAGAAAAGGTGAAGCAAGGAGATGACTGAGGAGATGCACAGAATGACAGCAAGGTATGAGGCACGCAGGCTTCTTGGAGATGAAGCTTCAGCAAATGCAGAAGTTAGAAGAAGGAAAGGAGCAAGGGGAAACTAAAATGTTAGCCTCTGTGTGTGTGTGTGTGTTCACAATTTAGAGGGTATAGACAAACAGGGAAATGTTTTAGAAACTAAAGAACAAAACTGTGTGGGCCTAGAGAAGCAGTAATAGGCTGAAGTGAGGAATGCTTTAGGAGACTTCAGGCAACACTGAGCAGGTAGTTGCAGGCTTGAGCACAACTCTTGGAAAGGTTCTGTACAAAAGAAAAAAAAGGCATGCCTGAAATCCAGAAAGAATCTATAGGGTCAGGAAGATTAGTGTCCAGTGAGTCCTATGGACCATACAGTTCTCCAGACACACCTGTGTTCTGCTGACTTGCTAAACCTTCAGCTGTCTCCTGGAATGGAGAAAGACCACTTGTGCATGCAGCAAAGGGATAAATGTCTTCATAATGCCGTGAGTCAGTATAGCTTGTTGGATACTGTTTGGAATTCACTGGAGTTCTGGAAAAGCCATTTAGAGCAGCAGACACTGCTCCAACAAAGCTTTTGCTGTAGTACATTTAAGTGGTTCATAATGATGTGTTGTTTGCTTCTGTAAGAGGTGATTAAAAGCACACAGACTTCCGCAATAGTGTTAAATTACAGTGGCAGAGGAATCGACTTCACTTACAGAAAAGTGGTGCTGTTGTTCTACTCTGCTCTGGTGTGACCTCACCTGGAGTACTGTGTTCATCTCTGGAACCCTCAGTGTTAAGGAGACAGACTAGCCCACCTCTCCTATGAGTACAGGCTGATAGATCTGGCATTGGTTAGCATGGAAAAGAGAAAGCTGTGGGAAGACCTTATTGTGGCCTTTGAGCACTTCAGTGGGGCCTATAAGAAAGATGGAGACAATCTTTTTAGGAGGGCCTGTTGTGAAAGGACAAGGAGTAATGGTTTAAGCAAAGAGAGGGTAGATTTAGACTAGACACAAGGAAGATTTTTTTCCTGTGAGGCTGGTGAAACACTGAAAAAGGTTGCCCACAGAGATACTATCCAACCTGACCTTAAATGCTTTACAGGGATAGTAGGTGCCCCATCCCTGTAAAGCATTTAAGGTCAGGTTGAGTGGGCTCTGAGCAACCTCATCTAGTTAAAGATATCCTTGGTCTGGGGATGTCAACTGTGGGGGAAGTTCGTTCTTTCATGCTTGAGACTAGAAAAGTCTTCTGACATAAACCTGGTAGTTTTCTTGATTCTGAAGAGGTGTTACCAGCTTTAAATCAGAGTGTAGCATTAAAATCTTGCAGGTGTTCAGTACTGTATTTTGACTGTGGCTATACTGGTGAGTTAATGAACACTCAGCAACATAAAAACACAGAGGTGTTTGATAAGGAAGTGCAATGTCATAGACTGTTCTGAAAAACTGGCCAGAAGTCTTGATAGTGCTTATTGTCGCCTTCCAGTGTGTGAAGAGTGCCTACAGGAAAGCTGGGGAGGGACTTTTTGGGCAAGATGTGGATTTGATGAGTGCAGGGTTTAGAGAAAGCAGGACTGGACACTGGTATTTTAAGAACTGCTTAATCTTCCATGTTCTTGTACATCTCAGTACTAAACTAACATCATTTGTAATGTCACACACAGTGTTAGCTCCCGAAGGCTGGGATTTCTGCCCATTTTTCTGCAACCCAATGTGGAAAGACTGTTAGAAATGTAACAGTTTATTAAAAGTAAGCTGATTTGTAGGGCAGTTCTAAAAAGGTGAAGGAGCAGTACAAAAGCATCATCAGCCAAGAGACTGAAAGATGGTCCTATCCTGCACTCCTCAGTTTGGAGGTTGTAATATGCTGCCTGCAGAATGGTGATGCTTGTACATTCCTGTGCCAACTGGGAGCTGCAGTGTAATCAAAAGGATTTAGAATAAAAAGAGCAAAGCTCGTGTCTGTATAGTCAGAACAGCAGTCACAAGCTAGGGAGGGATAATGATTGTAATACATTCACCTTTGTATAGAGTCCTGATACAAAGTAAAAGTGCATTTCAGAAAGGAGATCTTGAGACAAAGTGCAGTTCTGGGGTAGCTTACATCCCACTTGTGAGCCATGGACATCATCACATGCAGTACCAAACCACTGGTGATGCCAGGTGACACTGGTGTATTCCCACACACAGCACTTTCAGGGCAGAAGCCTGTTATCCAAGATCAACCAAACTTAAATTGTGCAGAAAGGTGTCTGTGATGTGAGATATGCAGGGAACAGAAGTGTACCTCAGCGTAACACTCAGGCATGCAACCCCTTATTATTCCAATGTGGCACATTCATAGCAGTGCTTTCCTCCATTTGCTGCTGCAGCCTTTTGCAAAACTGGGCAGAAGTGGGTTGTGGCATGTGGGGATGTGGAGCAGTTGATAGCTTACTTCTGTGCTTGAAAACTCATCAGCACCGCTTTGCTTCTGGACTGTCAAGCACGACACTATGCAGGCAAGCTTGTGTGAAATAAAAGCTTTTTCTGAAGCGCAGCTCTGAGGCCCAGGACTCATGCAACAAACTGGTCATGCAGCTCATAGGGTGAGTTTCTTGCGTGACCTGACAGCTTCTGTAGTCCCAGCATGGGATTTGGAAACAACACCAGAAAAATTGCTTTCTGTGCCACAAACATGCACAGGCTGAAATGATCACCAGTGTCTGGGAAATTGTGGTGACCTCTTAGAAGGGGAACTGTTAGTCCATCTTAGAAGTTACCCAAAATACTTGATGAGAAAAGAGGCAAGTATCTTGCTGTCTACAACTACCTGAAGGGAGGTTGTAGACAGGTGGGGGTTGGTCTCTTCTGCCAGGCAACCAGCAACAGAACAAGGGGACACAGTCTCAAGTTGTGCCAAGAGAGATATAAGCTGGACATTAGGAGGAAGTTCTTCCCAGAGAGAGTGATTGGCATTGGAATGGGCTGCCCAGGGAGGTGGTGGAGTCACTGTCCCTGGGGATGTTCAGGGAAAGCCTGGATGAGGCACTTAGTGCCATGGTCTGGTTGACTGGATAGGGCTGGGTGATAGGTTGGACTGGATGATCTCGGAGGTCTTTTCCAACCTGGTTGATTCTATGATCTTGACAATAAACTGAAACTGTGTTTCTCAAAATCATTCTGGTTGCTACTCTTGTTTGTTGGACCGTTCCTTCTTTGGATAAGCCACACCTCGTATCATCTGTTTATAAAGACTGCCTTGGCAGCATTTGTTCAAGAGGTATTTCTTCATCTGCTTCAAAGACCTTGCTAGCATCAAGACTTCTTTGTGATCAAAGAGTGAATGAGGTTGGAAGGGACCTCTGGGTATCACCTAGTCAACCCCCCTATTAAAGCAGGTTCGCTTAGATCAGGTTGCAAAGGAATGAACCCATATGGGTGTTGAAAGTCTCCACTCCACAATCTCTCTGGGCAGTTTGTTCCATTGCCCCAGCATCCTCAAACTAAAGAACTCTTCCTTTTGGTTTAAATACTGGTACATCTTCCAAGTGATGCTGGTATATATTCCAAAAAGCCTATTTATTATTATAAATATGAAGGGAGTCTAAACTTGATTGTCTTTTATGCTGTAGTTTGTAGACTGTGGACTCCTAAAGCTCATCTGTCTGGAAAATTACATCAGTGACAGCACCTTCTGCTTCCATGCCAGTCTGCCTGTATGCATGCCAGCACAGGGGTTCTTTGCTGGTTCTTGTTCTTCAGTAGTTATACACAGCTGAAACCTTTTAGTTTGCTAGGCTGTGTATTCAGAGAGCTTCCTGCAGCTTACATTTCTCTCATCTCTTCTAACATAGTCTGCTAACTTTTGACTCTTTCTCTTCTTAGCATGCCTGCTTCCCTTAATCACAGCCCCAGTGCCCGCTTATCATTCTCCCCCAGTAGAATTTCAGAGACTGACCATGATGTCCAAGCTCTTGCTCACTGTCCTGTTTCACACCCAGCTCCCACAAACTGCATCCTTATCCATGCCTTCTTGTCTTTGCACCCATGAAAGGACTGTGAACAGCTACAGAGCAGTGACACCACTTCAGCAGTAAGCGTGTGGACAGGTGTCCAGTGCGAGCACGGTGGGAAATGAGTCTGCTCTCAGAACCCAACATCCAGTTGCAGTTTCTGCCAACAGTGTGAGAGACTCTCCTGCAGCCTGTTAGCCTAAACCTTGCAAGGCTGTTGCCCACAGTCTGTTTTACTTCACCTGCAGTGTTTGTGTTTTCTAAGTATCTATAAAGAGCAGTGGCCCTGAGACAAAAGACAGCAGCTATTAAACACCTTACCAGTGAACAAACTGCTAAGATAGTCACATACATTGGTTTGCACTTCTCAAGAAAGGGGTCTCCTGAAAGATGCTACTTGGAAAAGCAGAATTCCATCAAGTAGAGCTCAACTGGAAACACTAAAAGCAACAGAAAAGATCTAGGTTTTTTTCTTGCTAGTCTTCAACTGCACTTTTCAAGCAGTCTGAGAAGATTCTGGAATTCACTTTGTTCCCTTCATATTTGCAACATGCTCAGGTTTTTTTTTTCCTCTCACCCCCAGCTCCTGTGGCACAGTGATTTTATTGTGAAATATGAGCAACCAGTGTGGGATAATAATGGAAGACTGGGGGGGAGGATTATAAACAGCCTCGAGTGACTTGCAGCTGGGGTGTTAGAGAAACACATATATCAAACTAATTGTTGTTTAGCCTTGTGTGCTTGACAAGTAGAACATCTGTGTTTAGATAATAACATACTCATGTGATAGAGTTAGAAGCATCCTATCAGCCATGCTTGAGATTCCTGCCCTGCTGTGGGAAGATCAAAGCACAGTGGTAAACTATGCCTGCATCAGTGCCTGAAACACAGGCAAAACCAGCAGCTCCAGCAATCATCTAGGAAGAGCTGATCCTGTGTTCCCACTTCTGTGCTTTTGCCTGGCTTTTGCTTCAGGGATCCAGTTGGTGAGGTAATAAAGATTAGTTTATTCTTTGCATATGATTTGTGGTTTTGCAGTTGTTCCTGCATCCTGCCCATGCTGACTCATACATTTTGGTGTAGTCAGCTGGATTCAGGAACAGCCCTGCCTTTGCTGGCAGAAAAGCTGGGCCCTGGGGAGGTTGTGACAGTGACTCTCTGTATTTTGGGGTGGGCCAGTACAGAATCACAGAATTGTCAGAGCTGGAAGGGAACTGAAGCATCATCTAGTTCCAGTCCCCCAGCCATGGTCAGGGACACCTCACACTAGATCAGGTTGCTCAGAGACACATCTAGCCTGGCCTTAAAGACTTACAGGGATGGGGCTTCCACCACCTCCCTGGGAAACATGTTCCAGTGTCTTCCCACTCTCATGGTGAAGGACTTCTTCCCAACATCCAATTTGAATCTATGCACTTCTAGTTTTGCTCCATTCTCCCTCCTCCTATCACTACCTGACATCCTAAAAAGTCCCTCAGCAGCTTTCTCGTAGGCCCCTTTCAGATACAGAAAGGCCCAAATAAGGTCTCCTCAGAGCTTTCTCTTCTCCAGACTGAATAACCTCAGCTCTCTCAGTCTGTCTCCATAGGGGAGGTGCTCCAGCCCTGGTCCAANGTGTCCCTGGGCATGGTAGGGGGGTTGTAACTAGGTGATCCTTGTGGTCGCTTCCAACCCTGATTCTATGATTCTATGACTGCTCTTAATAACCCTATTTGGCCTGTTCTAAAAGCAGGTGGCAGTTGGCGAGTGCTTGTAGTTTAGAGAGAACTGAATAAAGTCAGCCCCTACGCTTGCAGTTACAGTGCCAGGCTCGGTTACTCTTACAGGGGAAACAAATAGCAAGAATTTAAAACCCTGGAGTGTGGCGACAGATCCTGCTAGTGCTTCTTTTTTTGATAGCCATTACCAGTTTGCCTTTACCTGGCAACAAACACATTCCCCACCCCCCCACGCCGCCCTTTCCCACCGAACGAGAGCCGCTGCTGTAGCACTACGGCAGAGTCACACCAAGAAACTGAAGCAGCTGCCAAGTTGCTGAAAGCGCATTTATAGCACCAAGGCTGGGATATTAATCCAAAGAAAACACAGCTTTTGGGAATGGTTTGAAATGGACAGGTTAGAGAAATACGAAACGATCCGGTGACTTGCTGGAGTAACCACAGTGAAACAGCCTCAGGCCTTCCCGGGACCTGCAGGGCGCCGCAGAACTTCGATCCCACGTCTGGTGGTACTTATGCGCCCTCTGCAGACCTTCCCTAGGAAGGAAGTTGCTCGGCCTTGAACCGAACAAGAAGCGTTTGATGCCTGCAAAAGTGTTTCCATCGATTAGGCCCAGTTGTAGTCTCCTCGGCAAGGACATCCCTGTGAATCAGAAGTAACAGTTTTAGATGGCGCAGTCTTGTGGGGCCTGTGGCAGGTGACCTGGCCGAAAACTCAGAAAGAACAGGCAGGATTTGGTTCCAAGGCCTCACGAGATTTCACTCTGCCTTATGCCAAACTTGAGGTGTACTATGGGCACGACAAGAAATGGCAAGGATCACAGGCCAGGCTGTGGCTGTGCAGGCACACCCATACCTACTCAGGGGTGGGTTACTGATGGCATCACCACAGAATCACGGAATTAACCAGCTTGGAAAAGAGCTTTGAGATCACCAAGTCCAACCTATCACCCAACACCATCTAATCAACTAAACCATGGCACTAAGTGCCTCATTCAGTCTCCTTTTAAACACTTCCAGGGACAGAGACTCCACCACCTCCCCCAGGCAGCCCATTCCAATGCCAATCACTTTCTGTGAAGAACTTCTTCCTAACATCCAGCCTAAACCTGCCCTGGTACTTGTTCTGTCACTGGTTGCCTAGGAGAAGAGACAAACCCCCACCTGGCTACAGCCTCCTTTCAGGTAGCTGTAGTGAGCAATAAAGTCTCTCCTGAGCCTTCTCTTCTCCAGGCTGAACAACCCCAGCTGCCTCAGCCACTCCTCATAGAGCTGTGCTTCAGACCCCTCACAGCCTTGTTGCCCTTCTCTGGACACATTCAAGCATCTCAACATCTTTCTTAACTTGAGGGTCCCAGAACTGGACACAGTACTCAAGGTGTGCCCTAACCAGTGCTGTGTACAGGGCCCATACAAGGAGCAGCTCAGGCAGTCCCACACTGGAAATCCAAATGTTATTCACAATAATGATTTCTACTGGGAAAACCATGTGTTGCAACTCTGCATGCCACTCTTCTAGGAACTGCATCATTTTATCATACAGCCACACTAGGGAAACTCTTTCCAGACTGGAAGGGACCTCCAAAGGTCATCTAGTCCATACACACACACATACACTCCTTGCAGTCAGCAGGTGTATCCTCAACTAGATCAGGCTGCCCAGAGCCCTGATGAGCCTCACCTTGAATATCTTGAGGGAAGAAACTGCAACCACCTCCCTGGGTAACCTGTTCCAGTGTTCCATCACCTGCATAGTAAAGAACCTGCTCCTAACATCCAATCTAAATCTGCTCTTCTCTAGTTTGAAGCTATTGCCCCTTGTGCTATCACTGCAGGCCTTTGTCTCTCTCCATCATTCATGCAGGTCCCCTTCAGGTACTGCAAGGCTGCTGTTAGGTCTCCCTGAAGCCTCCTCTTCTCCAGGTTGAACAAGACCAGCTTGCTCAGTCTGTCCTACACCTCCTGTGGAGGAAGTTCCATCTTGTGATGAGTTACTAGAAAAGCACTCTATCACCACACCTCCAGTACAAAACATGATGAAGACTGAAATTCTGCCAGATGGTGTTTCTCCCAAAATATTAACTACAGGGGAAATGGAATTGGTTACACCATTAGAGCACATGCTGGGACCACGGCCTGTTATTTTAGATGTGAAGATTCACATAATAATCCCTGAGAGTGCTGTATGGTTCTGTACCGCAGCTTCTCCTTGTATTTTACATCCTCTGTTGGTATCAGATTCTTAAGATCTTGTATTTCAAGTGTCTTAAATGAATACCTGGGCTTTATCTAGAGGAAGTAGTATTGGAATGTTATTGGTGTCATCAACCAAACACCAAACTGAAGTTCCAAGTGGAAAAGCACAAGCCATAGCTCTGTGATCTGTGTGGGCAATTACCCCACATCGAAGTATCATCACAGTGATAAAAGCTGAAGGAGATGGAGTAACGGTGCGTATATTACTGGAAGGAGATGATGCTTCTGTTTTCCTGCCTTATCATGGGTTGGCTTCTCATGCTTCATAGCCTTGTACTACAAGCACAAGCCCTGGATGTCATGAGATCAACATGCAAATGCTTGGATTTGGTTGCCCTCTACTGTAACTAACTGGACAGCCGTTTGTGTCGAGGGAGGCTTAACAGCTGCAGGTCTTCTAACAATGAGTTTCACTGGCGGGCCCACCCCAGTGGCTGTATTACAGGATTAGACTCTGCTAAGTGCTTTCAATATCAACGTTCCTCTTGCTGTTTTTTTCTAAGTAGGTAATGGCTGCATGCCAAGGAACATTACAAAGTGGGCTAGCAGTGGACTATCTCCTTCTTCAGCACCGTAAACGCTGCACCAGTTTTGCAGGCGTGCATTGTCTCAACAGCACAGATGAATCGGCTAGTGCAGAGGACAACATTCCACATCCAACAACCCCAGGAATTAATGCATCCAATAAAAAAAATAATCCACTGCTTGTTCCTGGCTGGCTGGAGTGGTCCAATTCCCTGACAGTATGAGTAGGTGATTAAAACCATTACTGCAGGGGTATGCTTATTCCTTTTTCTATATGTCTTTATTATATGCCTCTGTAACTTAGCCATCTGTACAAGCCCGCATGGACACCCCCGGCTTTGCCAGCCCCAGCAGAAGTGGTCCCTTGATCGAGGGGGTGGAATATGGGATAATAATGGAAGACTGGTGAGGAGGATTATAAGTACACTCAAGTGATCATCAGCTAGGGTATAGAAAATACAAATATATTAATTGCATGGTGAAAACAGCAGGTTTGGTGATCTAGCATGGACCAAGCTCAGTGCTGCCTTATATCCCAGCTCCTGTGCCTCTCTTCAGGGATCCTCCAGCTGGTGAGGTAACAAAAATCAATTTACTCTTTGCATTTCACCTGTATTTTTGTGGCTGTTCCTGCCTCGACCTGGGCAACCAAGTAGGGAAAATGTGATTATGGTACGTAATATGTAATCTGATGTGATATAGTCTACATAAATTGTGGTATTGTAAGTAAAAACAAAGACAATTGGGGTGTGTGTGTGAGAATCACCCTAACAAATGCCTGTTGCAAGAGGGTAATAAGTTACTGTATTACAGGCTAATTCAAGCCACGCTTTGGCTTGGTACATAGTTTGGTTGGTGAAAATGAAAGCTCAGTTACCTAATGCAAGAAAGCAGGTACTGCTTTACTGACTTTATTATTCTGGAGATGCTCTTTGGATTATAGTGACAAAAAAAACACTGCACAAATTAATCCACACCTGTCAGACACTCTTCTGCTCTTTCTTCAGCAGGAATATCTGATTCCAACACACTGATTCTATCACCCTGGGGTTTGAGTGGCATTAATAAGAGCCCACAAAGGTGGATATAGAGTGGATGTGCACCAGGCTCACTGGAGCACCATTTTCATCCTTTCAGAAGGCCAGGTAAGTAAAAACAGCTAATGGCACATAGAAACTCCAGCAGCTCAGCTAAAGAATGCAGAGTTCAAAGAAGCATCTGTCTTGGTGGCTTGTATGAGAGCTGCATCGACTCCTTTAATTTGTACTGAGAGTAGTAACACCACCAATAAATCCTAGGTAACTTCATTGTTCTGCCATAGTTCTGTGGGCAGCAAAGTGCAAATTCCTGTTTTTTTCTGCACCTTTACAACTTGAACTCTCTGCTACATTGTGTGGTGCATGCTGCAACAATATGCTCGCTGTGCTCAGGGAGTCTTTCTTCTGTGTGGATTTTCTTAGTCTCACTAGAGATGAATGCTACAGTCTTTGCCCTAGAGGGCTCGCTATTATTGGTCATTCCTCTTGAAACTGGACTTGCTGTGAAAGGAGCTTTAGATTTTTGAAATAATGCAATTTGATACAGATTTCTCAAAGTAATTTCTCAAAGTAAACGCTTCGGGCCCCGCGGGACACTCAGCTAAGAGCATCGAGGGGGCGCCGAGAGGCAGGGGCTGGGACAGGCGGTGGCTCGCCTCGCGGCGGACCGCCAGCTCGATCCCAAGATCCAACTACGCGCCTTTGAACTGGAGCGACTTTAAGATGCGCTATTGGAGCTGGAGTTCCCGCGGCTGCTGGCACCAGGCTTGCCCTCCAACGGATCCTCGCTCAAGGATTGAAAGTGCGCTCATTCCAATTACAGGGCCTCGAGCGACGGCCTCTTTCACAAAGAGGCCATAGAAGGATATAAAAGGAGGAGAAGAAAAGATCGAGATCCTGTGCAACATAAACATACTACTTTAGACTAGATTCATGAGGAAACCTTGCTACCCAGCTGTCCTGGTAGGGCATAAATCCTGCCGGGCACATTTAACCCTGGCTCTCCTCCTTCTGCCGTGCTGGGGTCCGGCAGTGAGTAGATGAGCAAACAGTAAGGGTTTGGCCCCAGCAAAGCCTTGAGGCCCAGGGGGCTTAGCACCTCGTGTCAGGTGTCTTGTGCTGCCCACGCCGTGCCTGCCTGGTCAAAGGGGCACGAAGCTTTGCGTTCACTGGCCAGAACAATGGTGCTAGTGCCTATTGGCCAGTTTGATTTCAAAATCAAGTATATAAAGGGGAATGATTTAGAAACCGCAGCCTTTCTACAGCAGCCTTTCTGCAATTAGCCTTTTTGCACCGTGCCTTTGTCTGCACGGAGCCATCTCCTCGTTGGCGGCTCGTTAACAGGCGGCCACGTGTTTGCAGCTCACACCAGTGGCTTAGCAGCATCTCCTTCCTCCTCTGCCTGAAATATTTGTATTTTATCCCGGATCATCGCGAGTTGGAAAGCTTCTTTCATACAGGAGACTTCTTCAGGGACCAAAGGTGTCGTGAGTATATGCTGGGGTGAATGCCCAGACTCCATAGGCATAAGTTAGCATTTTTCCTGTTTTCGCGTTACTTTTTCCAAGTTCTGATTGTTTAAACCGTTTAATTGTATGCAACTGCTTCTTGTCCACCGAAAATCTAAAGAGCCGCAGGGAACTCTTCCGATTTTTAAATAAAAATTACTATACATAAATTAATAGTCATAATTCATCAACCGATTATTGATTTCTGATACACCAGCACACCCTTTCTCCTCAGCTACATAGCAGGCTTCTAATACTGTGACCAAGAGGAGTATGTCTGCAGGATCCCTGAGAGTCCTGGATGTTGTTTTGTAGCCGGCTTTTTAGGAATGGGGACAGCCGCTCCCGGGGCTAAGCGCTTTACAGACCTAACAAAAAGACTGTTCCCGTCCATAGAAAGTGTTTCTCCTTCTCGGTTGTCTTCTCTGAGGACTGGAAAGAGTTAAATTTACTCACAGATGGGCACGAGAAAAGACCACAGCTGCCTGTGGGATTAGAAAGGCTAGGGCAGGTGGTAGCAGTTAAGTAATTCTCAAGGAAGTCAAGAGCAGCACTAGCATAATCATTGCTTAAGGGTTCCCTTAAATCCTGGGAACGCCTTGATCTTTGCAAAAACCAGCTACAGGTGAAATTTTACTTTATAAAAAGCTCACTGAAGGTGACAGTTGCAGCTGAAGACATCTGTAATGCTGAGCCTTGCTTTTCCCATGGCTTATTAGGCACTGTTTGTTACAGGTATTTTAAAGTGCAGAGTGTTGAGTTACGTTACAGTATTTGCTGCTGGCGTCTTGACTGAAGTCCTTGCCTTCGTAACAAGGGAAAACTTGCTGTTCAGAGAGCTAAAACAAAGGTGAAGAAAGACCTTGTACAGTGTGGAAAACAGCCATGGAATTCCTCTCAAAATGGTTGTAGTTAAATCGTTTGAATGTAGGTCAAATGTTCAAGTTGCTTTAAATAGTATAGCACTAGTCCTGTGCTGTTTGTTCTTTAATCTGAAATTAAAATTTTCTGAGTAGTGTGAGCAGTGCAGTCAGAGGGTGCAATACTGAAAGGCTTCCAAGAGTAAGAAATTGGAATTTATTTAGAAGGAGCTGTGTGAAATGCTTTTTCTGATGCACAAGGCATGGCTTTAAAGCCTCCTCTTTTCATTCTTGTCCCTAAAACGACTGTTGAAAGGACTGCTACTGCCAGCCATTAGTTTCTGTGTCTTAGATTTCAGGACAACAGCTAGATTAAGGGTGCTCGAACTGTTAGGTATGTGGAGGCTGTGGATTAAAATTGAGTAACAGAAGGTGTTGTCTTTTGTTAATTGTCTTTGCAAGAGAGGCTCCCTGCCTTCTCTTAAGCCAGATCTGTGTATCTGCTTCTGAATTGATGCAGTTTTGTGTTTAGTGAATTAAGGTAATGAAAATCGGTGGGGATTAATCCTTGTGGCTGTGCAGCAAACCTCTGGTTCAGCAGGTACGTGGTGATCCTTTCTAGGAGTGTCCAAGCTCTCTGCTTGGACCAGGGAAAGCAATCCTGGTCCTCCTACATATCTACTACTTGCCCATGCTGCCTGGAAATCCTTGTACTTCTCACGCTGTTACTTCATTACTGTACCTGCTGGCCACAGACACCTCTGAGGAAGGTGTGCAGGGAGCAAACAGTGCTGGGGCTTGGAGGCTGTCTGCACCCTCTCCGTGGCAGTGTTTAGTAAGATAAACTGAATGCTAATCTAACCACAGCAAAGTATCTAATAATAGATGTTTATGATTTACTAGGTGTTTACTGAACAGTTCAATATAGCATTACTGAATTGTCACCTGGGTTTTTGGACAAAGCTGTTGCTTGATCTGTTCCTCCTGCATGGCACTCCTGGAGCTCCTGGGTGGCTTTGGCAGAGTTAAGGGTGAAATGTGGCTTGGGTCAAAACCCTCTAGGATCAAATAACGTGCATGACTAGACAAAATTGTGTTGGAATGAGGTAAGGAGGAATGAAGCAGAGTTGGAAGTGGGTAGATTCAGAGTGGATGTGAGGAGGAAGTTGTTCAGCATGAGAGTGGTGAGAGCCTGGAATGGGTTGCCCAGGGAGGTGGTTGAGGCCCCATCCCTGGAGGTGTTTAAGGCCAGGCTGGATGAGGCTGTGGGCAGCCTGCTCTAGGGTAGGGTGTCCCTGGCTGTGGCAGGGTGGCTTGGAACTAGATGATTCTTGTGGTCCTTTACAACCTTGACTAATTCTATGATTCTAAGGGATACCAATTTCAAATGGAATAAAAAGCAGTGTTTTAGAAGAACTTAAGAGACAGAGGTCTTATTCTTAAGAACAGAGGTTCTGTTCATTTGGATTTGAGCAAATGTCTTTTTTTAGTTGTCTGTTCTAACATGAATGAACAGAAACTATTTGTGTATGGGAGGATTTGAGACTTATCCAATAAATACTGTGAGAGACAATCACTGTATTCGTGGGGAGAAAAGCAATTCTCAACTAGTTCTGGAAGTGTATCAGTCTTGGTCACAAGAAATATCAGCCACCAAGTTGCCTTAATTGTAACTAAGGTAACTGGGGAGTGACTTAGAATGATGAACCCAGGGATTGTGTTTCGGGTACGACCCTGTTAAGGGTAAACAAGAAACTGCTGCAGAGCAGCCTGACTCTTTTCAGAACACAGCAGATCTTTTGAGACACAATATACTCAATTCAATATGACAGTGGTTGAATTTTCAAGCATCCCTTCACAATTCTGCTGAGCTTAGAATATACAGATTCTAGAGACAGAAGTAAGCATCAAACCTTGGTACCTTGTTAATTAGGTTGGTTTAGGATCCTGTATTTCTCTAGCTTTCCTTGTACCTGGCAACATCTGCATGTACCAAATATTAAGGAGATAAACAAAATGCAAGGAGACAGTAAAAAACAGCAGTTTCAAATGCATCAGCGAATACCAAGAGCTCATCCCAGACATAATCTGGGATTGAATTAGAATTTGTCCAAAATATTTGCTGTTATTCTTCATGCAAAGTGGGGTCATGAGTTCTGGCTTGGGCTACTTGGCTGTTGTGGTGATGTGATTTGTGTCACTTTTGGCATAACACCATGAAATTTGTCTACTTGCAGCTCAAAAGTGGCCTCTTTCTTCTGTTGTACAACAAAAGAGTTTCTTCTTCCATTATTGTATTGTTTTGGTGCTGCTCCGTGGTGTGTTCACAAAAACAACCTGATTGATATTGACAACTCATGACAGTTGGTGTAATCACAGTGTGTAAGCCAGGACACAACCTTTGGGTTTAGGAATTACACCAAGACTGCATTCAGTAATACTTATGTTGGGCAAGCCACAAACAAATGTAATGTCATGGAAAACCTGATAGATACCTGCAAGGAAGAATCTGTCAGAACTTTTGAGGCTGTCAGGATCTGTAGTAGCTACCTTGTCATTGTCCTTGGAGAAGAGAAGGCTTCAAGGAGACCTTATAGTGGCCTTCCAGTATCTGAAGGGGGCCTACAGGAGGGCTGGGGAAGGACTATTTACAAGGTCTTACAATGACAAGATGACAAGTAATGGGTTTAAACTGGCAGAGGGGAGATTTAAACTAGATGTTAGGAAGAAGCTCTTTACAGTGAGGGTAGTGATACACTGGAACAGGTTGCCCTGGAAGGTTGTGGATGCTCACTCCTTGGAGGTGTTCAAGGCCAGGTTGGATGAGGCCTTGAGCAACCTGTTCAAGTGGGAGGTGTCTCTGCCTATAGCAGGGATTGCAACTAGATGATCTTCCATCCTAAACCATTCTATGATTCTGATAGTAGGCCTGTGCAAGCCCTCTTGAGAAAGTGCCACCAATGCACTAGAAAGAGATTTACTTTGTTCTAGTGATGAAGGTGAATCACAGGATGTTAGAGGTTGGAAGTGACCTCCAGAGATTAAGTCCAACCCCCCTGCCAAAGCAGGCTGCACAAGAACCCACTCAGGCAAGTTTTGAAAGTCTCCAGAGAAGGAGACTCCACAACCTCTCTGGGCAGCCTGTTTCAGGGCTCTGTCATCCTCACTGTAAAGAAGTTTCTCCTTATGTAGAGATGGAACCTCCTGTCTTCTAATTTGTACCTGTTGTTCCTTGTCCTGTCACTGGGCAGCACTGCAAAGAGACTGGCACCTTCATCTTAACACCCACCCCTGAGATATTTATTGATGTTAAGATCTCTCAGATCAGTTTGTTTTTTTTTTTGTGAATTTGATTTTATTAATTTCCCTCCTAATTCTTACACAGGCTGCATCAGATATGTCATAGGGTTTATTGTTGTAAACTTGGAAAGTGTAAAACAAGTTGAGCCAAAAGAAAGTTGGGACCATGCAGATCTTGGCAAGTAGCTTGCAGCAGCACTGTGATCATGCCATTGTGTGGTGCTGCTGGAGCTTCCCTCACCCAGAATGATCAGGTCTTTTCTGGCTGTCCTTGTTGCTGAGCTGCAGTAAATAACAGCCTTTATCAGTCGCAGTGCACGTTTGAACCCTGGGGACAGTCACTGGAAGTTTTGTAGAGGTTATATATTGTTGTGATCATTCCAGAGCAGTGCAGAATGGTGTGACATTGACATACAGGTTGAGTGAATCAGCTCGTCAGGAACTCCATTAGAATGGGCTGCCCAAGGAGATGGTGGAGTCACTGTCCCTGGAAGTGTTCAAGAAAAGCCTGGATGAGGCACTTAGTGCCATGGTCTGGTTGAGTGGATAGGGCTGGGTGCTAGGTTGGACTGGATGATCTTAGAGGTCTCTTCCAAACTTTTTGATTCTATGATTCTATTACGGATAAACACATAAAAAGAAAATAAAACCCAAACCACAATAGGTATGAGCTAAAAGCCCTTTTTTGGTGACTTGTGAATCTATAGTACAATTTATATTTCCTTGTGGCTGAGGGACTGAAGAGGGACATATTCCCACCTGTCCTTAAGTCTAATCCCTGCATGACATGCTTTATTAACTGGAATATCCATGTTACCAGTCTGGGATCGTCTGGTGCTACGCTCTGTGTGTATGCTTGTCACAAATGGAAGATAGAGAATCCTAGGATGAGAGGAAGAGGCTCACTCCCTGTTACTCCAAGATTCTTCATTGGCTTGGTGCCTCATTTGGAACATTTTTGTTTATTTTAAAGGCCATTACAGTTCTGCATTTGTGCCTTGAGGCGCTGCATGCTTCAGCTAAGGTGCTTCCGTAGGAAGTTTATTTGGCGCTGCTGGACTGCAGCGTGCTCTCTTCATAAGGAGGCACTGGATCCGGAGAGAGCTCAATGTGAGCCTCGTCCTTGGAAGTCTTCATGGTGGCCTCCTCATAGGATGGAGGCAGACACACACTGAGGAATGTGGCATCAGGTACCAGAGTGGAGTATTGGAAGCTCTGTTCACTGGTCCAGGGCAACACAGAAAGGAAATTGGACACATCATGGTCAGGCAGGGCCTCAGGGAGGTCGATGCTAAAGATCTGCCCCTGAGGAGTGGGGTGCTGGCAACGGCGGTACAGGAAGAGCAGCAGGAATGCCAGGAAGAGCATCATGGTGGCAGGCAGTATGATGCACAGAAATGGTTCTATGTCATCTTTGGTTGAACTTGTCTGTTGTGTGCTCTGTAATCAAAGCAAATAAGTAAGTATTGTGTTGGATTTCTGGAGACCTCTGAATCAGAGAGAAAATAGACATTCTCCCCCTGCTCCTGCTATCACTTAGACATTTGCTTTTCCAAGTTACTTTCTGTCTGCAGTAGCATCACCCAAGCAACATGTCAGATTTTGTTTGCTGGTCCATTACCACAGAACACTATGAAAACTAGAAGCAATGGAGAAATTGCAAAGAGAGTTTTCTAGAAAACTGTCTCCATGGGCAGAAAAAAAAATCAATCTGGAACAGTATGTCTTCTGGTATGAGATTTTAGTGCTCTTGGAGCATGCTGGGACCAGTCCTCTTTGTCAGAGTTTGGTTAAGCTTTTAAAATCTGGGAGAACACCAAATTGCAGAGGAGTAGGGCTGGTGATCCACCATCTAGTGCTGTATCTTACTAATTGGAAAACTCTACTGTCTTAAAGGACAGCTATTAAGATAACTAACCCTTTTGTCAACACCTATTGCCTACAGTACTTGTTTTTTGGGCTGTTCTTACCTTACAGACCAGCCCCACATAAGACCTGGTCACAGAATCATTGAGGCTGGAAAAGACCTCTGAGTTCAAGTCCAGTCTATAGCCTAACACCACAACATCAGCCAAACCATGCCACCAAGTGCCACATCCAGTCTTTTCTTAAAGACCTCCAGGGATCATGACTCCACTACCTCCCTGGGCAGTCCCTTCCAGTGCCTGAAATTACCCTTTCTATGAGGAAGTGCTTCCTAACATCCAACCCAAACCTGCCCTGGCACAGCTTCAGGCCATGCCTTCTTGTCCTGTCACAAGTTCCCTGTGAGAAGAACCTGACCCCCACCTGACTGCAACTTCCCTTCAGGTGGTTGTAGAGTGTAATAGGATCCCCCCTGAATCTCCTCCAGACTAAACAGCCCCAGGTCCCTCAGCCTCTCCTCATCAGACTTTCCCTCCAGCCCCCTCACCAATCTTGTCCCTCTCCTCTGGACCAACTCCAGCACCTCAGTATCTTTCTTGCAGTGAGAGGTCCAGAGCTGCACACATTGCTCAAGGTGAGACCTCACCAGTGCTAAACACAGGGGCAGAATTACATCCCTGGTCCTGCTGGCCACACTATTTCTGATACAGGCCAAGTTGCTAATGGCCTTCCGTGCCACCTGGGCATGTCCAGCCAGCTGTCAACAGCACTCCCAGGTCTCTCTCTGCCAGGTCAGTCTCCAGTCCTTCATTCCCCAGCCTGTAGTGCTGCATGGGGTTGTTGTGGGCAAAGTGCAGGACCCTGCACTTGGTCTTGTTGAATCTCGTATGATGGTGTGTCAGGACAGCCTGGACTGAGGTTCTTTCTGCCAGCTATCCAAGAATCATTTTCTCTGCTTAAAATTGCGTACAACAGTAATAGCAGCTGGGACTATTCAGTCACCTTTATCACTTGCAGAAGCTGGCACATGAAGCCTGTGACACACAGTTTTAGAACTGTTTTAGAACTGGGCTGTAGTGTTAACAGCAGCTACAAGGGTTTTTCCCCCCCCCCCCTTTTTTTTAAGTAACATTCATACTCTTCTGTTGTGTTAGCTTCACTTTCAAAGTTTAATATCTTTTATTTTCAGCTTGACTCTAGCTCTGCCTTTTAATAACTGACTGTTTTCCAGAGTCTAGCCTAGAGAGGGGGAAATGCCCAAACCCTACAATGTTTGTTTTCAGCAAATCATTCCCTTTTGAGTACTTGAAGACTGTGATCAGGTGGATTTTTCAAATTCTTAAACACACCAACTGATCAATTGTCTTTTATTTTGAACAACAGCTGCTTTTCAAACTAGGAAAATCCAAGTGGTTCTTTCCTCAAAGTGTTTTGAAGCAGTCATACAAACTCACTCTTTGCAGTGATGGCTTTGTCAGAAGACTCAGTAACTCCTTCGATCCCTTCTTAGTCTACAAAACCTTTCTCTTCTTATTCTTCCAAAAACTGTGGTCATTCTTTTGGCTGCCAACCCACACCATAACCTACAGTCAACTAATTATCTACCAGGCATTGATTATCTCTCCAACTCTTTGTCATATTAAGTGTTCATTGCCCTGGTTTTGCTGAGACAGAACCACAGAGCAGCCGTGGGTTAGCAGTTAGGCTGTTAGCAGTTTTGAGTCAGCCAGGACAGGTGACTGGAGTGGGATCACTCAGTATAAAGTTTGCTGAGGATGAGGGGCTCCTGCTCTTGCTCTTTCTGAATCTGCTGCTCTCCCTGGTAGTGACGACTGCCTTCCTGTTTATTAGAAGTACTGTGTGTTTGCTGGGCCAAGTATGACTGTCTGTATTAGTCTGTTTAATTAAATCTGTTTTCAGTCAGTGAGGGTTTTCTTCTGTTCTTCCTGCTGTCCTCTTCTCTGCTGTGGAGGGGTCATCAGGTGCTAGAGCAACTGTGTGATGGNTTTCTGGGAGGGGAATTGTGTTTGTATTACCTTTTTTACCTTGTATATTTCTGTATATAACTGTATATACTGTGAATATCTGCTTGTAAATTGTGCCAGCTGTAAATATAAGCTTCATTCAAATTTCCAGAGCCGACTGAGTCTAGTCTGGGTAATTACTAAAAGTGTGGGGGGCGGGGGACACCCAAACCATCACAGAGGCTAATTGGAATATTATAATGAGAGACATTAGATCATGGGTTATGAAAGAAAAATAATTATGAACTCCATATCATTCATTGGTTTGCTGAAAGGGATAAAAAGCCAAAGTGTAAACTATTTGTTCTCCTTCTCTTCTGAGTGTTGGTTCTATTCACTGCTCTCTGATCTCTTCTACTAACCTTGACTGACCAGATAACAAGTAAGCTTTGATGGTTGTTTTCTGTCAGAGAAAGTGGCTTTCAATCCCTTCTGGGCAGTTTTTTTTTTTGTCCAGGAAGCAGTTTGGATTTCTGTATTATTTCTACATTGTATGTAATTGTAAATACATTGTGTATATATGCTTGCAAATTTACTTAAAAGCAGTCTGAGCTGATCTGGTAAATTTCAATAGTAGAGGGGGAGGTTCCTTAACCCACTACAGGCTGCTGCAGTTCAGCCCTAGATATGGACTATTCACTCTGGTATGGGTCAAGAACTGGCTGGCAGGCCAGGCCCAGAGAGTGGTGGTGAGTGGTGTCACATCCAGTTGGCAGATGTCACTAGTGGTGTTCCCCAAGGATCAGTGCTGAGTTGTGCCGGGGGAGGTCTAGGCTGGATGTTGGGAGGAAGTTCTTCCCAGAGAGAGTGATTTGCATTGGAATGGGCTGCCCAGGGAGGTGGTGGAGGAGTCAGGTCCCTGGAGGTGTTGAAAAGACTGGATGGGGCACTTAGTGCCATGTTCTAGTTGATTGGACAGGGCTGGGTGCTAGGTTAGACTGGATGATCTTGGAGGTCTCTTCCAACCTGGTTGATTCTATGATTCTATGACTAAAGAAAAATATGCTGAAGAAAAATAAATAGGTTATGACTTCTAACAAATAGTGCATGAGATAATATGGGTCTGAGGCTAAAGCCATTACAGCAATTTTAGAATACATTGAAACTATAATGCTTTGTTCTCCATCTGCCTTTATACCACAAGAAAATTGCATACAGAAGCACTGTCTCCTATTTACTGATCATTTCTTATTAAAGAGTTTCTGGCAGTACAAGGTGGTGTCTTACCTGACCATTAAATGAGCTACAGGAAAGAACAGAATTGGAAGGAACAGTTGAGATGCCACTCTAATGCAGGCACTAAATCATCTTAAAAAAAAAAAAAAGAGGGGATTGTCTTTAAAATGTTTGTTAACACTGTGTTATTGTGTCTTATGATGTGCATAAAACACTGCAGAGGGAAAAGCATTCTGTATGTTTGTGAGCTCTGCTGAGACTTGCTGCTGCTGTGTTTGTAACAGCACATTTACGATGAATCTTTAGAAGAGCTAAGCATATACATCATGCATAAACATTATGCACGGTCAGTGAAGAGCCTGTTTTTGAGATCCAAGTGTCAGGTTTGGGTTTAATTTGTGAAGAGTGGGCTTTCACTTGGGTTGGAGCACTGTTCTGTGGATTTGCAAGCTGTGCACTGCTGTGGTTGGGTGTGAGGACAGACTGCCAACATTTCCTACACCAGCCTAGTAGAAGCTACATAAAGCCCTGATTTGCTTACCTTTAAAGTGCAGCTTCCCTTTGGATTTCCCTTTAGTCTAGAGAAGACTGAGAGGGGATCTGATCAATGTATACAAATATCTGAGGGGTGGGTGTCAGGTGGATAGGGACAATCTCTTTTTGGTAGTCAGCAGCAATAAGACAAGGAACAGTGGCTACAAACTGGAACATAGAATGTTTCAGCTCAACATGAGGAGAAACTTCTTTACAGTGAGGGTGACAGAGCTCTGGAACAGGCTGCCCAGAGGTTGTGGAGTCTCCTCTGGAGACTTTCAAAACCTTCCTGGATGCATTCCTGTGCAAACTGCCCTAGGTGATGCTGCTTTGGCAGGGAGGTTGGACTCAGTGATCTCTGGAGGTCACCTCCAACCTCTAAAGTTCTCTCATTCTGTGACACACTGAAAGGAAGCTTTTGTTTGAAACAATGGCCAAGGGTGGTGTATCCTTTGTGTACTGGTGGAAGCGCAGACAGGTGTTTTGGTTGCCTGATGTGTTGTTGTCAGGCATGGCTTCATACAAAGACTGAATTTCTGAGAATCCATAGAATGGTAAGGAGACAGAGGAGGGACTGGTGGATTTGATGTGGATTGGAAAAACAAGAACCAATGATCCTGAAGGGAAGAACTGGGGACTCATCAAAGGAGAACAGAGCAGAGAAGAATGCAATTCTGAATTGTGCAGTAGCATTGCTGGAGAGCCTTGGCTTATGAGGAGGATGCACAAGATGCAAAGCTGTGGGGAGGAAAGCCAGAAGGCAACCAAGAATGAAGGCAGTAAGAGTGGATAGGACTGAAGTCTGAGGAGCAGATGTTGGACCACCTCACAGGAGGCAGATAAGGAAAAGTAAAGATTGATGGAAGGAATTAACAAATGGTTTGGGGTCTTGGGGGAATATTCTGCTCCAGAGCTTCACCTGGAACCCAGCAGTCTGGAGTATTGCAAAGAAATATCTATAAACAAAATGTGTAAAATGTCTTCTTGCTGGAGGGGCCTGTTTGCATCTAGTGGCAAGAAAATGGAAGATGCACACTTTGTGCAACTCTTATTACTATGAGCTAGCTCAGATGGCCACAGTCTGAGAAGTAGGTATAAAAGGATAACTTTGATTAATTTGGGTGCAGGTCTGTATTTTTTCTTCTGTTATTTTCTTTTTTTTTCCCCTTTCCTTATTTTATTTTTTCTCATTTTAATTGCTTTTTCTCTTTTCTTGTTTTCCCACGCTCTCTTCCCGCACTCCTCTTTTGTCTTGTCTTTTCAACCTCCCTGAGAAACCTATAGCATAGGTTCTAAAACTGCAAATTCAAGCCCTCAAGGCTTAATAAACACCAGTGGTTTGGAAATCTGCAGATCTTTCTCTTGAACCACAACTCACATGACTTTTAATTACATTGTTTTGTACTAAGTGCCTGCTTTAAGATTTTGATGCATTACTTAGGCTAGAGGGACCGCAGTAGCTCAGGGTAATGTGTTGCAGGCTGTTTGGAGGTATTGACTGGATTGTGAGGCTAGGGGAAGAGAGAGGGATGCTTGCTAGAGATAGTGAATGGTCTTCTGGGGAGTTATTTTCTTGTATTTGTTGCTGAGTGCTCTAGAGGGAGCAAGGCAGTTCAGTTGAGGTGTGTTGTGGCTTACTCATTAGTTATACCTTACTTAGAGTGCCTGAGCTGAGATCCCTGGGTCTGAGATGAAGAAATTCTGCATCCGCATTGCTGTCTCCGAAGGTGAAACAGAACTGCCCTGAGCTGGTGAGTACTTCATTGCATTAAGGGATCTGGGCAGAAATTACATATCCTCACGTGTGCTCCCTCAATTAGTCAGGCAGTTTGACTTAGATGAGAGTTGCAGGTCCCTTCCAACTGGATGATTCTATTCAAAGTAACTACATCAGTGCCTAGTGACTGTCTGTTCACTAATGTGTACAAAACAGGACATAAGAAATTTGTTCTTTGAAGATGAGATAAAAAAAGACCCTGGGCTGTATGTTGAGGAGGGTGGGAAGAGTAGCATGTGGAATGTGTAGTAATGAAATGAATGTCCTGTGCTGTGCAGTTGTGAAAGAACAGTGTGCCTTACTATTATCTGCAAAATAACTGCACATGAAGCAGATGGGATTAAGGATTGGGCACTCTGTGTCTCTGTGTGCTGACAGGTGATGTTGAGGACCAGCTTTCGCAGTCTGTGTTTCAAAGTATCACAGGATGCTAGGGGTTGGAAGAGACCTCTGGAGATCATTGAGTACAGCCGCCCTGCCAGAGCAGGGCCATAATCTAGTGCAGGTCACGGAGCAATGCATCTGGACAGGTCTGGAAAGTTTCCAGAGAAAGAGACTCCACAGCCTCTCTGGGGAGCCTGTTCCAGTGCTCTGTGACCCTTACAGTAAAGAAGTTCTTCATGTTGAGGTGGAACTTCCTGTGCTGTAATTTGTGTCCATCGCCCCTTGTCTTATAACAGGGCACAACTGAGAAGAGCCTGTCCCCCAGCCCTCAGATACATAAGCATTTATTAGATCCCCTCTCAGTCTTCTCTTCACCAGCCCGAAAAGCCCCAGGTGCCTCAGCATCTCCTCTCAGGGCAGTGCTCCAGCCCCTTAATAATTTCTGTAGCCTTCCATTGGATGTTTTTGAGTAGATCTCTGTCCCTCCTGAACTGGGGAGCCCAAACCTGAACGCAATGGATAGATCTTAAACTCAAGCTTCAGCTTTCCTATTTGGGCCAAATAATCAAAAGGCTACTTAGCCTATTATTTGAGTTGAAATTGGTTTTAACAAGTTTACGTTGCCCCATACATGCCTAGAACCTGAAGTATAAATAACAGGGATCTATCTACATGTCCATTTTGATATTGCATCCCACCAAACATTTTAATGAGGACAGATTTGACATTGAGGTGTAGTTCAAAAAGGTTATTAACTTCCTGTAGGTATATCCAAATATATATCCAAAGTACTAGGAGATAACTGAATAGTGTTCTCTGTTTTTCTGCTGTGGTTTTCTGCCTATCTCTAGAATGAATGGCTAAGGAGCTACTGAAGAATGTTGCAAAAATCTTGACATGTAAGACTTGGAAAAATCTTCCAGCTGTAACCCCCTACCCCTGTCCTAGATTTGAAAAAAACAACCAAACCTTTTTTTTTTTTTTTGGTGTAAATTAGAAAGGGTCATTTAGTGGAAAAAAATGCTCTGAAGCTCTGAGTTAAATAAACATCTGCAGTTGAAGGTAACAGAAACAACTGCCAGAACTGGTAAATGAAATGATCTAGAAATGAAACTGAGTCTTGAGTGAGGTACATGAAAGTGCAAGCAAACGAAGCAACTGCAGACCATATATAAAATAAAATCCTCTGCTGTTTGACAGCTGAAATGTCCAAATCAAGCACATGAAGTGACTGAAGGAATTAATTACTGGTGTCTTCTTGATTAGCTTGGTTTTGATGCTGTGGCTTCACCTGAAGTGTGTTTTGCCTGTGTCATCACAAGCAGCTATTGTCGAGTTTGTAATTGATAGAAATAAGGCTCCAGCTTCCAGCATGAAATAACTGACAGGCATATAAATACAGGAGAAGTGTCCTTCCTGAAGGCAGAAAAGGGTAAAAGGGATTATGTTTCTAGAAAACTCTCTGTTTTTGCAGAACTGACTTTCAGGAGGTTGGTTTGGCCATTGTAGGTTCATCTTTATTCCCTCCCTTTTGTTCATATCTCTGTAGTAACTGGAGCAAAGGGCTAGTTCTCCCAAACAGTGAGCACAGGCTGGAAGCACTAAAGCCTTTCATTAGTAATCTGTTTGCCTACTTTTTTTTTTCCTGCTGAACATGTACAGTTGCCAGCTTACAGACTGCATGACCCATATCAGTTTAGATGAGCTTTTAGCCGTGTCTGTTGGTAAAGGAACGAAATGCAGAGAGCAGCCCAGCTGTGTGGCATTTCCTAGGTGAGTAATGGCATGCGTTTAGGGTTGAACTCTTTGTCTAGACGAAAGAAGCCTAGTACCTGGCTTTGAAGGGAATGACCTAAGTAAGGCCAGGTAGGAGTTTAAAGGAAGCTTTTGTGTGAGGATAGAAAAATGCAGGTTTATTTGGCTGGCTTAAATTCCCACTGAAGGGAGTATTTGATTGGTGCTAGGATTTCTGCTGCCGTGAATGATTTGCTAGGGCACTTAGAAGTTTATTGACATTGTTTTTTATAAATACAGCCCATATTTATGCTAGCCTTTTGAAGTTGAATCGGGAAGCTGATACTTCTGAAATTATTTCAGTGGATTTGGAACAAAGTCTGCTTTGAACTCATTAGTCTGTGCTCCACACATAGATGCTACTCCAAGCTCTATCCTACTTCTTCAAGTTGATTAATTATTGCTTGTAAAAAAAAAATTTAAAAAGATATAACTCTGTTAAACAGGAAAACGTTTTTGTGGTGGATTTATTTTTCATGTACACCTATTATGACACATAATTTTAAGCTTTACACTGCACTTCCAAATACTTGTTAAAAAGTGACTCTGGCGACACTGTTTCTCACTTGGGGACAAAACCAGTCTCAAGATGTGAAGACGTTGCCATTGCAGCTCTGGTAATGTTCCTGCTGAGGGAGACTTCAATAAAAATGTGGAGGCCTTCTAAATGTTACCTTTTCTTCTGTTTTGGCGCCCTACTCCTAATCCCTTTTATTTTACAACACTGCACTTGGTATCTCAGCTCCTTAGCATGGCTAGTTCGTTTGCCAGTACTACTTGACTTGGACATTTGCTGAAGATATAATTGCACTTTAAATTATTTCTGACCAGAGAAACCCTTTTGCCGTCTTCCAGACAAAGCCAGAAAGGCAGGCTGTGTTTTCATCTGTGAGAGGGTTACTTCCCTCCCCCCCACTTGCCTGCATGTGATCCTCTCTCGCAGAAGTAATCAGCGCACAGCTTAGGGAACAAGAGTTTATTGCTGACTGTTACTGACTCTTAACATCTGCAGATCCAAAGCATAAACACGCATTTAAAAGAAAGGAAATCAAGGAACAGCAGAATGAATTATGCCTTAAAGAAACAAACTTCTTTACCTGGTGCTCCAGCAAGACTTTTTTCCATCTAATGTTTTCCTTTCCCCACAAATGTGTTTGAAACAAACAGCAATAAATAAATGCTCCGAGTCTACGTAATTGAGCAGTACTGCTTTGGTATGCCTCAAAACCCAGGTCTCTACTCTCTGCTACACACTGAGTTGTTACACAGACGTAAACACACACACAAAGGACATGCCACAGAAACGAGCAGGGGGATACAGACCTGAAGCTCTGTTTCCAGAAGTGGCCCACCTGATTCACTGTTCAGCCAGTCATAGTTTCCCCTGTCAGCGTGTCCAAATTTTCTCCAGGTGCTGCTGAGGAGCCACCTCATGCTTTCATTAACCTGGTCTTCTCTCTTTGTGCCTCCACCTTGCTTCGCTGCTCCCAACTGCCTCCCCGCCTCCCTGCCTTCACCCAGCTGGGCTGCGCTCAGCTAATGATCCCTCTTGAATGATATCCCGTTTGTAGTGGAGAAGAAAAAAAGAAGTTAGACACCCCCCCTCCCCCTGTCGTCAGGAAGCCAAGCAAATAGATCTCAGAGCTGCTCTCTCCACTTCCAACTCAATCTCTCTGGATTTGCTTCGGTGGCCTACATTACCAGCAAAGCTGGCATCAGGTGTCTGGGAGCTGGGGCTGATAGTGCTCTGATTGGAGCGCTCCCTGCATTAGGATTATTAAAAGGGGAATTTGCATGCGAATCTGAGCCCACATGGTCATGACTCCATGTGGATAAATAATGCTCTATATTTAGGGATCTAATAAACACTTTTCCCAACAAAATAAAATAAACCCCACACTTCTATGTTTTGAGAGCGAAGGTTCCCCCTCTGTTGCACAGTGTGATGAGGAACTGTGATCCAGGCAGGTTTTTCCTCCTTGATGCTGGAACGTACAGTAAATAGTGAGAGTGGTTTCTGGGTAGAGATACCAAGAACACAAGGCTAAATGCTATGCTGAATTATTTAGCAGTGTTAGGATGTAGATGTTAATGATAAATCCAGAGAGAGAACTCTGCCAGGAAAGCTTTGGTCACTGAGAGTGTGTGATTGCTTTCATTAATAATGAGTTGTCACCTCAGTTAAATCAGAACTCATTTACACCTCTCTAGGATGTATGTTGTTAAATGACAGTTTCCTCCAGCAAGAAGCCCTTGTACTGTGTATCCAGCAAAAAACCTCAATCCAGACCAAAACAAAAAAAGTCTACTGAGGTACACTAAACTCTGGTATGAGGAATATTTATGTTGAAAGTTAAATCAAGGTTTAACTCCTGATGAAAAGCTGGAGGTGTCAGTTTCTGCCTTGCCATGAGCAGAAGGAGATGTTGCTGGTGATATCCCATTCAACCGTGGTCTATTTGGGTAGTTCCTCAAGGCTAACCTGTTGAATCTGTTGTATTTGAGATCGATGAGACAAAACTGGGGTCAGAATTGTAACCTTTTATTTCTTGCTTGGACTTCCTTTTGAGCTCATGGCTCCCAGAAAATTGCAGGTGTAACTGCGAGCAGGCTGAACCCTTGCAGCTCCAACAGTGGCAGTCCTAAGTGTCAGTAGTTTCTGTTCCTAACTGTTCCAAGGCTGGGTGTGATTCCTCTGGCTGCAGCGTGCAGAAGGGATTTATTCTACAGGTGAGCATGGCCGTGGGAAAGAGGAGATTGATAAAGCTGTCCTATTTTTGTTGCTGAAGTTTCCAGGTGAGCAGCGGAGGGGAGCAGTAACACAAAATAGCTTATCTTGGTGCTGAAGCAGCTGCATCCTTCATTAGAAACTGGACCCCACTCTTGCTCCTGCTCAGGTCCCATATACGTATAAAGCTAGAAAGGTTACCTGGCACAGCTTTTGCGCTCCAGCGAGAAGGATTTCTTTCCTTGGTGCCTTGCTTGTAATCTTAGAAAGCACTTTCAGAGGTGTTTGCAGCTGCAGCCAGAGTCTAGTCTAGGGGATTTACACTGTGAATTACAACATTCCCTCAGAAGCTGGATCCTAAATGTGTTTTAACAGGTCACACCGAGGTAGTGAAAGGCTTTTGAATTGGTGCCCTGACACTTGGTGTGGAAGCAAGAGTGATAGCCATCTTTCCTAAACTGGTGTTAAGAGAAGGAATTCCTTGAGGACTCATGTGACTCTCTAGCTTAAGTCTGTCATTTCACATGCAAGCAGGAAACAATTCATGTACTATCTTAATTAGGGTCTTAATAATACAACCTCTAAGACTATTAATGCTATTTTTAAAAGCTTACTGGAAATTTGCTTTGGGACTGTGTCATGAATAATGAGCAGAAGTGGGGAAAAAAGAGTCTGCTTGCAGCATAAACACCTTGTTTGGCATCCTAGGGTTCTGGTTAGATTAATTTTAGCAAAACCTAAGGTGTGCCTTTTTCAGACTCGTTGACCTGATTTGCCAAGTGTTGCTTTGAGTTCTCGACCTCTCTGGAAAATGCTTTAAGACTTATTTAATTTTATAGAGCTGAGGCCAAATGGGAATTGGGGGAATTTGGTGGCCTTTGGCATGCAGGAAATTAGAATATAAAATAACGATTGTCTCTCTGGCTTTTATCTAATCAGTGGAGTCAGCAAGAAGATTAGTAAGAGCAATGGGGATACTGTCTCTTGCTGTCAGTGGCCAGATGCCTGTTTGACATACTGCTGCTTGTGCAGAACTGAAGCAGGACCACTTGAGAGCTGGATTTGTGATGGCAGATTTCTACCAGCTCTGTGGAGCACATGGTATTTATTTCTCTTCACACAGAGGTCATAAATATCACCATAGGTTGGGCTTGGAGGGGAAAAGCCCCATGGCCAGATAATAGGCTTGCTGTTCTCTAGCATGGAGGAGGTTGAGGTGCTGGTGAGGCCACTTCTGGAGTACTGTGTTGAGTTCTGGGCCCCTCAGTTCAAAAAGGACAGGAATCTTCTTGGAAAAGTCCAGCACAGAGCCACAAAAATGAAGGGAGTGGAACATCTTTCTTATGAGGAGAGACTGAGGGAGCTGGGGCTCTTTAAGAGCTTGGAGAGGAGGACCCTGAGGGGTGACCTCATCAGTGTTTATAGATATGTAAAGGGTGAGTGCCAGGCTCTGCTGGGTGATGCCCAATGACAGGACAAGGGGCAATGGGTGGAAGTTGAAGCATAGGAAGTTCCATGGAAACACGAGGAGGAATTTTTTTCCCTGAGTGTTACAGAACCACTGGAACAGGCTGCCCAGGGGGGTTGTGGAGTTTCCCTCTTTGGAGATATTAAAAATATGCCTGTATGTGTTCCTCTGTGTCCTGGTCTAGGTGATCCTGCTCTGGCAGAGGGATTGTACTGGATGATCTTTTGAGGTCCCTTCTGTGATTGTGTGTGACCTTTGGGGGTCTTCAGACCTTGACAGGGGCAAACCTTCACTGGCTTTGTGTTTTGAAGTAATTGACATGACAACTGTTAGATTAGTCAGGAGAAAATATCTTGAATTCCTGTAAGTCTAGTAAATGCAATGACATTTTTAACTGAGGCAGCGCTGCTGATGGCATTTCCAGTGTTCTACTGGGGAGCAGACAGAAGCTTTGTGAAGAAGCCACTGCAGAAAGTAGGCTCCTCCACAGTCCTCAGTATGAAACTTGAACTGTCTGTCATAAATAATTTTTCTGATTTGCTGGGGTGTTTGAGGCTAGTAGTGCTAAGTTTATGCTGCATTGCCACTAATATCAGTAGAGAGCAGAATATCCACAGTGTCCTAGATGCCTTTCAACTCTACTGATACTTTCTTCCTCATTTTCATTTGCTGCTATCTGTAGGTGGTGGTAAGACTTAGAATCACAGAATGGTTTAAGTTGGAAGATACCTCAAAGATCATCCAGCTCCAACCCCCCCCCACCATAGGCAGGGGCACCTCCCACTAGAACAGGTTGCTCAAGGCCTCATCCAACCTGGCTTTGAACACCTCCAGGGAGGAAGCATCCACAACCTCCCAGGGCAACCTGTTCCAGTGTCTCACCACCCTCACTGTAAAGAACTTCTTCCTAACATCTAGTTTGAATCCCCTCTCTTCCAGTTTAAATCCAGTACTCCTCATCCTGTCATTACAAGACCTTGTCAATAGTCCCTCCCCAGTCTTCCTGTAGGCCTCCTTCAGATACTGGGAGGCTACTACAAGGTCTCCTCAAAGGCTTCTCTCCAAGGCTGAAGAGCCTCAACTCTTCAAAGCCTCTTGTGGCTTCCATGCTTGAAGGTCTGCACCACTGGGAGGGAGTGAGGGCTAACCTGAGTAATGCAGAACTAGGAGTTGTGGTGGGTGAGATGTTACCCCTGCAAATGATGCTGCATAGTTGGTTGTAGAGTCATGGGATGAAATAGAGGGATATGCTCACTTTTGCCTATAACCAGCTGGTAGGTGCCTCAGTGTCCTTCAGGCATGAGTGGTGTTGGCTCCTCTCCATTCCCCTTCACTTGAGTAATTAGGCAACTCATAGTGATTTGCTCTTTCTTGATAAGCCTTTCATGATGTTGAGATTTTGGCTTTGCTTTTTTGTTAGACATCAATACTTTTTCAAAACCAAAGCACTTTCTGTGAAGAGCATTCACCTGCCCTCTATCAAACTAACCCCACAGCCACTTCAAAGTGTTAGATGCCAGTTGGCATAGCCCTGCTGACAGCCAGCAATTTTGGGAACAGGCTTTGTGGACAAGGTCTACATCTGCATGACCTGTAGAAGTGCAGACAGGGAGACCCAGTCACAAAATGTGTGCATGGTGATGCTGCATACCTTGGTGTAGAAGCAGCAGCAGTCATGCAGGCAGGAGGAGATGCTGCTGAGATATTGATCTGATGCTGCAGAAGGGTAGCTGAAAGCAAAACCTTTAAATAGAATGCTGTTGATAGACCTCAGCTGGCTTCCATAGTAGGACTGCCTCCTATAGAATATCCTTTACAATTCTGTGAGTGTAACAATGCATGAAAAGCTCTGTGGCCACAGCAGAGTGCTGGTAACTGACCAGCATCCATCTGACAGTGCTGTCTAGAGTTTGGGGAGAGTTCTTTAGTTTTTGTTTAGTTGGTTGTCTGCTTTGGGGCTTTTTGGTTCAGCCCACATTGCCCACATGCCACTTAACCCTCTTGTTAATGCTGTGCAAGTCTTTGGAATGCTAAGTGACCTGCTCTGTAAGACACTATAATAAGAGTCCCAAAGTGAGTTGCTGCCTTTCAACCTGGACAGCAGACAGTACCTGGTAGAGAGGGTAAGGTGCTCAAAGGGATGACAGCTTTACCCTGAGCTATGCCGCAGGGGCTGAGGTGCCCAATAGCATCTTATGAGGTGCCTTCACCAAGCCACTCAGTGCCTATAGCACACAGGGGAACTCTGTCTGTCTTGAAGCTGCTGCCCAGCTGACAGAGCCCTTTGTCAGCCTGCCTCTGAAGAGCATCCCTCTCTCCAAGTGATCAGAATGAGGGCAAATCTGGGAAACACAAACTTTTTTGAGAGGGAAGGGAGGCTAAGCTTGAAAAGCATGACGGTTTTTTTCGCCTCACTGTCCTCTCCCTCGCCATGTCTGGATAGGTTTTCTATTTTCAGGTTGTCATTTTATTAATTTATGCCTTTCTGTCATTGTTAGACCCTCTCCATTTTGTACTAATGTTGGTGATAATTGTGCTGCAATCCTGGACTCTGGCTCTGAGCTACCACAGTAAGTTGAAATGTCACTGTTAAGAAGGATGCCAAGCTCTGTGCATTGTCTTACCTGTCACAGACAAGTGGCTGTGAGCCAGTTTCCCACTGCATTATATCACTGCTAGCCAGGATAATTGAAATGAAATCAAGGGACCTTTGTGCTTTAGTGAACCTTAACTCCAAATGCATTTATCTGGCATAAGGAATCCATCATAAAGATGGCCATGGCAGTTGAGTTACTCTGATATCTGCACTCCAGTTACTTCAGCCTTTGTGCATGCTGGGTCATCCTGGTGCTGCAGCCTCCTGGTGACTCTGTAGCCTCCTGCCCTGTCTTAAAAAAAACCAAACAACATTCTTGACTGCTTCTGCTTCTCTGAGGGATTCTTCCCTTCATGATGTCATCTGTAAGTAAGCATCCCCTGCTTCTCCAAGATACATAAAAGACTGGTTTCTTTTTTCAACTTTAGCTGACTCAAAGCTGTTATTTTCATCAATAATTAAAACTGAACTTTGTAGCACATCACCTAGGGGGAAAATTAATAAAAATTATATGCACAAAGTATAGAGACAGGAAAAAAAAGACATTCAGTGTATGTAACACTACTAACATTTTATCAGAAAGAAAAAAAAATAATTAGAAATGCTTCAGGTGAAGGGAGCAAGGAAAATGAAAGCCACTAATGAGAGGTAACTATCCAGAGCTGCTGGCATATCCAAGAAAGGGGCGAAAGAGTTTACTGCTAGGTTGGGGGGCATAGAAGGGGCTGGGAATGGTGAGACAGCAAGAGTGGAAGCTAATGGACTAACTCCCTCCCTGAAATGCTTATACACCAATGCACAGAGCGTGGGGAATAAGCAGGAGGAGCTGGAGATCTGTGTTAGGCTGAATGCCTATGATATAATTGCCATCACTGAGACATGGTGGGACAGCTCCCATGACTGAAATGTTGCCATGGATGGCTATGTACTGTTCAGAAAGGGTAGACCAGCAAGATGAGGTGGGGGAGTTGCCCTCTATGTGCGAGAGCAACTGAAATGTGCTGAGTTCTGTCCAAGGCAGGGGGCAGAATGGGTTGAAAGCTTGTGGGTAAGAATTAGGGGATGTGGAAAAAGAGATGAAATCGTTGTAGGCATCTACTATACACCACCAGTCAAGAGGAAGATGTTGATGAGGCCTTCTACAGACAGCTGGAGGTAGGCTCTAGAGCTAACTCCTTGGTACTTGGTATTTGAGGGGAAGATCGCACAGCCAGTCCAAAGGCTCTTGCAGTGTATCAGTGATGACTTCTTGATGCAGATAGTGGAGGAAGCAACAAGGAGAGGTGCACTGCTGGACCTTGTATTAACTAATAAAGAGGGACTGGTTGAGGACATTAAGGTCTTGAACAGCCTTGGGGACAGTGATCGTGACATGGTGGAGTTCAGTATTCTAAAGGGTCCCTTCCAGCCCCTGACATTCTGTGATTCTGTGTTTCTCTTCAGCAATCACTGCATTCTGTCTAGGATGGCACAGCTTATCCTGTGTCATCATCATCTCCCACTCCATACCTGATGGTCACCCTTTTTGTCCTACTCTCACTACAACTCTGCCTGAAATTCCACAGCCCTGTTACCACTGCATTTCTGTTCTGTTCTTACAGTTCTTGTTTCCCTGAAATGCTAAAGGAGATTTGATTGAAAATCTGTAACAAAAAAAAATTGTTAGCTAACTAGATTTCAACCTTCACTGCTTTCCCTTCCCCCATGTGGTTGACTTTGCAAACTAATAATCTTTATTCTCTTGGGCTTGGATCTGGTTGCAAGAGCCTACATTGAGACATTCAATTATTTAGTGTCCTTTTAAAAGAAAAGATAATGTGTACAAGAGAGGAGATGTAAGATCTGCTCTGGTGAGCATCCTTGCAGATGGGACTTGTGGTGCCACCATTGCAATTCTACCCTGAAAGTGATTCTTGTGTTTTCTCAAGGGAAGATGAATTGCTTTTGCAGGGAAGTGTTCCAACCCAACCAAGAGCCTGGTCACCCTTCTCTCTTTGCAGGTGTCACTGCAATACACTTCAAAAACATTGTTTGCTTTCTCATTGTGTTTAATGTTCTTGTTCTCCAGACTTTAAGATCTGTTTCTGACCTCCTGGTCATACTTACAGGGGTAGATTCCAATGCACCATCTTATTTTGGTCTTCCTCTCCCTACAGTCTCTGGCACAAAGGAGAACCTGATTTGAAGTACATTACATTCCTGGCAGACTCATCTGTAACATCTGAAACCATAGTAAATAATTGATAAATGCCTCACAGGGAAATTACTTCAATCTTAAGTAATTTCTTTTTTCTGTCTGTGGAAGGGAATGGAGTGATGAGAGCTCTCCTCAGAAGTGGTCATGCTAAATACACTAAACAAGTAATTCAGCTTGGGCATATTTCCTCAGAGCTAGCCAATGAGAAATATTGTCTCTCTGGATACAGTTGTGCCAGCAATGCAGGGTAGAAAAAGGTACAACTCCCTTGTGAAAAGCAAACCAGCAAATTAAACCAGGTTTACTAGCATGGATTTCTTCTGGGAGTCAGAAAACTGAGCATGTAGCCTGACGAATGCATTTTATGGCTGGTTTGGATTTTATTGAGGTTTTGGTTGGGTTATGTGGGGTTTTCCATTTGTTTATTTTGATTGTTTGGGCTTTATTTTTTGATCCCTGCTTTCCTCTTTCCCTCCCTCCCATCTTTTGTCTTTTATCTGTCTTGGTTTCCTTTCCATCTGTCTTTTCAGATTCTTCAACCAGGACCTAACTGGCCTGTGTTGAAACCTGGATGCTGTGAGCACTCTTCTGGGACATTGTGTCAGGCATTAGAGGTGAACTTGTGTTTGTTCATGGTGATTAACTTGTGTTAAGAGGTTTATGCTGATGCCAGCTTTGCCAAAGGCTTGGGAATTGCAGATCGCCCTGAGTTTCATATGCCTTAGCAGACAGAGCTCAAGCCTGGTTCTATTGCTTGTTTCTACTTTGTTAGACTGAAGTGGACCAAGAGTTTTCACCATCTGCAAAACATCAATCAAGAAATATCTGTCCTGGAGAGAGCAGACTTCAGCAGGATCACTGAAAATATTGTTCTACTCTTAGCATGGTGATGCTTTCTCAGCAAGGGGTGTACACATGTGCCGCTGGGTCTCCTCTGGAACCCTACTGTGCATTAGCTGCTGCATCCTAAGTGCATTTCCCTTCTCTTTAGTTTTGTGCTGAGAGGATCAGCAGTATCTCTAGCCTGCCTTCTGTTATCACTCCCATAACCTGTCTTTGCTCTCTTAGGATTTTTGTTGTCGTGGTAATTTGTCTTTTGGTGTGTGTGTTTTCTGTGTTTGGTGGAGGGTTTTTTGTTTGTTTGTTCGCTTTTGGTGGTTCCTTTTGACACATTATCCCACAGTTCCACAGCCCTGGGATAAGCAAGAGGCCAGAGCATGCAGTATAGATACATTGCAGTCTTTTGAGGTCGAGAACAAATTTCTCACTTGCTCAGTAGTTCATCCCACCTGTAAAGTGGTAGTGGTGACACTGATTAATCTCTCAGCACCCTGTTGAAAAAGTGCCCAGCTTGGGTCACCTATTTGGTATTTTCTTTGCAAAGTGTTCTTAGCCCTTGGTTCCTCAGAAAGGAATATGCCCAGGTTATCTTCTAGTTAGCTACAAAGGAAATTCACCAGTTCCACTATGTGTGAACCCCTTCCTCTCACACTGGTGGCAACAGAAGCTATGCTGGTCTGCCCTCCACCTGTAAGCAAGCAGGTACATATGAGGAGAAAGTGGAACAGTGGAACAGCACTTTTGTAGTTACCCAGTTGCTAGTTTACATCGTGGAATGCTGTTGAGGAGGAAATAAAAGTCTTATGGGATCCAAGTAAGATGGAGCAGCAGAAGATGGTTTCTTGGAATGGAATTTGGTCTAACTATTGGGGTTGTACACACACTTGTTTTACCAGAAGCGCCATAAGATTACTGAAGCATCACATCAAAGTTTAGTTGCTTTGTTATCTGTTGATGCTGAGAAGGCTCTTGTGCAATGCTACTCTCCTCTGTTGTGTCTTGTCACTGAAACACTCCTGCTTTCAGGAAGCCCCACAGACATTACCTTGATAGTCATATTGGTCAAACTTTTCATCTTCTGTACCTAAATTTTGGTTGTGTTGTTGTGGAGGTAAGGAATTAACGTGGCTGAGTCAGGAATTATAAAAATATAATGATTTTATTTTCCTGGAACCCAGTTTGATTGGGAATATCTTAAGAAAAAAAAGGATATTATAGATAAATTTAGATATTTAGGAAGTCAGGAAATGGGAAAGGCGAAGTTATAAACACAGCTTTACCCCACTGTCAATCAGGCTGAGCAGAAGATGAAGGTAAAAGCTTACTCATGGAGGTGAGAGGGGCACTTGGCAGCGATCCCTTACTGGATTCCTCTGCAGGTGCAGCCTTCTGATGTTGCTGGCAATATCCAATGATAGAGATCCATGCTGCAGAAGCCCTTTGGTGAGTGACGGAGCTGCCAAACTCAGAAATGTCTCGAGCGCTTCTTCCTGAGTGGGATGGTCGTGGAATGATGCTGCCTTCACAGTGGCCAGGGAGAGCCAAAACTGCTAGGGTCCCCCAGCCCAGAGGTCAGCCAGGAAGCTGGCTACTGCTAGGGTCTGAGAGAGGGCAGTCCAGATGCCACCGGCTCTCTCTCTCTCAAAGAGCCTTTTGCACAAAAGGCTGCAAAAGTGGGGAGAACTGTCCAAAGCAGGCATGGTCCAATCATGACAGGAACTTGTCCTTTGCAGTGGCAGGGGACTCTGAAGGAGGGAACTATCAAGGTGGGAACCCTTGCTCTATTTATCCTTTTCTGGACAAAGTGTCCATCTGCCATTTTATCCTGGATGTGAAAACACAGCCAGCGGCCAGCCCGATTCCAGTGTGGGCTTCCACATGGGACAGCCCACGTGAAGTAAGGTACCTTTTCCTGACCCCTTCAAGCTGCTAGGGTGAGGAGCAGGGAAGCAGGTTTTCGTGTGTGTCTTCTCCCATTCAAACCCACAGAGGGAGGGGGAGAAGAGAGGAATTTGGGGTATCCCAGGACAGGCATATGGAAGTGTGTGTGACTGCTGTGAAGGTGTTTACTGTTTTCATTAACATTTCAATTCAGTTAGGTTTTTCCCCAGCAGGAGCGACTATCGGTTCGGTTTTAATCAAAAGAGGCATTTGGCCAATAGGAGAGACCCCTTGCTGAGCTATTTAGAGGGATGAAGCCTCGCAGCACTCATGCTGTTTGCGTGCACCTGTAGATTGGGAACACGTTTTTAGTGTTGGCTAAAGTGAGTATGGTTGGGGAATACCTAGCTTAGAAACTCAGCAAAACCGTGGCTGTGGGCTAGCATTCTGAGGAACCCTGTCCTGCTTGCCCTGGAGGTCTTTGCATGCAGTGGCTTTCACGCAGCAGTGTAGGATAGACATGGTCTGCATTTCAGTGACAGTAAAGTGTGGTTACCGTGAGTGGTGACTTTGTAGAGTTCAGTGGCTAAAGTTACATTTTAGGACAGTTTTCACAGTTAAGTGATTGAAAGTAGATTTCTTTTCTGCCATCTTTGTGTGTGGCTTTATGTCTTTTTTTTTTTTGCGTGGTTGCTGGTTGGTTGGTTTGAATTACATCTATAATGAACTCAAAGCCAGAAGTATTTTCCTCATCTCTCCCTCCATTAAAATGCTTCACCTGTTTAGATACTTAAAAATTCTGCCTTGCACCTTTAGCTGTAGCCGTCTTGGTAGCTTCATCCTACAGACTCTGCCTAGGAATGGTGTAGGGCTCATTTGTCAAAGTGTTTAGATCTCAGCTCCTGGGAATAAAAAAAACGGAACAACTCAGCAGTTCAAAGTAACTAAATTCTCTAGATCATGTGTGAAAAATGCAGTCCCTGCTGGAACACACCAGGCATTTCAGACCCTTTGTCAGAGACTGAGATAAACAGCATTTCCCAGCATCTCAGGAAAAAAAACTTGTTTTAAGTGAAGTTTCTGAGAAGTGCTAAGTGAGCATCCTGTTTGTACTCACTGTCCTAGAGATCCCCTCTTGTATCAGCTCAGAACCCCAGAAGCTCCCCAATATGCAACAACTGGACAAGAAGCCAGCCAAAGAATGCAGAGTGAGTTTGTGCATGCTAACAGGGGACCACCTGCCTGACTGCTGAGCTTGCATGGACTGAAAGAACACCACTCTGGACCACCACACCTGGAACTGAGCTCCTGTCACCTAACACACATAGGAGGTGAAGGCTTCCTGTTGTGACAAGTGATGCTGATTTTGAGCCAACCACAGTCTAGCGGCTCCTGATTTATCAAAAGCAGCCATCATTTCAGAGAAACCAGCTGGACAAGGGGGGCTCAATTCTGGAAACCCCTACCACACTGAGCATGCCCAATACAACTGGACAGTGGGCCTGGCTGAGCAAATTGCTCCTAGAAAACGCTAAGTGATTCTCAGAAGAACCATGCATATTCCATGAGGCAGCCAGGGAAAAGAAGAGAAGCTCCAACCTGCAGATGGAGCACTCCCCACCCACTCTCTTCAAATGGACTTTCGGGATGCCAAATGACTTCGGGGTGACCTTTCTTCTCTCTGTGTGGGGGCATTTCTTTCTTTTCTTTCTCTTTCCTCCCCCATCTCTCTTTCTCTTTCCCTCTCCTCATCCCTCCCTATCCTCATGTGCGTGCAAGAAAACTAGGCTATGTGTTTGACACTGTTTGTGCCTTAATTCTGTGCCCAAGAATCCAAACCCCCCCTAACCCGGGGACTCCTGGACTGAGACAAGACCCTTTATCAGTTCTGCTCCTTTGACTTCAGTGGTAACAGTAGAATAACCTCCTTTAGACAAAACCAAAGCATCCTTTATTTTCCATTTTCTTTTTTTTTTCTTTTTTCTTTTTATTCTCCAACACAAGCAACATAAATAGTTTATAATTTGTTTTAAAATATTTCCATCTCAGAATTCAGTTAGAAGAAAATATACACAAAATACAATTTGCAAGCCAGCTGACAGCGACTGCCTGACCACTGGACACCCAAGGACCAAACAAAGCTAGCAGCACAACGGGACAGGGCGGGGAGGCGGTTTTCTACAGAAGAGCAGAAAGGCAGAGGGAGGAAACATGGATGAGACCAGGGAATTGCAGCTAGGTACGACCTCAGCAGAAGGTAAACCCAGTGTAAGCATTTGCTTGACAAGGCGATTTACAGTCTCTCTTAAAAATCATTGGTGGCTCCTCCTGAACATACAGCTAGAGAGATGGAGTCCTGGAACTCATGTTCTGGGGTGAAATGCTTCCTACAGCAGCTGTCGTCATGGAAATGAGAAACTTGCTTTTTTAAACTTTTCAAACAGGAGAGGCTTAGATCTTTGGCAAAATGGAGTGTCCACTCCCTTTGACTTGCTTTCAATTCTCAGTTCTGGGTGAAGAGTCACAGGACTACAGGACATTAGGGGTTGGAAGGGACCTCTATAGGTCAAACCCAACCCCCCCTGCCAGAGCAGCACCACAGAAGCTAGCACAGGTTGTACAGGGACATATCCAGGCAGGTCTTGAAAGTCTCCAGAGAAGGAGACTTCACAACCTCTCTGGGGAGCCTGTTCCAATGCTCTGTGACCCTTACAGTAAAGTTCTTCCTCCTGTTGAGGTGGAACTTCCTATGCTGCAGTTTACATCCATTGCCCCTTGTCTTATCACATGGTGCAACTGAGCAGAGCCTGTGCCCTCCCTCTTGACACCCAGCCCTCAGATATTTATAAACAGTGATTAGATCCCCTCTAAGTCTTCTCTTCACCAAAAAGCCCCATGTCCCTCAGCCTCTCCTCACAGGGAAGAGCTCCAGCCCCTTAATCATCTTCGCAGTCTGTGGGAGGATGTTTGCAGTCTCACAAATCATAGCAAAAAGTAGTGGTAGGGGAATGGGTGTGAGAGGAGAAAGTGGAAGGAACTGAGGGAAGGTGCTCACTGCTGTCATTGCACACTTGTCAATCTCTTGCTGTCATCTGCTCCAGCAAATAATGTGCAGTACAGGGCTCTGTCACCACCAGCCTCTGCCCTTTCTGGCTGTTCTCCCTTTGGTATTGAATCCTGCTTTCCTCTGCGGATAGGGGATGAAGGAGCCATGGCCTCCTTGTGGAGTCGATATGTGTCCCTTGCTTAAACCTGTGCACCTCTGTGTCTCTCTTAGCTCAGCCCTTTCAGCTTGCTTCTTGTGGAAGCATGGCATTTCACAGCTCAGCTGAACCAAATGTATGGGTAGGGAATAGCATCTTGGTGCTCCATGGTATTGAAGTATCTATGGTTATTTATGGAAGTGTACCTGATCTCTTTGAACAGTGACTAAGAGGATAGAAATAGATCCTGTTGCCATGTTTCTTAACAAAAAATGTCTTCCATAACCTTAATTCCCTGATCCAGTGTGGCAGTGGAGACTGTGAAAACATCAAGTGGCAAATCTACCAAAAGTAATTTGAGGGATCTGGCCCCACAAGCAAGCTCATTATTGCATTAACCCAGGATGTGATGCACACTTACAACCTCTGCTTTATTTTTTTTTGCCCCCCCCTTTTTTTTTTTTAATAGCCAGCACTCCACGTTTGGCCAAAGCTGTTATAGTCTAGTATGACTTCATACACTTTGCACTGCATATAAAGTATATGTTCTGAGGGGAACTAGTGGAAACAACAGAAAAAGGAACTACAAATTCTTCATTGCGGCTGTACAACTTCTTCCTGGGATCCCAGGCAGGCTGCTGGTGAAGGTTGCTAAGAGACTCATAGGCTGTATCCCTACAGAAGCTTTAATTGAACTATAAAGAGATTCAGTGAAGAGGGATCATAGCTGCCATATGGCATCATCTACATTGCATAAACCCCAGCATTTGTGCTTGTGTGCTGCAGTAACTTGGTCCTTTCATAACAGAAGATAAACTTGGGTTTGGTTTTTTTAAATGATGGTAGTGCATTGTTTCTCCCAACAACTGCAGAATGATCTGAAATTGAAAAGATCCCTGCTTCATGTCATACACTGTGATTAGCACTGCACACACAGAGATCTTCCCAGGAATAACCAAAGTCATGAGGAAATACCTTGCTTGAGCATAATCTTAGCACACCCATACAAAAGCAAGGGTGAGGAAAGGAAGCACTTCACTTTTTTATCGATTAATACCAAGTTTTCACTAACAGCATCACCAGAATGGATTACTGAAGGTGAAAACAACAAACCTACACACTCAGTGTCTGAATTAGCGTCTGAACAGATGAGTAAGGTAGAACTAAACTCCTTTGGCTTGCTCTGGGCTGCCTTCTACACGTTAAAACTATATCTGAGCCAAAGCAAAGGTTCTAGGAATATGTGCTGGTTCTTGTGGGATTTTCTAGCAGGAGGAGTATAGAGGATGGCAGTCTCTTAATTCTGTACTGTGAATTTATGCTGATATGAGTGCAAGCATGCAATGGCCTGAGAATTTATCACCTGGGGTTAAGCACTTCCTCCTGCTATACAGCAACTACCTGAAGGGAGGCTGTAGCCAGGTGGGGGTTGGTCTCTTCTCTCAGGCAACCAGCAACAGAACAAGGGGACACAGCCTCAAGTTGTGCCGGGGGAGGTATAAGCTGGATGTTAGGAGGGAGTTCTTCACAGAGAGTGTGATTGGCATTGGGATGGGCTGCCCAGGGAGATGGTGGAGTCGCTGTCCCTGGAAGTGTTAAATAAAAGCCTGGATGAGGCACTTGATGCCATGGTCTAGTTGATTGGATAGGGCTGGGTGATAGGTTGGACTGGATCATCTTGGCGGTCTCTTCCAACCTGGTTGATCCTATGATCCTAAGAAGAGTAGCACTTTCTTGGTGAGCATCCTACTTTTTTTCCCAGGTATAAGTATGTGCATAGTGATGAGCTATTCCATGGGTGTAAAGGTAGATGACACTGGCCAACAGCAGCTTTCTCTATTTGTGCTCCCTACAGGACTTTTAAAGATTATGCTGTTGCCTCTGATAGCTCTGGTGGCCCTGAGGAGGGTGTTGTGAGCAGAGGCAACAGAGATGCAGCACTGGTACCTGAGCAGGATGTTAAATCACCACACTTCTTTTTTCTTTTTTTTCTTTCAAGTCCTTCAGTTAAATAAAAATTAGTGGCCATTTAAAAGAAATAATTGGCCAGTTTAATAACAATCAACCCCAATTCCTAGAGACACTTCTATGACCAAAAAAACCCTAAGTGTAAGAGAAGAGTGCGCTCATTCACTGGAGCAAACAGAAAGAGCAAGCTCATTAATGCACAGATTTTGGTTTTTCAAAGCTCCAATGTTCTGATTCAGCATCAAATACTGCTCTTAGCTCATGCTTTGCATTACGGGGCTGAGGAAGGATTGGACTGGGATATGTGAGAAGGACTTACACATGGATACAGAGGCTACGCTTTGTGCTACTAACTGAGGTGCTTCCCCACCCACAAGAGGAAAGGAGCATGGTAGAGTTGGACAGGGAGAGGGTGTTCAGAGTAGGAGAGTCCACTTCTGAAGCATAGGATAAGCTGGTCCCAGCAACCTTTTCCTGGGATTGATCTAGCAGACTGCCCCTTTTGGCTAAAAGGTCGTTTTGTGAGGCCTGAAGGTAGCATACCAGCAACCTTAGACCCAAAAGATACATGGAACAGACTGTGCAGGTCTATGAAATGGTGACTTCACATGGTTAGTGTTGCAGTCCTTTGGGCCTTGCTGATGTCTATGGCTAGCAAAAAGGATCTGATGAACTAACTCCATTTAAAAATGTACTGATATTTTGAAGATGCACCAGCAAGCCTCTGCACCTCAGATTAAGGGTTGCTGAAGCGGCCATGGGCTGCTGTCCTCACCTGCTTACCATACAAGGAAAAGGAAGTGCAGCACATGCAAAACTTTGCTTAGGTAAAGCCTCCTGCTTCAAAGATTTTAAATGAAGTTTCTGGAATTACTGGAATTTACTCATTTCTATGGAGGAGTGTTAACAAGCAGAGGCACTCAGGATGACAATGGGCACTTGGTGCATAATTTGCAGGGCAATGTCTAAAGCAGGGCAGCATCAGTACAGAGGATTTATTCCTCATTTCCATTATGGCATTTGTACTGTAAACAGTTGGAATTACCCATTTTGGGTAAAGGTAGCTAATCAAATAATGCTGGTCTGGGCTGCCTTCATGTGCTTCAAGACTGAGTGGAGATGCTATTGTCACTCCTTGCTGTTTCATAGTAGGATTTTGTGTTGCAACCTCAACACACAACCAGAGTGTTTCCTAGGCCCTCGTTTGGAGTCCTGAGTGATGCCACTGGTACTGCTATCAATTTTACTTCTCCAACATAACTTGGGGATTTGGTTTAGATTAGTACAGAAATTATCTGCATCCATTCAGTGCATGTATAATGGAAAACAACAGGTAGGTGCTTCTCATACAATTTACTATTCTGATTTCTACTGTTGCCTAAAAAATGTACTGCTTAAAACCCAGTTCTGCATAGGTGCCAAATAAAAACTTAAAAAATTATAACCTTTCTTTTCCTAAAGATGTGTAAGAAAGACATGGCAACAGAAACTGAACCATGCTGCTCCTCTCCCACATACCAAGAGCTAATCTCCTCTGTCAGCAAAGAAGTGTAAAACTGTTGGGAGAAAACTGACAATGGATAAAAGTGCTAAATTACTAATGTATAAAGTCAATATAGATAGTAAGAAAGGGTTGCTTTAATGGACTTTTTTATGCCCTTGAAACAATGTAGCAAAGGTTAGTTTTGAAGTGGAGGCCTGCACAAGTCTAGCAGGTAAGTGGGCAATGGAGGAGTGGTAGATACAATCATCCTGACAGAAACACAACAGCCTGGCAGACATTTGACCAAGAGCTGTGGCTGGCTATAGGGTGACAAAGATCAGCGTGGTTCCTCTCAGATGTTAATCAGACCCTCCATGCCCAAGTTCTTACCCTGCTTTTGTGTGGTTGTGTGTGTGGGTTCAGCCCTCCAACTGATTAGAACTGACCACATTACACTCGACTGAGATATAAATGGAGTCCCACTACAGTAATTTTGAGTTGACTCCACTTAATGCAAGCAGCCTTATTCAGATCCTCTCCCCTTGGAATGAGACACCATCTAAGGATACTTCTGCAGACTGAGTCCTCACCCCCTCCTTTGGTGAGTGTGTATTTTGGGTACCCTTGAGTGGGAGGTTTCTCCTTTATATGCATGCATAAACATTCTGGTTTATCTTTCTAGAAAGAATATTCCTTAAGGTTGAAGTGGTAGATTCCTGACTGACATCTGAATTTGTAACTTAATTGTGTTGGAAGGAGTGCTGTTACAACAAATCCTCACTTCAGGTAGGTATTGGTGTCTGGTTTGTGGGTGCAAAAGGAAGGAAGGAAGGAAAAGGCAGGAAGATGGTGGTAGACTCTTTGTAAACACATCAGCTTGGGTGGTGGCTGTTCAGTGGAACCTCTTGGCTCCCTCTTTTTCTAGGTTTAAGATGCTATAAGCAGTTAGTTGTGATACAGAGACATGCCCTTTTGAGGATGCCTTGGAGCAGAGGCTGAAGCTGTATATTTAGTTGGTGTGCATGTTTTAAAAGCCTTGGGAAAATACATTAAGGAGTCACCCAGGATTAAAAGGAGCTTATTTTCAACAAATAGTTTCAACTTCTAATCAACAAATTCTTTAGTATGGGAGTACAAGAAGGAAAATCCCAGGGCTGTGACCTAACCTGTGCAGCAAGGTAACCCTTTGCTGCACCCACTGTGAAGAGCACTGCATCTGTATTTGATAACACAATAGTCAATCTTCTCCTTTCTCCTCCTCTACAGTTGCAGCAAATTGCAGTAGTCCCTGTGAGTGCTGCACAGAGCAGGAGGTGCCTCCATGAGGATCTGCCCTCTCTATTTAAAACAGCAGGCAAGAAACAGAAGAGGAAGGATGCCTTCCTTCCAAACTATTTTCCATCTTACTTCAGCTCAGTTGTGGAGTGATAGGCTAGGTTTACCACAGGTGATAAAGGTGTTCCTGGCTACAGCAGCTCCATATAAGCAAACAAATTTCCAGTAGAAGCATAAGCTAACTTTGCAGTGTTGCTTAAACTGGAACACTTTACTGTTTAGTTGAATGCTGCACGTGCTGGTATTTGCTCTGTGGTGTGCCTTCCCCAGAACTTCACAGGAAACAGCAAAGCAAGCTTCCTGGTTGCCCTCAGTGGGGAATGAGACAAGTGGAAAATGATCAGCTGTTGGTATAGCTGAAGAGGCAGCCAGAGCAGCATTTTAGAGGGCAGCTTGACAGTGCTGTTTCTCTTCAAGCCATCCTCCACACGAGCAGTGAAAGGATGACTAGTCTCTACTAAGTTCACCGGTCTTAGTCCTAGGATACTTTACTAGTCAATAGCTACCCAAGCTGTAACCAGGCTTCAGAATTAACTTCCACTTTCTCCAGTGAATGGGCATATAGTTACTGCAACTATCTTATTAGCTTTCATCTTTCATGCTCATCTCAGAAGAGGGAAGGTGTTATCCTAAACAAGTGTCCTTTTCATTTGTCCTATAGCCTCACCTTTCCCAACCCTTTTTTCTTTCAGAAAAGTTGCACAGGCTTGCTGCCCTGGTTTAACTTCCAGGTGACAGCTGTGTTTGCAGCTAATTGCACATGTGCAGGTGCTGCTGCAGTTTAGTGTGGCTCCCACTGTTGCAAATATGAATTGAAATGAAGGCTGTTGAAATATGTCACTTCTTTAGGTACCAGCCTGATACAATGGCAGTGCCTGGGGCTGTTCCAGACTCCCCTGGACATGCTTATGCCTTGCCTCCTTCGCTAGTGTGGGTGAGGGGGACACAGTCTCAAGTGGATAGAGGATATACACTGACAAGCTCACTGTTTCTTAATTTATCACCAACAAACAGGCAATTAATGAACCCTAAATACTTCTTAGCTGTATGCCTTGGATGTCTTGTCCCCTTTGCAACAGCCCACAGCTAGGTTTAAATGATGATATCGTAAACACGTCCCACTCTTCCCAGCCATTCCCGTACTGCCTGGCGCACGCGGATGTCTGTCACGTGGCAAGTCAGTTGGCTGATACAGGGGAACACTGCTGGCTGCAGGGCTGCGAAAGTCTGGTCTGGCAGTGCCTGAATCTGGTTGAGGACTGTCAGCACCATGTTGGTCCATGCCTACAAATGAATTAGATAAAAAAAAACAACTCTTCAGAACATTTTCCTAAGTAGATGAGCCCATTGCTTGAGGCAGAAAACGAAGCATCTGATGGCCACAGCCTCATGAAGAGAACTGAGCAATGCCAACATGTTCATTCAATGCTCACTGCACCTTCCTAAGTCACATTCAGTACTGCAAGTCATTGTTTGACTCTGTGTTGCAGGTATCAGTGCTCACCCTTCATCACCTCTTATCCCATAGCAAACAAAGACTTTCAAGGTTGATGCTTTCATGGATTTGTTCACTTGGACATGCAAAGAGCAAGTTTCTGTTTAGCAAAAGAGCTCACTATTTCTGCTGTGGAATTAATGAAAAAACCCTTAAGCATAAAAGCATTGTGATAAGCAGCATTACATTTTGAAAACCCTTAAGGCTAGAGTCCTTAGTAGTGAGCAATGAACTCAGTGTAAGTTGTTGGTTCTTGGGACTAAGCACAGCTTTGGTCCTAGTCTCAGAAATACCCTTGAAAGCTCAGCTAGTGTATGTCTGATATCACCTTCCTGAAGACTGATTTCTTAATTATTTTTTTTTGATAGGACAATCAGTTGCTAAATGCTGAGATACTCAGTCCTTATGAGAGTGACCTCTTTATGTCATTAAATGAAGAGATTCTAATAATTTCCTAAAAACAATAGGAAAAAATATTTATAGGTCTCTTTTTAACTATTACTATTGTTAGCATTCCACAGATATGTCCTACCTGTATCTGGGCCTCAGCATCCCTAACAGATATATTCAGGGAGCTGACTGTGGATCCTGAGCGCGGTCTCTTCTCTTGTCTCAGGATCTCAGGACCAGCACTGAATGAATGCCTCATTTGACCTTGATCTATAAGATGTTGTGGCCGCTGGAGTATGGGTGAGTCAGGCCCTCTTGAACCCATGAACTCCCCTTTCTTTTCCACTTTGACCTCTTTGGTGAAGGATGTCATGGCCTGTTGCTGCTTTCTTTTCTTGTATTCTGCCATCAGTTTGGAGATAGTTTTGTCAGTGGCTATAGTGTAGATCTTGTTGCCAGCACTCTCCCACCATTCTTTTTTCCTGGTTTGCTCTTTTTTCTCTGGTTTAGGACTTAGGGGAGGGGGTAGCAGCAGCATTTCCCCGCTCCCTCCTCGAGGTGTCAGACAGTCTCCCAGCTGGTCCCTGATTTGACTCTGGTCATCTTCTGATGGGGTGTCCTTCCCGGATTGCCCCCCAGTTGATGGGGTGGAGGTTTCTGAGTGAAAGGATGGTAAAACGAAGAAAGAGTCACCTTTGAACACTGGAGCCTCCTCCACATTATTCTCCAGGTCCAGATGCATCTGGATATAGTTGTTGCACAGCTCCATGCAGAGCTTATGGAGCCGCTTGATCAGCCATCCCCAGTCCGCGTTGCTGATGGGCTGCACACTCAGAGATGGTATCCGAGCCTTCCACTGTCTCTTCTCCTTCCCTCGTGGGGGACTGACCTGGGCAGTTTCCTCAAAAATGTCTTCATCTTCTGAAGAACACTGCTGTGACGAATCTGTGCTTCTCTCATCATCTTCAAAGAGGATCTTTTTCACTTGCTCTGCAGTGATGTTCTCCTGGTTTGTCAGGATCGCACAGATCAAAGCGTGGAAGTAGATGTTAAAGCTCATTGCAGACTGGCGATACAAGTTGGCAGCTCCGCTAATGCCAGAAACCTTTTTCAGCAAACACTTCAACCCAGGTCTAGTGTCAAACTCTCTGGCTGTTCTGTACGAGTCCAGCAGTAAATCAAAGATAACAGCCAGGTTTTGCATGGAGATGTACCTGAGGAAACCAGCCAACTTATTTTCTGGTACTTGTATTGCCATTTTCTCCTCAAAGTTAGAAGGACCTTTCACAAATTCTTCCAGTAAGATGTCATATAAATTCTGGAGCAGTACTTGGTGGGACAGTAAGCTCACCACTATTGTCCTGAAAGGAATACTTGGTAAACCAAGCACAGGAAAGAAAAACATAACATAAAATGAAAACAGTGCACTCACTGTGCTTTTTAGTAGAAGAGCAGAAATACTTTGTATTTTAGAATCTAACAGCAAAGGTGCAAATGAAAGGCCTTGTTACAAAATAGTGGAGGAAGATAAAGTTGTCTAGAACAGTCTCTCACCTAGTCTTGCAACTACTTCCCTAGAAAACAAGGCACATTGGTTAAGAAAAATAACTGTCCACAGCGAGCACACAAATGGCACTTGTGCAGAGGTGGTATGAAAACCTCTGTTGTAATTTTTGCCCTTTTCCCCAGGGAAGTCTAACGTTGAGGGATTAACTATTCCGAGTTTCAATTTCATGGCAGAATCACAGAATGTCAGGGGCTGGAAAGGACCTTGAAAGATCATCCAGTCTGACCTCCCTTACAGAGCAGGATCACCTAGAGCAGATCCCACAGGAACATGTCTAGGCAGGTTTTAAATACCTCCAGAGAGGGAGACTCCACAATCCCACTGGGCAGCCTGTTCCAGTGTTCTGTCATCCAAGTACTGCAAGTACTTTCAATACCACAGTCTGCTATAACCAGGGCATTTGGCAACACAAGATGGACAACTTTTCTGCCATTGGTCCCTGCTTACATTTCCTATTTTTACTGCTGAAGTTTGGCTAAGTTGAAACATCCTTACAATTCCTTCGCTGGCACTTCAGCCAATCTTAACTTTGCCATGATAAATTTACTACCTAATTTACTACTGGATTTCTATTTCCATTAATGCCAGGAATACTTCTTCAAAATAAACCACAAGGAGCCAATTAACCACCTGATAGAAAAACATCTACAGAAACAGCAGTGCAATGGAGCATGCAAAGAAGCTGAAGTCTTGCTGAAGGCACCTTTTGGTGTTTGCACTTAAGACTTCAAATGAATGCTGAAAGCACAAGGAAATACCTAATCCTAACCCTGATTCTCACATATAATATTAAGTGATTCTTAGCTCTGCTGCTGTTAGAGGTGCTGTGAGTTGTTCTAGATCTCATTGATTTTTGATTTGCACGGGAAGCCCAGGAATGGCAAAGTCCTCCAACCAGTTTTCAGGTCATTTACCAGTAAGTAACACTGAGAAGCTTACAGACAAGACAGGCTAGGAAGAAAATGGGGACAGGGTTGTCAAATTTCAAATTATAAACTCTGAAACTTATTTTAAGGCATTTGTTTAAAAAGTCTCTGTAAAATGACAGCAGTTTTGTCTTCAGTGGAGCTCTACTACACATAGTACTACTTGTTTGGACTTTAGAGAACTATAATGGGTTACATTTTAATTAGCACTGCTGTCAAGCAAGGAACAGGCTTTTCACTTTGCAGTACCAAAATCTTTGTGTACCATGAGATGTTCTGTTGCAGGTATTTGATTTTTTTTTTTTTGGTTGCAAAAAGTATTCTACTTTCATTAAACAACTTTTGCAACTGTCTTCAAAATTCCCAAATAAAAGGTCTGATTTTGGCCTGAGAAATCATATAAAAACTCAGTTTTAAAAGTGCCACATTAAAAACAGCTCAGACAAAGCTCTGCTTCCTGAGTTATTTACCCGTGGCAGTTGCCTTACTGTGACACAGCTGTCAGTGTTGATACAGCAGTAAAATTTAGCAGTCTTGTTACCTGACACTGCCAAAATCAGGATGATTAATACACACTGGAGTTTTTTTTAATGGGGAAGTAGTTTTGTGCTGTAAAAATTATTAGAGGCTCTGACTCAGAAAAGCTCTTAAGAGCATGTATAAAGTTATATGAGTGATTGCATTGATTTCAAGAAACTAATCCTATTCCAAAAGCAGGATCAGAATGAAGATCTGCTTTCCTTGTAATAGCCAAAAAGGCAATGTACAAGGGCAGCTTAAAGTACAGTTCAACTGCAAAAGAAACGAGTACAGAACTACACAATGCAAAGCTGGTGAAGGATAATAATTCTGCCCACAGTTTCTAATTGAAATATACTACTACTTTTTTTTGTAGGAAGAAGAAAAGCTCCCTTACCCCAGCTTCCTGTGAAACGATGCAGCATTCAGGAAACAAAAGCAAAAAGGGAGAAGAGAAACCCCACTAAGTTCAAAGGAAAACTCTTGGAAGGCCACAATTAGTTGCATGCAAGACTGGCATATTGCTGCACTGTTGTAGCAAATAATGTGCAAAACAGGAGCACAGTTGGCTTTTGAGCCCCTTTTGTGAAAAATGAGCATTGCTGGGGTAGCATTTGCCTAGTGGCACACGCGGGGTAGCATGGCACACGCGGGGTAGCATTTGCCTAGTGGCACACACGGGGTAGCATGGCACACAAGGGGTAGCATTTGCCTAGTGGCACACGCGGGGTAGCATGGCACACAAGGGGTAGCATTTGCCTAGTGGCACACGCGGGGTAGCATGGCACACAAGGGGTAGCATTTGCCTAGTGGCACACGCGGGGTAGCATCTGCCTAGTGGCACCCACGGTTTTTGCAGTTGTTTAGACAAAGTGCAGTGTGAGAGCATTCAGAGTTTGTGTTAATTGCAAGCTTTGGTTGGTTGTTGAAAGACAAGCAAGACTCGGGTAACCTTTAGACTGTCAGACCGCATGGTCTGTGTGCTAAGAGAGGGCAGTACTCCAGGCTTTTGCTTTGTACTGGTTATACAAGAATGGTCTGCAAGATTTTGGATAAAGCAGACATTTCCCCACCACAAAGGACAGATTTAGACAGTGATTTCAACCTTTCTTTGTCTCTATGCAAGGCTCTGTTCTCTGAAGGTAACAGAGCACCTGCTCTTGGGGGAAGCCTCGCTACGGCTGCGTAAGAATAGGCTTCTTGCATTGTCTTTCTTCCTGTCCATCCAAAGAAGGATCATCACATTCTGGCTCCTTGCAAGGAATAGTTTAGTTCTAAATGAGAATACTTGAAGCAGGTTTGGTGTTTAGTAAAAGACAATTTCATGCCATGTATCACAGACTTTGCAATGCAAACACAAACCCTGAATGCACAGTTCAACTTAGTGGCCCTACCGATGTTACAGCAGTTGTTTAAATAACTGAGTGCAAGCAAAAGGAAATATTCTTTGACAGGATTAGATTGTCATGCAAATGTTCCTGAGGTGGCAACAAATGGGAGGACTTCCACAAAAACAAAGTGTCAAGTAAAGACATTTCCTAGATCAGTATGTTGACAGTTTTGTAGCTTTGGATGTGATCTCTTCAATTTATACTGCTTCAGTTTAAACATTCAACTCTTTTTACTATCTTAATTCAGTAATACCAAGTTTAAAAGACCATTAGTGAAGCAAACATCATTTGTTAGGTATCATTACAAACAAAAAAGCAATTTCCAAGCTTTCTCCAAACTGGTATTTTTTACTCTAAGGAGTCTCAAGGTTTCCTATGTGAAGGTTTCTCTAATACTTCCTGTGAGAATTATTTTCCAGTTCAATCAGCATTTCCTCTACGTGAAGGCTTTCTGTGATCTTATGTACCCCTCAGGCATTTGTTGTAACCTACCAATTTTGCATTCTGATAGCAGATCCTTCCTTATTTAGCTTTCTAAGGGCCATACCAAGCCTTGCCACAGGCTTGTCTAGACTAGTAACAGCTCTTACACGTGTCTGCTCAGCAGTGTACGGAGAGCAGACAGTAGTAACCTACTGATTCCTGCACCACAAACCCTAACTTTCATTTGATCACTGTATTTCATATTTTGGGATGAGACCTATGGAGAGGCATGGTTTGGCAGGTCCTGTTCACATCTCTGCCAGCCTGACATTGTTTCTGTCTTGCTTTTAATGACGCAGTATTTACCTTCTCTGGGTATGCCCATTTGGTTTCTTATCTGGTGGCAGGTCAATGATGAGCACACACGACTGGGCATGTTCAAACCCTTCCTTGTTGCTGGGAGTCTTTGGGGAACACTGAGTCTCCAGCATGAAGACCTAGAAAATGAGTTACATAAAACAATTAGCTTAGTGCTTGCACTGGGTCCTTGAGGGGCCCAAGAGTAGGAGTTCCTGCATTGTGAAAGACCTATTAAGCTGATTTATTTTACAGTGATGAAAAGAATGCAAGGTATGCCCCTGGACAGACCTTCCAAGAAGCATACTGCTTTGCTAAAACAGCCTCAGAGCCATGGGCTACTTTTAGATGCACAGCAGAGCACAGGGCAAAGGACAGACATCTTCTTTGAACTTGCATAAGGCACAACACCAAACACCAAAACAAGCTTCTGCTGCCTGTATACGACTACCAGAACCTATGTGTAATGGACAAGGATCTGTTTGCATAGCTGGCCTGTTGAACCTAGGAAGGCTGACTGTTGGAAGATTATTTTCAGCCATGAATACAAGACACCTGGCTTGCAAGTCTTTGGATGGGAAACATGAAAACAACTCTCAGTTGCTGCAGCTTTGTTTTGTAGCTTAGCAGTGTCAAATCTCCCCTGAGCAGGACTTAGGGAGTGCTAGGTTTTCTACAAGGAAAGTATAACTGCCACATTTCCTGCTTTCTTGAGTTCTGTATCTTTAAATCTTAGTTTAAGACATTTTTTCTATTCAAAGTCTGCCACTGCCACATGATTTATGACCACAAATCCCTGTCTTTTTCTCAGGTTTTCAAGCAGCATCAAGTCAGAAATTTTCACCAAGCATCTGTTGGCTGTTTTAATCCAGCTGCTTTCCCATGCTGAAAACTGCTATACAGTATTTACAGTTTTAAGTACCTTGCAGGTCATTAAGTTCAGTCTGCTGTATTGCACAGAACTTGTTACCTACCATATAGCTTCTTTCACAAAATGAGCAACTTCCACTGAGGTCAAAAAGACCTTCAGAAGGTTGTCCATAAGCTTGCCCTGCTGATTAGGAGTTAGTGGTGAGTTTTAAGTTATTTGCTAAATATTGGCATTATCCTCTAGTTCTCAGTAACTCCTTTTTTTCTCTTCACTCTATACCCAGGTACTCATAGAGGGGAAAAAAAATGCATTCCTTTTCAAACTCTGCTGTGGTAGGTTGAACAAACCTTGCTTTTCTAGTTTCATACCACAATCTCTGTTCTAGTGTATTTTTTTTCTCCTATGAATTGATCATTCTTTAACAGAATAATCAGAACTATATATAACATTCTAGATGAAGATTCATATTGACACTAAAATATCCCTTTCTCTATCAGGAATGTTCTTACTGCTGTATACTAGGGTTGTTATTTTCCAAACCTACATTACACAACAGGCATCACTCATCCTTAGGTACCTGTGCATCTTCCCTCACTCTAGGCATTCTTAGTTCCTACTTACAGGGCTTTTACTACTGTTTTTTACTTACTTTTTCCTTAATACTACTGTTAGACAAATAAATATTAGCATAGTGATGAGGAATTCTTCACTTGTAGGGCTCATGAGGAAGGTGGTAGTAAAGACATAATTTCATAAAGAAAAGCCCCAAGTTTATAAGGTTGTCTGCCTTCCCCTGAACCTTGGTCAGTACCTGTTGTGCCATGGCTCTGATTCTCCAGTATTCAGCTTCAGCACTTGGCGAGAGGGAGGGAGCTGCCACCTTCACTTCACAGGCATCTCCACTAAAGCTCTCAGAGCCACTGTGGAAATAGCCCAACAGGTTCTACAGAGAAACACAACATCAGACTTTCACTGTGTGTCAAATGAGGGCAGCTGACACCAGACAGTCACCTGCTATTTAGCATTTCACAGATTCACAGACACATTCTGGTTGGAAAAGACCCTCAGGATCACCAAGTCCAACCGATACCCCTACTCTACAAGGTGCACCTTAAAATCGTATGCCCAAGCACCACATCCACAAGATTTTTAAGCACATCCAGGGTTGGTGACTTAATCACCCCCCTAGGCAGCCCCTTCCAAGGCCTGACCAGTTTTGCTGTGAAAAAATGTTTCCTGATGTCCAATCTAAACCTACCCAGTTGCAGCTTCAGGCCATTCCCTCTTGTTCGATCACTAATTACCTGTGAGAAGAGACCAGCAGAAGCCTCTCCACAACCTTCTTTCAGGTAGCTGTAGACAGCAATGAGGTCTCCCCTCAGCCTCCTCATTTTCAAACTAAACAGCCCCAGCTCCTTCAGTTGCTCTTCATAAGATTTGTTCTCCAGGCCCTTCACAGCTTTGCTGCCCTCCTCTGCACTTTTTCCAGCACCTCAACATCTCTCTTGCAATGAATTCCCCAAACTGAACACATTATTTGAGGTGTGGCCTCACCAGAGCTGAGTACAGGGGGACAGTCACCTCTCTATCCCTGCTGGGATACATCTGATGCAAAGACATTTCAATTTATATACTCTGGCCTGTGATAACAGGATTTTTTTGTCACAAGAAGGCTAGCAAGCTGAGAAATAATCTATATGGAACATGAAGCTATAGGATCAGGTAAGCAACTTTGTCTTCTGTCTAGTTTTGACCAATCCAAGTTTAAGTTTTAACCAATCTCAAGTTGTGCCAGGGGAAGTATAGGCTGGATGTTAGGAGGAAGTTCTTCCCAGAGAGAGTGATTGCCATTGGAATGGGCTGCCCAGGGAGGTGGTGGAGTCACCGTCCCTGGAAGTGTTCAAGCAAAGACTGGATGAGGCACTTAGTGCCATGGTCTGGTTGATTGGGTAGGGCTGGGTGATAGATTGGCCTGGATGATCTTGGAGGTCTCTTCCAACCTGGTTGATTCTATGATAAAAGGCAAATTTTCATCTACTTAACTCTTCTGATTTCATACTGGCAGGGCAACTCAGGGTAAGTTGGACTGTTAGCAACTAGTGTGGTCTTTATCTGTTTAGAAAAAAACTATTTCAATCTCCACTGCTGATCCAACACCTTTCACTGTGAATTAACAGAATAACAAGGGCTACCACATAATCCTTACACTTCTTTCCTTGGCTCTGTACACAGAACCTGTTCTGAAAAAGAAAAAAGCAACCTGTCTAAAGTTAGTCAGTCTAAAATTAGTGTGATTACATTTTGACTGTCTATAAAAAGACAATTTACCTTTACTGGCTCCAGAGTGGCCGAGAATGCATCCTGCAAGGCACAACACGCGAGCCTCCACATCTCCTCAGTAAAAACAGGCCCTGCTGTTACTAACACGTATCTGCAATGAGGCAAGGAAACATTACCATGTTACAGCAGGAACGACCCAGCTCTTACTTGTGATGAAAGAAGGTTAAAAACAGAACAAAAGGCCTACTAGGTAGTTAGCTAATGATATCCAATCAGAAGGTATCCTGAACTGTTTCTGTGATTACACTGTAGTTTTCACTTCTCCTCCATCCCTTTCCTGTTCCTCTTTCAGTTGTCATTTTCCAGGACATGAACCACATGTTGTAAAATATATAATGCAGTGTTTGTTTTGATTATGGCTATAACAGAATCTAGACTGGAAAGGACTTCCAAAGTTCATCTAAGCCCCCTGCAGTCAGCAGGGACATCCTCTACTAGATCAGGTTGCTCAGCCCCTTGTTGAGTCTGAGCTTGACTAACTCCAGGGAATACTTAACTACCTGGGCAACCTGTTGCAGTGTTCCACCACCTCCATGGTAAAGAGCTTGTTTCTATCATCTAATCTAAATCTGCTCTTCTCTAACTTAAAACCATTGCCCCTTGTCCTATCACTACAGGCCTGAAGGCTGCGAAAGATCTTAATTACCTCTAAATACCTATGGATTCCAACTAAAAAGACCCTTCATTATTTTCCTAAGAATTAATTACTGACTAACTGCATGTAAGTAACGCAGCTGTCATGTGCTTTCTGTGGGAATCACAGTAATGCCTAAAGCCACAGGTTCTCAAGCAGACTGAAAACAGCAAGAAAATGTTACTAAGTCTAAAATTTGTTACTCAGATAACAAGAGAGAAGTACATTGTAGACCTCTCTTGATATGTTAGCAGTGTGCTCTGGTGGCCAAGGTGGCCATTGCCGTTCTGGGGTGTGTTAGAAGGGCTGGGGTTAGTAGGCTGAGAGAGGTGCTTCTCCCCCTCTACTCTGCCCTGGTGAGACCACATCTGGACTATTGTGTCCAGTTCTGGGCTCCTTGAAAGGAGGGGACTGCTTGAAAGAGTCCAGCACAGAGCCACAAAAATGATGAAGGGAGTAGAACATTTTCTTATGAGGAGAGCCTGAGGGAGCTGAGGCTTTTTAGCTTGGAGAGGAGGAGACTGAGGGGCGACCTCATTCATGTTTATAAATACGTAAAGAGTGCCAAGAGGATGGAGCCAGGCTCTGCTCAGTGGTGCCCAGTGACAGGACAAGAGGCAGTGGGGGGAAGTTGAGGCATAGGATGTTCCATGGAAACATGAGGAGGAATTTTTTCCCTGTGAGAGTGACAGAACACTGGAACAGGCTGCCCAGGGGGATTCTGGAGTTGTGGAATCTCCCTGTCTGAAGATATTCAAGACCCGCTCCCCGATGCATTGCAGTGTGGTCTGGTCTAGGTGATCAGGTGATCCTGCTCTGGCAGGGGGGTTGGACTGGATGATCTTTCGAGTTCCCTTCTAGCCCCTAACACTCTGTGATTCTGTGAAGTTAATCAGTACACAAGTTCTTTAAAGACACAAAGATACCCATTTTAACTACATTAGCAGAGTGAAGACCCCCTTACCTGATACAGGAGCAGCCAACTCGGGAAATAATCTCTGTTGGTTCTGCTACACAGGCTACCAGCAACTTGAAAAGATCTTTCAGCATCGTATTGATCATACTTTCATAACCAATATCTACAAGGAAAAGACAGAGACTGGTTTTAACATCATTGCCTTTTCAGTCTTGCTTCCTTTTCTAGTATTTAGAGACTTTAAAAAAGCAAATTCTTTTTCTGCAGCTGTCACTAGAGTTGGATTTGAAACACACATCTCAAGCTGATAAAGAACAATCTTTTTTGTTAAGAATGTAAAATATCTGGACTTAAGTGATACTGGAGAAAATCAGTTAGATCATGTTTCTGTTATTTTAGTTCTTTGTGATCAAAGTCTTAGTACCTTCTTTTGGAAAGCATAACTGTGATGATTTAATTTTGAAGGCAACCCTGCTCTGAGCAGGAAGCCAAACTAAACTTTCATAGGTCTCTTATGAGTTAATGTTTTTCATGATCCTATCTTGAAAGAAAAAAAAAACAACCAAACAAAACAATCCCCCCTAAAAAACGACAAAAATTCCCAAATAAATGGAAATTTTCAACCTTTTTTTTAGGTCACTTTTTTTTTGTGTGCTTTACTAAGCAAAAAAATCAATAAAAATATCTCCCCAAGTAGTTACTCAGTAGATCTGACAGCAAAATGACATACCTGAGTGTATGAAATTTTGAATGTGCTCCACTACAAGTTCACAGGAAAGGCCAATGGCATGCTTGAAATTAGCAGATGCCACATCCCAGTAAGAATGGTCACCATGGCTACGATGGAGCCAAAAAGACATCGTGGGAAGAAGAAGATGTACAACTGCATAAATGCCAAATCCTGGTCCTTGAAATAAACACAGTGGTGGTTGGACATTTTTGCTTACAAAGGCTACATGAACAGTAACTTTGCTTGGTTGTTCCAAGCTTGAGGCCAGGAGTGATGCTAAGGAAAGCAGATTCCAGAATGTTTTTGGTGAGGTGAGAAGGGAAAACACTTTGGAGCCAATTATGAGATAGTATAGGAACAATTAGCCAACAGTTTGCCTGCTGTTTTTCCTAGCAGGTCTACATAATTTTCTTTTCCTAGTTCCTGGACACCAGGCAAACATTTTCTGTGGCTAAGACATAATAGAGTACTGCACCTCTTAATAAGAGTGTGTTCAACATACTCTTATAAGGTGCCTTTTGTTGACACAGATCATGCTTTAGGAAAACCCCATTCTGCTTTAGGGCATCTCTGTGCAGCTCTAGCAGAAGTAAAACACTATAAAAGCAATTTAGGATTCTGAGAAGCTTGAGTCAGGGCCTTACTAGCTCACATTTTATCAAGCCCCTTCTTTACCAGGTGTCTTGGCAACATCCCTTAGCAATTCAAAGAGCAGATCCAAGGTAGGAGGCTGGTGCTGACGAGGACAGTTGGATATGGCAATTGTTAGTTCTTCCAGGAGAATAATCCAGACATTGATAAGGCCTACACGTATGGAAAGAAAGATTATAAACTGTGAGTGAGATAGTGCACTGACTGCAGGTGGAACTTGCACTCCAAAAGTCATGGAGGCTGAGAAATTAATTAACTGAAAAGATCATGGGTGTAAGGGTCACAGGCAACAGCACAATGTTGAAATTATGGTCTCCAGTTGTTTTTAAGTTTGTATTTTGCCTCACTCTTCCTCCTCTATGTACACTCTGTCTTCATCTTCTTCCCTAGTTACTTACTCCCACTAGTCCAGTCTCTTTAACCCTGGAGTTTGTTCTTATTTGCTTTTAATGGAACATTTGATACTTCTCCCTAGCATTGCAAGTACTTCTCAGAACAGATTGTGCTGATTTAGGTTATGATTTCAGGCAAGGATCCTAAAGTGACTAGCCATAATTTAACTGTCTCGCTGTTTGGCACCCAGAAGAGAACAGTAATAAGTGTCATCAGGCTACCTCACAGGTCATCTTTAGATGTGACATGGTCACAGAAAGAAGAACATTAAATGTGGATATGGCAGAGCTGGACAATGACCAGAAGAGCAGTTAGGATAATACAGGCAGTACTCTGAGTTCGTATCTGTGTTAGCCAACATGCATCCCATAATCTTCTGGGGCTACAAATAGTTGTCAATACAATTTTGAAGACAGTTAGCAATTGCTGCCCTTTAATTTTTCACAAATCAAGTAAGTACTTGCTAGTTCCCTGTGACATTATGGATGACTAACTAGAAGGGGATCTTGCATGTAATGCTCAGAATGCTCCTGCATTCTTCAGTTGGGTGTCCTGAAAAGGCTATGGCTTTATTAGCCTAATATGGAGTTTACTTTAGCTCACCAGTAAGCCCATCTTCTCTGACACTGGTAGCTCATGCTTGCTGACCAGTTATGTTCCGAAAGAAAGAAGAAATGCTGCAAGGGAACCTTAAGATGCACCAAGTTTGCTGCCTGCAAGAGTCTTCCTGAGAATCAAAGAAAAACCAGGGAAATCATTCCTTAGTATCTGGGTTGATCATTAATTTATTCACACCACTTCCACAGGGCAGTATGTATGGATGACATTGTTTGGAGTCATATAGACTTTAATGATGTTTCCAGATAAGAAAATAGCACAAATAGAGCCTCTTCAGAACAGTAGGCAAATGCTGCTCACCAGAAATGGGGAGACCCTAGGTCAAGTCCTAAGCCTGATTTAAAGTAGAGTCTTCAGTGACCTGGGCATCCTACCTCCAAGGTGGACAATCTAAAATCTCTAGAGAGAAAAAAACCTCAACAACCAAATAGAGAAAGATGAAAGTAAAAGTATTAAAAATCCAAACCAACCAACCAAACAACCTAGCACCAAAAACTAGGACCTGTGGTTTGACTTACTGAAGGAGCAGCTTTTCTCTCCTTTATTCAGAGTAGCACTGGACAGGAAAATAGATGTGATAGAAGAGCCTAGATAAAAGTAGGTACCAAGAGTCATTCAGTTGAGGCATGGGAATGAACTGCATTGGAGTCAGCCTCCTTTCTGCCTGGTTGGAGCTAGCTCTTTGGAGGCAGCCAGGCTGGAACAGTTCAAAGTTCAGATACTCAGAAGTGACTGTACTGCTTCAAAGGGCCATCACGAGTCCAAAAGCAGTAAGTTTACATTCCTCTCTACACAGATCTAGTTTAAACACCTGATTAATCTGCAATCTCTATAAGCCACACAAACAATGAGGAGACAAATGCTGCTTGTTTCTCTGGAGGTCACAGCACTTGTTCTGTGCTTTAGAAATGCACTGTTTCATTCAACAGACCACAGGAAATTGGATTAGAAAGATAAAGAATGCTTGTTTGAGTATGTTTCCAAACTCTAACTCAACACTGATCTTTTCTAGTGTTGAAGGCAGGCCTGCCAAGTCCAGCGTGAAAAGGTTTTTCACTCCATACTTCAGCTGTGGACTAGAAAGTATTTTTGTGTTGTTTCTCAGAGATACATAATGGTCATTATGAATATCAGGATAATTAATTAATACTATCTTGTCCCAGCAGAGGAGTTGTATTTTTCTCATATGTGAGCTGTATTTTTTAACATGACCTGAACTTCCACACTCTGTGCATACATGTGGGTGTATAGACAACAGGGAGACAGTAGAATCATAGAATTGTCAGGGCTGGAAGGGATCTCAAAGATCATCTAGCTCCAACATCCCTGCCATGGTGAGGGACACCTCACAGTAGATCAGATTGCTCAGACACACATCCAGCCTGGCCTTACAAACTTCCATGGATGTGGCCTGCACCACCTCCTTGGGCAACCTGTTCCAGTCTCACCAGCCTCATGATGAAAAATTCCTTCCTAGCATCCAATCTAAATCTACCCACTTCTAGCTTTGCTCCATTTCCCCTAGTCCTGTCACTACCTGACATCCCAAAAAGTCCCTCACCAGCCTTCTTATAGGCTGAAGTTTTTTGCTTTCAGCAGTCAGTAGAACTGACAGCGAGGAGTGGAAGAAGTGATTGATTAACTCCACTTGGGCTGCCCAGGGAGGTGGTGGAGTCACCATCCCTGGGGGTGTTCAGGGAAAGCCTGGATGAGGCACTTAGTGCCATGGTCTAGTTGACTGGATAGGGCTGTGTGATAAGTTGGACTGGATGATCTTGGAGGTCTCTTCCAACCTGATTGATTCTATTCTATTCTATTCTATTCTATTCTATTCTATTCTATTCTACTCTATTCTACTCTATTCTATTCTATTCTATTCTTTTCTGCTTTCAAAGCACTTACCAGTGTCATCATCAAAGTCAGAAAGGATGCACTCCATGCCATCCTCACTGCTGGCTGACTGCTCCTGCACTCTCCGGGGCAAGTTAACTAGACGGCCACTGAGGAAGATGGGCTTCAAGGGCATTGTATAGATTTTGGCTAACAACTTGGCAGGGAAAAGAGAGAGAAAAACCCAAGAAGGTAAGCACATATGGGAAAGGTTGTACAAGTTGTATGTGATAACATAGGTATGTAAAATAAGATCAAAACTATGAAAGCATATTGTCAGCATTTTTTCTGTTCATCCAGCAACACAACTAGAGTCCAGAAGTCTTCTGTTCATTAACAAGGGGTTGGGGTGAGAAAAGAGAGGGAGAAAAGCAATGTAATAATACATTTTTAGGAAGGGAGTATGTGCCCTTTTCCTTTGTGACAAATCAATGTCACTGCTTACTGATGGCACCTGTGATCTAAGGTGCTCCATTAGCTGTGTGCAGAATAATTTAGGGTTCTGAAAGTCCATGTAAATACTGATGAAAGAACCTGTACAGGTTTACTTCACAGCTTCTATGCCTGGGTTGTCCATTACACAACAAATACAAACTTTGCAGAACTGTGTTACAGCTGGGATGCCGTCAGCCTTTTACCAGGCCTTTCTAAAGAGAAACATGGCCTTGCAATATACTGCCTTGATTTCTTTTTCAGTTGTTCCTATTCTACTGGCAAATTAAAAGGTAGAACAAGATGAGAATGGCTGCTTCTTTTAAGGAGGAGAAAACACTTCAGCCTCCCCATGGACAGGGATTTGTAAGGAAGAGGTAGAGTGATGTAGCAGTGTTTAGATAGCATATACATTAAGTAGACATATAGATATTCACTGTGGGTTTTTTTATGTAAGCAAGATAGCAAGCAGAGTTTCTTATGGCTGCTGTTTATTATTCTGAACTGCCTCATTCTTCTCCTCTGTGTACTGAATCTACCATTATCTCTCAATTTAGATATTAAGTCACTTCAGCCATTTTTTGCTATGCACTTGCATTGTACCCAGAAAAAACATGGCCTGGGTCCAACAAAAAGACCTGCAGGTACTACAGAAATACAGTATTATAAAATCAGGCAAAAGCCATCCTATTATCCCTGGATAATAATCTGTGCTGTGTGCTAGGAGATTACAGGAAACATGCCAGCATTCTAATTGTTAGAGATTTGCCCTGAGCTTTAGATATGTCTTCATGGTACAGATAAGCTGCTGATGCATTTTAGAGGGTGTAAACTCTTGTTCTTCTTGAGATCTGAGAATTCTCAGGGTTGTTTGTAGTGTTTTGGTTTTTTTTTCCTTTGTTCCCAATACTGTTTACAGTAGTTGTTTAAATATGAATTAATGTAGCTTTGAATATGTTACTACTGGGTTTTTAACATCACATTTTCCCACATGCTTCTTGGGTCTGACTGTTTATATCTCTTCAGCTTTCCCACTGTTAGCTGGTCTAGAAGGTATGAGATTCCTTCAGATCACCACTCTCCATCTGGCAGCACAGGTTATTACCATAGACTTAGTGCAGATTCTGTTGTGTTTATGCAAACTATCTAACCACTGAGGTTAGAACTGTTTCCTAGACCAGGTTAGCACCTGTATACGATTGTTCATTATACCTGAGAACATCTCCTGAGGTAATCAAGCGCGGGAAGGCACAAGTCTGTAGATGCAGATCCTGATCCTGGCACACAGTCACCCATCTCCTTACAATCTACTTCCCCTGGGGGTAAGAAAGTCACAGATTATACATGGACTTTCATACAAATAAATGCTTTTAAAAATACATGCCTTGTTCAATAACTCTTTGCTAAAGCCTTTGGGAGCTCTTATAATACCTTACAGTTGTCTGTCATAGTCATTTAATTCTTTCCATGGGTGTATGAAGTATTTTCTCACTTAATACACTCATTTTTTTTATCTTTTAATCTGCATTCCAGTACCCTTGAAAAATCTTCTACCAAGTTCTTTCTTTTAGTTTACTCCCAAACACACCATTTTGTGTTTTGTGTTACAATATTTCCCTATGTTGTCTAATTCAAGTGTCAAGGTCTTACAGTTTCAACTGCATGCCCTCAGGCTCTAGCGTCTCTGTATCACAGGTATTACTAACACTGTGCCATCAGCAGACTCGTGCTTTCAGGTCAGCTTCACTTGGCATATTGAATAAGCAGATCAGTCCCAAGGCATCCTGCTGCAGAGCTCCCTAGATAACTGCATTCGCTCTCTTTTCCTGGTCTGCACAATCTCTTTTCGCTCCCTCTCAACCAGTGGTCTCTGCCCACCCCAGAATACTTTGCTCATAGCCATTTTCCAGTTTAGCCAAATACTTCTCATTCACTGCCAGAGCTGAAACTTTACTAAATGCCTATGCACATTACCATTTTATTGCTTTAAAAGCTATTCCTCTCATAAAGCCCACAAGGTAAATATGAAATAATTTTATTAAATCTTATTTTATGTTCCTTTCACTACATTTATTTACTTCTTTTTTGGTAATGCCCTTAACTATTCCCTCCAAAATATATTTTAAAGTCTTGTTTACTACTGAGATCAGCCAAGCCAGCAAGTGAAGTTTGAATCCTTTAGTTTTATGTTAAAATGCACATAAAATTCATACTATATTTGCTATTGCTCAGTACCTAAATATCCCAAAGTACAAAAGAGAGACTTTACTTTTTGACATGCAACCAGAAAGTGGACAAACTTATCAAAATAAGGAACCTAAAGAAACCTAAGATGGGTTTTAAAGTTCTCCAGATGAAACATGAGTTCCCTCTGCTGGTACTGGACATGTAAATTTGATTGTGTTTTGTAGTAATAATTACAATTCTGGTCTGCCATCACACAAGCTGAATTCTTCCCTCATTGAAATAGCTTAATAAGAGAAAAGTAACATTAAAGACTAGATTTGCTGCAGTTAGGTGGTTCATTTAAATCAAAGGGAGCTGCTTACAGCTCCAGATACCTCTGTGAATATACATATTTAAAAAGCACCTACTTTTACCAGTCAGTAGAAGTTTTTCAGTTCACATAAGTAAAAAAAATCAACTATTGTCATAGTTCAATGAAAAGAGTCAAGCTGTAATGATCAAGGCAAGCCAGAGAACATGAACATAGGGGCAGAACGACCCAACATCATTTACCTTTGTTCTGGAGTTTGGTAAAGCACCACAGTGACCCTGCAGGGTCATCCTGACCTGACACACCTGGTCTCCATTGCTATGACAACTTGAATTGATAGTGTTAAAAATATTTCTGAAGTAAGCCCTTGGTCTTTATTTTTTGAAGCATTCTGGAGTCAGTTTCTTCACTGCCTCTCTCTTCCCTACCATACAACACATAACACAACCGAATTTTCCTTTTCTGCAGGACCAAGTTTGATATTTCATAACTTAATAAGACAAAAGGAAAAATAAAAAATGTTTACCCAGTCCTTTGACAAACTTCATAAGGCACATAATATAACTGGTGGCAGCATTGGCAAAGACTTGGATGCTGTCTGTATTTAGAAATGCCTCAAAGACATCAAACACGGGAGCCTGGCGTTTCCCTGCAAGAACAGCAAGATGAGAACTCTTCTCCAACCCCTGTAAATGTGATTTTTCCAACAGTTTTTCAACAACTTAACTGAATCTGCAGAATCTTATATTCTGAGCAGAGACAGAAGTGACTTCAGAAGTAAAATCTGCTCCTGAGGTAAGTTGTGCTGCCCTTCATAGGAATTAATACAGAGTCTCTCCATTACCTTTTGTATGAAAGATACCAGTTTATGCCTGCTCAAATGGTAGGGGCGGATTTGAGCTCTTGAACCAGTAGCCAACACATCTTTTGATGGAGGTCTGTGGTTTAGTTCTTGATAACTGCCAAGGTGATAGCACTCATGTGGAAAAATATTCAGACTATACAGTAAGGAAACAGCCTTGTTTCTCTTAAGTAGATTATCAGTCCTCAAAAGCTGTATGCACTTGCATTTTGCCATCGATCATAACAGATCTGAAAGACAAAATCTAGGAAGAAAACCTTATCTCTTCCATGTGACTTATAACATTTTAAAACACCTTCCAGTGGGGCAAAAGAACACATTAAAGAGATCTTTCCATATTACCCAGTTTCCACACAAGCAGGCATCTCTGTGAGGGATGCAGAATCATTCTTACAGCAAACATGGCTTGTAATAGCACTCACAATTTGAATTCGGCCATGTGCCTGGACAAGCACTTGCCTAGATTATCACACTAAGTTACCTTATGTATAGGAGCAATGGGTTTCACAGAGTAAGAACAGTCCATGTGAGACATGGTGATTGATACACTATGCTTTCCTTCCTCTAGCAGAACAGGAACTCAGCCAAGCTCAGTCCTACACTACAGCGTTGCTCAAAAATATTCAAGGAGGTTTGAAACTTTCCTTTCTCATTCTACTCATTTGTCAGAATTCAAAGGATGAAAAGTCAGAACAATACTTCTGCATTCCTTCTCACCCCAAGTAACAAACCAGATAGTTCAGTATGGTTGTGGAGTATTGCAGTGCCAGTGCTACTTGCCAGTGTTCAGGTAGGGCACTGAAGTCTATTGAGTTAGTTACTGCGTCCCCAAGAATAAGGCAGGGAAACAAAAAGCACATCTGAAACAGCCAGTACAGTGAGTCCTTACCCATAGAGTATTCTCCTACAAGGTACTCTTTAACCTCTGACTTGCTGCTGCTGTGCACTGTTTCCAGGGCACTGAACAGGGGTCTCCATCCTGACTGGATCTGAGTAGAACACATTTCCACCAGCTCCCCTATAGAGGTGACCACCTGAAGACAGTAGATGAGGTTAAAAGAATAAAATGAAAACCCTGATACATAGATGGACCTTCAGAAGAAACGAGGCTGGCTTTAAACCCATTCTTGGATTTCACTATGTCAGTATACATTAAAATATTTTTATTATTGGTTTTTTTTTTAGATAGCAGAAAAAAATATTCACTTGCTTTAAAGCCAAGTGCATCGTCTTGGTGTTCTACCCCAATGCTGGTTTAGATAGGCAGAGCCTTCCTGATTCCTTGAAAGTGGTTAAGGGAAACCTTCAAAGTGGGCCAAGTACACTCTGGAGACTGTGCTTCTTACGGACATGTGTGGTAGGCCTGACACAAATACCCTGATCAGGGCTGACTTGCCTGGTCTTGGACATCCTCGTCACACAGTTCTAGCTGCATTATATGCTCAAAGGGGCGGAAAAGTGCCTCATTAAAGTGAAAATGAGAAGGCTCATTCCAGTCCATCAGCACTTCAGTAAGGATGTCGTGGATGAAGGAGACAGCCTTCCGAGACACGTGTCTTTCCTTGTGACAGGCAGCCTGCAGGGAAAGGAAGAGTATTAGACTTTGTCCAAGCAAAAAATTTGCTTTTAGTGAGTGTGGTGGGTTAGGAACTTCCCCACCCTACCCAGGGAAATCTACCAGACCAGCTTGGATGGCTTGGAAGTAAGATGAAGCTGTATTTACAGCAAAACAACATTTACAAGCATATATGCACAATATATTTACAACTATATATGGTTGCAAATACTTGTAAATATATGGTTTAAGTGTCAAGTTTGTAGAGTAAGTGTAACAGTTGTACTTGATGATCCTGGGGGTCTTTTTCAACTGGAATGTTTATGTGATTCTGTGATAAATGAGAAATAATACAGAAATCCAAATTCCCTCCTGAACAAAGAAAGTGTCCAGAAGGGGCTCAAAGCCTCTTTCTCTCTCTCTTCCTTCCCAGACAGAAACCAAAACAACCAGCAAAGCTTACTTGTTTTCTGCTTAGCCAAGGTTAGTGGAAGATAATAAAGTGGAGCAAAGGAGAAGCGAAAGGGGAAGTGAAAGGAAGCAGCGTCCCAGAACAAAGTGGGACAAATTGTTTACATTCTGCTTTTTATCCCTCTCAGCAAACCAATGAATGATACAGACTTCATCATTATTTTCTTTTCACAACCAATGTTCTAATTTCTCTCATTAANAAGTGTCCAGAAGGGGCTCAAAGCCTCTTTCTCTCTCTCTTCCTTCCCAGACAGAAACCAAAACAACCAGCAAAGCTTACTTGTTTTCTGCTTAGCCAAGGTTAGTGGAAGATAATAAAGTGGAGCAAAGGAGAAGCGAAAGGGGAAGTGAAAGGAAGCAGCGTCCCAGAACAAAGTGGGACAAATTGTTTACATTCTGCTTTTTATCCCTCTCAGCAAACCAATGAATGATACAGACTTCATCATTATTTTCTTTTCACAACCAATGTTCTAATTTCTCTCATTAAAATATTCCAATTAACCTCAAACCAGCACAGTGACAAGTCTTTATGGGAAGTAAGTGCTTCATGTTGCTGAACCCTGAAACCAGACTCACCACTAACGTGACTAGGGACTTCTAGTCACTCAATAAAAATGGGAAAGCACTGCCATGGAAAGAGATGGCAGACTTTGAGTGGCTTAAAGTACTATTTTCTCTCCCACTCCTACCTCTACAAGGTGAGGTGCAACCAGGCTCCAGCAGCGCATGAGGTGGAGCAATGGGCGAGATTTACTCCTCACAATTCTGAGCATGGCATCACCAAGTCGGAACAAGTGAAGTGCACTTCTCCTGTCCTGGGTGGACTTTACTTCACCTACAAGAAAGTACAAGAAAATAAACAGAAGCCAAGCAGCAGTAGCTACTCCAGCACTAGATGTCTAAATTGGAATTTAAACCAGGTTATTATTAGCACTAAGTCAGGGTGTGGGGAGAGTGGTGGAGAAACAAAAAGGAAAGAAAAAAAGAATCTACATAAAACACTGCCTATGCCTGTACAGGTTAAAGAACAGGAGACTCAGTCAAGTTTCAAGAACAACTTGTTTCGTTTTTTTTTTGGCAAACATTTTAAAGACAGAGGCTTGGAAAAGTAGTACAGAAAAGCTAAGTAAAAATGGTAGTAGCAAAAACCTTTGAGGACATCTACAGGAATGAATATAAACTGCAACTTATTTCCTTGCATTTCTTATCAAGCAAAGGATACAAACCAGGGAATGTGAGAAAATTCTTTTCTGTTCCCCAGCCAGTAACACTCATTATTTGCTATTGAAAGGGATTCATCTTCTGTTGCTCTCAGAACATTTGGAAAGACATTTCATTCTCATTTAAAACACATCAGTGCTTTTATCTGTAATGAAAGATGTAACTGGGGGCACACCACATTTTTTTATATATATACATATAATTCAATTAATTGCTCTGTTCTAATTTTAATGTCATTATTACTAACTACCACTGACTGACTACTACATAAATGATAAAAGGATAACTATTTATTAAAAATAAAGTAACTGATGTTGAGGTCTGGAGATAAGCAAGAGCAAGAAATGAAGAACTTGAAGTGTCACACTGAGAAAATGACAAGTAGCACTTCAGGGAGAAGTGAAACTGATTAAATTGGAGACATATACCAGATAAAATCCACACCTGCCACAGGACAGAACAAAACCCACACGACTAATACAACTTCTAAAGGCACACTGCCAATTTAAGTGAGATATTTTCCTTTGGGGCCGATTCTTCTGCTCTACTTGAGACAGTGATGGAAGTGACAATTTACAGGCTTTGTACTCTAAGGTATATGCTCCATTCTGCAGGGGGAAATCAATCAGGACAAATCCTATTGCTATATTTAACATTATTTTCTGAACACCGAGGTTATCACACTCTCAAATGTCTAACTTAGGTCTTCATTCACCCAAGATAGTTACTGGATTGGACCTTAAAATGGAGCTGCTGTGATTAAATCTCTGTGGATAATTTACACCCATTAAGTCCAAGAAGCAAATGAATGTCCCCCAAAGTGTTTCATGGCAGGTGTGGATGTGGTCCCTGTCCAAAAAAAGTGCTCAACCTTTTCTAAAGATTTTTGTTTGCTCCTACAGAAAGATCATATTACACTAGATACTGTGCTTTAGTTATACCTTGACATTTCAATAGGAAAAGTTAAACCTGCAAGAACACAAAGTAGGACCTTGGAAGCAGCACAGTTGTACATGGAACACGGAACTCTGTGAGGGATGCTGAGGCGATTTACCTGGCATTGCTAGGGAATAATCGACTGTATCTGTGACTGAATGGAAAAGTTGGGCCTGAGAAGCCTTCTTGAGTTGGTAAAGGAAGCCTGCCAGTGCCATCAAGTTTAACTTGTCAGCAGCATCTTCAAAGAGCCTGTGAGTAAGAGACCAGAATCTAATTGAAAGGTTCAGAGACTCATGAGAGCCCTTATCTGTACATGGGTGCTCATGTTGCTGTTGGTCACACATTGCACTACTGAGGGCCTTTGTCATTTAGACAATGCTACAGACCTGAAAGGTGGAAAGTAGGACGGTGCTGTAGAACCAACCAGAACCTTTCCAAGTTTCAAATGTGGTATTAAACCAAAAAGTCACTTTTTCAAGGAATTACTGCATTGCCATTACTGTACCTTAGTGTTACATGCAGTTCATGAACCAATAACCAAAAAACTCAGTGAGAATGTGCCCAGGTCTCACATCATCATAGCTTCATTGACTTCAGTTACAACAGTTTGCTCCATCTGAACCTACAGTCTCTTACATGCAAAACAGATTAATTCAAATCTTAGATCTAAAGTTTCTCTATCTGAAACACTGTTCTGGAATACAAACAAGAGCTATTTTTAGCTGTAACGAGCTCATAAGATTTAAAAGTTGAGATCTGTACCCTTAAACAAACCAGTAACCATGCTTCAGTAGGCACTGAGTTCCACAGAGATTACAGGGGAATTTCATGTGGTGCAGCCATAACCCGATACAAACACAATTTGCTGACACTGCCTGTCATAAAAAGCTTTCACATTCTAGAAAACTGGAGATTTAGTCCTAATGACACTCACACTGAAGCAGAAATGCAGAAATCAAAGCTGCATCATTAAAATCACAGTACTGCTATTTTCTAATCCTCAGAAGCAAGCTGTGTTGTGAGCTTCCTCAACAAAAGAGTGCACAGAGTCAAACTCCTCCAAGCACTGTCAGTATGCATTTCCTTTTCCTCTGAATTTACAAGGAACTCCCTGCTTTGGGCAGAGATCAAGTATGTAAAATGTCAGCTGGAAAAAAGGCTATCAGAAGCATGTAAACCAGGGAAATTTTCTACTCTAGCCTGGGCTACTAGAAAAAGAGGAGAAATTGCAAAGAATGCCTGTGACACATCCATCTGCAGACCATGTTGTAGGGAGATTTGACCTAGCCACTCTGTGACCATGCTTGGTGGTCTTTCCTTCCTCAGACATGCTAGGGCAGACTGACAAGCTCTCCCCATGGTCCTGAACTGCATTCTAACTGACATTGGTCTCACCGCTCGTCCCCAAAACAAGATGTTTGTCTGCTTTAATGAACATAACATGAATGTATGTGCAAACAGTAAATCCACCCCTGCCAGCATGCATTTTATTTACTTGGCATATTCACTGCTGTGCACAGACATGCTTAGCCCAGAACCTGCAGAGCAGGTACTGCAGAGATAAAGAAAACTAGGTCTTTGAGAACACACATGTGGCTTTCTTGTGAAACTCAACTGAAGCAAGTGGCTGCAACCAACAAAGATTCCTCCACACCTACATCACAAAAAGGTCCATTTTGTTCCTGTTCTGGGAACAAGGATTCTGGTTCCTGACAGCACTGTTTTTACCTGTCAGCTTGTGTGGAGAGTGTAAGAACAGCCTTGGCAGCACTGGTCCCACACAGCAGGCTGCCTCCACGGAAGTCAAAAGCTCTGCCCTTACTGCTCTCCTTGATGAGCTCCTGGATAGAAACCGGCTGAATGACAGGATTGCTGTTGAGTGTGGTCTCCTGCTGGGGGGTCAGTGCCTGAGGAGATTCCCCAGGCTCAGAGTCTGGGTGCAGCCCTCCTGTTGCCTGCTGTGACTGGGTGATCGTAAGGGAGGGCTGGGAAGCCCCATCGCTGAAGTGTGTGTGCTCCAGCGTGCTGATGTACTCACACACCCTGAGAACAAACGGGAGAAGCAAAGGAATAAAAACCCCAAAATGACAACTCCTTCCCTCATTGAAGAACACTTAGGTTCATACTCCAGAGGTGAATCAGAAGGAGAGCTGTAAGGTGCCTCACTGTGAGAAGCCATCTTACATGGAAACCTCTTGCCAACCTGCAGGTGCAGGTTTCCACATCTGAACCAAATACAACATACAGGCCATTTCTCTCAGATTGCCAACAGATGATCTCTAATACTCACTCTACACTTAGACAACCTTCTTACAACCTTTGTCCTCCCATGTGCCTAGATAGCAAATAGTTTAGTGAAGGTCCCTGAAAAGTCTGTTCAGTTTCCTGGGTCTGCCATATTTTTCTGGTAACTAAAACTTCTAAGCATTGATTTTGTCTCTGAATAGTGGAAAACAGCAGTCTTTTCACTTACAGATACTGGCAGTTAACTCACTCTGACATGGCTTATGCAGAAGACTTTCATAGAATCACAGGATCACAGGATATTAGGGGTTGGAAGGGATCTCTGGAGAACTCTGAGTTCAACCCCCCTGCCAGAGCAGTACCATATAATCTACTGCAGGTTGCACAAGAATATATATAGATGGGCTCTGAAAGTCTCCAGAGAAGGAGACTCCACAACCTCCCTGGGGAGCCTGTTCCAGTGCTCTGTGACCCTTACAGTAAAAAAGTTCTTCCTCACACTGAGGTGGAACTTCATGTGCTATAGCTTACATCCAGTGGCCCTTGTCCTATCACAGGGAAGTGAAAAGAGGCTGTCCCTTCCTTCTTGACACCCAGCCCTCAGATACTTATATGTATTTATTAAATCCCCTCTCAGTCTTCTCCAGACTAGAACTTTCAGAACACATAAAGTGTTTTATCTCAGTCCCTTACTTTCAGGCAACATTACATAAATTCTGGTTCTTTTGAGAAAGCTGTTGAGTACCTGAACACATGAGGCCAACAGTCCTGATTGTGGCTTCCCATCTCCAGGCCCACGTTAAGGACTGCATCCATACACAAAACATGAGCAGTATGCAGGCAGACTCCCTGCACTTTCCCCATCTGCTCCAGTTTCTGCTCCACTTTCTGTTTCACTGCAGAATAAAACAATTACAAAAATGATCTTCTCCAGCTTTTAAACAAACACTGGTTTGTATATGGGGTGATGGCAATGGTATATAGTCTGAAAGCTATACCAGAGTGTGAATTTTAGACAAAAACCAAACCAGAGCAATCCATTTCTGCCTAATAAACCCAAGGCAGTTTTAAAATTAAAATCCCTTTCAACTGATTTTATATGCATGAAAAAAATAATGCCAGACTGACACCTTTTACCCCCCCAGTTCACATCTTGTTGCCCACAGAACAGAGGCAGATTGCCAGTGAGATCAGATGTTTCTCTTTGGACCTGGCTGGCTGTATATTTATTTATTTTAACCAAAATCTTGTTTGTTAAGGAAAAAAAGAATGTGTGGATTTCACACCTATTTCCTAACCAAAGTTTCTCCAGAAAGCTTTTGCTAATGGCTATAGAAGTCACATCAAACCATTTGGACATTGTTCTTTCTCCTACGAATTGTGGTGTATCGGAATGGGAACAAAATCTGAAGCTTTTCCAGCTTCCATAGAACAGATCTGTTGGCCTCTAGCCACCATTGCTGCCTTCACTTTGCTTCAGCATGGCCAACTTGCCTCAGTTGCATCTAGCAGGATGGTAAAAAGCTAGTTTATATTTAGTCCTATTCACAGAATCACAGAATCAATCAGGTTGGAAAAGACCTTTAAGATCAAGTCCAACCTATCACCCAACACCATCTAATCAACTGAACCATGGCACCAAGTGTCACATTCAGTCTTTTTTGAAACACTTCCAGGGATGGTGACTCCACTACCTCCCCAGGCAGCCCATTCCAATGCCAATCACTATTTCCACAAAGAACTTCTTCCTAACATCCATCCTAAACCCAAGCTGGTGCAGCTTGAGACTGTGTCCTCTTGTTCTGTCACTGGTTGCTTGGGAGAAGAGACCAACCCCCACCTGGCCACAAACTCCTTTCAGGTAGTTGTAGAGAGCAATAAGGTCTCCTCTGAGCCTCCTCTTCTCCAGGCTAAACAACCCCAGGTCCTTCAGCTGCTCCTCATAGGGCCTGTGCTCCAGACCCCCCCACCAGCCTTGTTTTCTCTACTGAGATACCAAATTTAAGTGTCAAGTAGGGTCATTTGTGCAACATTATGTTTTGTTACAGCCGCCTTGTGATTGGAAACCAGACATCAGTTTCATTTTTGGAGGTAATAAGAGATAAGGTAGGTAATGTAATCTCATTGTTACCCTGAGCTATAGTATCACTAGGCTCTTGGATTTCTTTTTCGTCTTTCTCTTCTTGGACACAGGAAGCAGCAGCCATTTGGGCAAGAGCAGATGCACAGTTAGCAGCAACTCCTGTAAAGAAACAGCTCAATTACTGTTTAACCAGCACTCCCTCCCCAGTCACACATGGTCTTAGTAAGAGGCTGTGTCAAAGAAAGTTGGCTGGATATGCCAGCCAAAGTTGTGGGGCAGATGTGCTTGCTGAGGAGTCCTACAGTTCAAGTTCCTACACAAGGCTGGAAGAGGATGCTGCTTTTCTCTCTCCCAAATTCATAAAGCAAAGTTTTGCAAGTCTGCCACATCTCACATGCATCAGTACCTAGCGCACAGCTCAGCCGGGCTGCCCTCCTCAGTCCATCCAGGCTCACACAAATGGAGTCCTTCTCCTTTTGGTTCTGCTCCTTGGCTCCTTCTGCTCCCAAGATGAAGGCCAGCCCCTTGGAGCTGCCTGCCATGCGGCCAGTCAGTGGTGTGGACAAAGTGTCAATCAAGTTCTTCCAACAGCCAATTAAAAGGTAACGGGCAAAAGCCACTCCTGAAGTGAGAAATGCGTTACTGGTACTACCGGAAAATGAGAGACCAGCAGCTTTATCATCAGTGGTAAAAAAACAAGTTGTCTTTGTCCTTTGCATGCTGGACTACCAATTCACACCTAGGAGGTTCTGTTTTCACACCTAGAATGTACTGTTTTACTTTCCTCAACCCCTCAATTGCTGCTCTAAATCACAATTTATCATGAATATGCTTAAGATATATAACAACTCACTGATGGCAGATACATTTGTGCTTATAATACAGTCTTAATACCTGCAACAAGAGAATCATCTGTCTTCTGGTTTTGGGAAAGAGGAGATTGAGCTGAAGCAGAAGCCATCAATTGCCCACCAATTGCACTGCTTCCCAAGCCATCGATATCTGTCGGAATATTAAAAGCCAACAGATTAGTATTTGACACACAGGTGGTGGAAAGAAAGCATCTCCTGCTGGCTCTTTGTTCAATCAAGTACCTAGAACCTCTGATTTCTCAGGTATGCTTTTTAGTTGCTACTTTCTGACAGCCTTTTGAACCCTTGGCATAAACATGAGGTGTGGTACCTTAAGATTTGCCCAGTGTAACTAAGATTTTCTTGAAGAGGGGAAATACTCCACTGTGCAAAGCCTTCCTCTCCCCACCAAAGTTACAGAGTCAACAGACCTCTCAACAAAGCTTTTATGGTATCTCTTACAATGCAGAACCTCCAACAACCTTCAGTCTCCACATATCTTAGTATAATTTTCAAATCTTGCCAAATCTTTTACCTAAATGCTCCCAGACTTCACTTTGGATCCTTGAGATGCACTAAGATCCTATATCCTAAATGTAGTTTTCAGTATATCCAGTAGATTCAACCTCGACTAAAGAAATACAGCCCTTTCTCTAACACAGCAAAAGACCAGCCTCTCATGGAGTTTAACGTTAGGAAAGTCAGGCTGATCTCCTTTCTAGCAGCCGCCCCCTGTCTCAAGTCTTCTCCACATACTTAATGGCTATTGTTTTTCCAAAGTGTTTCTTTCAGCTTCCCAGCTCAACAGCTAAAAGCAACACTGAGCTCAATATAATCGGCAGAAAAGCTTTCAGAGCACAGCTCTTCAGTTACCAGTTAATGGCTCAGCTGAAACCAGTGCCCTCCTTGCATACATTGTTTTAATTACCTTTTTGCATTCATATAGTTCAGACATTCCAACAGGCAGTGTACTTTCTATCAGTGTTATAGACATCCTACTACCTTTCAGTTGATACAATTTGATTCTCTCCCTCTCAAATGAAACCAGGAGTTGTTTCTAAGCTACTGTTAGAGGTTCTTCATGTTTTCAGCTTCTCCAGTGTTATTTGGCATATCCCTGGCATAGGGCCAGTCTGAACCAAGGGGAGCCCAATCTTTTCTGCTGCACCACAGGCACACTAAATGGTTTTGCTATGACATCAAGAAAAGAGCAGCCTTACCACTTAGCATCAACAGGCACTATGTCTACCAGAACTGAAGCTGATAGAATTAACAGATTCACAGAATACCAGGTTGGAAAGGACCTCAAAGATCATCTTAAATGAGATGGATCAGCACCCTGTCAAGCTGGGCCTTGAAACTGTCTAATGTAGGGGAATCCACCACCTCCCCTGGGAGTTTATTCCAATGTCTAATAGTTCAAATGGTGAAAGAAAAACATTCTGGCATCCAGTCTGAATCTTCCTGGTAGGAATTTGTCCCCATGACTCCTCATCTTTACCATGTGACTCTGTAAAAAGGGAGTCTGCCTCCCTAGGATAGCCACCCTTTATGTACTTGTACATGGTTAAGAGGTCTCCTCTAAGCCTTCTCTTCTCAAGGCTGAACAAACCCAGTTCTCTCAGCCTTCCTTCAGATAACAGGTCTTCCAGTCCTCTGATCATTCTTGTGGCCCTTCTCTGGACTCCCTTCCAGCCTGTCTACATCCTTCTTGTATAGCAGGGTCAAACACTGTACAGAGTACTCAAGGTGTGGCCTGCCCAATGCTGAGTAGAGTGGGAAAACAACATCTTTATCCCTGCTTGTGATACTCCTATTAATGCAACTCAGCATCCTGTTGGTTTTCTTTGCCTCTGCAGCATACTGTTCGCTCATGTTGAGCCTTTTGTGCACCAAGACCCTCAGGTCTCTCTCCACAGTGCTGTTCTCAAGTCAGGTGGCACCCAATCAGAGCTGCATTCCTGGGCTATATGTTCCCAGGTGCAAGACTCTACACCTGGCCTCATTAAACTTCATACAGTTCTGCTTCACTGAACAAACGTACTCTCCTTGTCTCCAGGGGACACTTTGTTTTTAAACCCACGCTTCAAAAGCTTTCTGTCTGATCCCAAACAAACACCTAAGTGCCTGCTACTGTTGAGTCTTATTCCTCCTGTACCAGCAATTCTGTGAAACACATGTTGCAAGATACAGTTCTGTACAGCAGCAGTCTGTTATTGTAGCTTGGTTTAGACATGTTAGGAAGTCAGCCCTCCTGCTCTAACACAGTGTGCTAGTTTGAGCCTAGCTAGCATGTTTTGGTGAGAAGAACTAGATGATAGGCTGTAAAATGAAAACAATGGTGAGGTCTACTTCCCTCACAGTCTTGCTGCGATGTGTAAAGAAGAAAGGCAAAACAAAGATTAGGTCACTTGCTTCTTCTCTTTGCTGGGAGCTTTGCCTGCTGGGGAGAAGCTGAGGCTGCTGGCTGAGCTCCATCTTGCTTTCTAACCTCACTCTCCTTTTGCTTGGCTGCTTCACCTTGATTTTTAACCCTCTTGGCCGAACCTCCATTCTTCCTTAGGACTGGGGTAAGGTTGAGAGGGGTAGGGGAAGGTGAGGGGGGTTGAGAGCCCCTCCTGGGGACTCAGGTTTCTGGGAGGGGAATTGTGTTTGTATTACCTTTTTTACCTTGTATATTTCTGTCTATAACTGTATATACTGTAACTATCTGCTTGTACATTGTGCCAGCTGTAAATATAAGCTTCATTCAAATTTCCAGAGCCTGCTGAGTCTAGTCTGGGTAATTTCTAAAAGTGTGGGGGGGTGGGGAACACCCAAACCATCACACACAGTACTGACCAGTTAACATGGTGATAAGTGGAAGGCTGTGCTCTTCGGGGCTTCCCCAGTATCCGGCTTCCCCCAGCATGTTCCTCTCTAGCACCTGGTGGTACAGTTCTTCCACCCAGGTCTGAGAAAACACCATCAACACTCCGCTGGACTGGACCTGCTTCATGAACTCCTTCTGCAGAGAACCATAATAGCCAGATGTCAGTCAACAGTAAGCCCTACAGCATGAGGCTCAGCCCCTAGATCTACCTCTGAACATAAGGGAATACAGGAGTAGAAATACAGTTATGCAAAAATAAGAATTAACTGAGAATCCAGTGTGTCTGTACAGTAGAGAATGATGTGCACAAGCAGTGTTCCCTTCTCTTATTGCAGTTCATCCAAGATGCAAATTATAATAACAATTCTCACACAGTGACAGTAGGACATGCTGAGCTCCCAGCTGCTTCCACAATGTAGGGGTGAGATCTCAATTCCAGTAAAAGGAAGTCGTGGTACCTAATCTTGCCTGTCAAGGAAATCAGGCACTGAACAGTCACCACAGATGAAACAGAGTACACTTAGATATCTGAAATATTTTCAACAGTTCTTGGGTCATGCTCAGGCCTGCAGTGCTGCCCCTAGAGAAGGTTCCACATCACAGATTTTCTCTCATAGCTGCTGAAGCACATACCAGAACTGATGGTGATGTTAAAACCCATTTGGGTTTTGAGGTCTTCCAGAATATAAATTCTCTTACATGGGAAGTTCAGATATTGTGGGTTTTGGTTGGGTTTTGTTTTGTTTTGTTCCATATATCACTGATTATTATGTTTAATTTTTGTTTAGGAAAAGCATGAAATGTTTTCCCTCGTGCAGCTCAGCTGAAAAAGAAATGAATGTTTTCTAACTCCTGCAGCCTTCAAATCAATTTTTAAAAAGCCCAAGAAGCTGAGGAATCTCAGGTGCCACAAAAAAAAGAATCAGTTCATATCACTAAAACCTAATTATTTTTCACTCTAACTTTCCATGCCTTCATCTGTGTAAATACAAAATCCAGCAGTAGGCAACAAATTTTCATTAAGCTCAAAAGCAGTTGCAAGATGAAGGTATGTCCCTTGACAATGTGCATGAACAACACTTGCTGTATTGCATGATGCTAATGAAGATCTGTTCTGAAGCTGGAGCACCTGTCAAAATGCCTACTACTTTAATGATTATCGGTGAGCAGCATTCATCCCCCCCTAGATTACAGAGAAGCTGTGTAATTCAGATGCATGACATTTATCATGCAAGATTCATAAGCAGCTTGGAGAATGCTTCATTTGTAATTATTATTTCCCCACTTAGCAAGCAGCCTAAAGGCTTTACATGTGGGCTGTTATATGTCAAGAGAAGGAAAAAAGGCATTTTCTGGGTTTAACAGTTGCCCCCATATTCCCCAACTCACCAGTAACACAGGGGCTTGGGCAGGCTTTTTCCTGTAGTAATCCGAGTTGACCAGTTTGAGGTTGAGCAGCAGAGTGTAATGTGAGACCATGTAGAGACTGTCTGCATTCATCAGAGTGTGGAAGCTGAAATTTAGGTTTCCCTCAAATCCTGGTGAGTGCATCATACCTAACAAAAACACCATGTGAGCTCTCACATTTTACACAGATTTTGCCTGGAAAGAAAATAATCAGAAACTAACCCTAGCACTTCAGCAGCCATGGATTGCTAGAACAGTTAATGGATTATCAGCTGAAATTACTAAGTGTACTAGAACAGGAAACAGAAAAATAAGGAGTCATCTGGAATGTGGTGTTGCAAGGTGTACTCAACAGTCCAGCAAAGCAACACAAAGTCTGAAATACATAGGGAGCACCAGAATGCCTGGGATGGCTGCCAGGCACACAGCACAGGGCAGGATACACCTGCAATGCTAACTGGAAGGGTGAGGTGGGAAGAGGCAGAGGCAAAGCCTGCATACTTAACTGAGCAGACATTGCACCAAATAGGTGCCAAGGAGGGCGACAGCTCTTTCACCTCCACACTAAATGTGTCCTCGCTAAGTCAATTGTTGGATCGGGACTTGGAGTGCTCAGCACCTTGCAGGATCAGGTTGTAATCATCACTCTCTCCAAGGCCTAGAGATATGTGGACAAATATTTTGGGGCCAAGCTGGTTGGAACTCATTACAAGCCTTTTTAGTTCATACAAGATCTGCTTTCCAGATAGCTGAACACTCGCAGCTCTGTCAGAACCATAAACTAACCTGTAAGGGCTCAGTACTCCTGAAAACACTGTTTGCATAAAGTGACAGCCTACAACTATGCCTAGTGGCACAATCTCACTCTCCTGGGTAGGGTGGACAGCATATATATCTCCCTCTGAGTGAGCTGATCTACTAGTAAAAAAACATGAAGTACAAGCAACCCCTAATTGAATGCCCATGATCTGTAGTTGGAGCATGAAAAAATCAGAACTGTTAGACCCTTCCACATGACCCACATCAGCTGTGAAATCCATTCATATAATACCAGTTAGGGAAGACTAAGGAGTAAGCTTTATCCTGGAGGCACATTTGATATGAAACAACAAAAAACCCCCAGCTTCCAAGGTTAGTTACACTCTGAAGCAAAGCTGCGTTAATTTGTTAACTGCTGCAGTGGTTTACTGCAAATGTATTTCTCCCTCCATAAAGTTCATAGCTCTTCTTAGACAAAATACAACAAACCATTAACATTAAAGGGAAAAAAAACAAACAAAAAACAAACCCACAAAAGAAAAGAAAAAAAAAAAAAGGAAAAAGAAAAGAAAAAATCCACACACAGAAAAGAAGCAAACATTTTTCTTGCCTCGTGAGAGTTTGAAAGCTCTGTTCTGCTGCCTTCTCGGACTTTCCACTGTCGTCACTTTGGGGGCGTGGATAAGGTGAGTAACTGTTTAAGGGTGGATTTAGAAAGAGAGTAACTGTTCCAGGGTGGGTCTAAAAAATGAATAGCTGTTCAAGGGAGCAACCTCTGTGGGAGAGAAGCGATTGGGCTGGCACAAACCATACCCACACAGGTTGACAGGTGCTTGGGGTATATTGGTGAATGTTAACAGAGAATCCTTACCTAGTACCCAAACTGCAAATACATGCTTGAAAGTCACCTGTGAGTAGCTCTAATGACTCCTTCATCACTGAAGGCAAAGATGCATCATAACATTGTTGGATGGAGGATCATGATATTGATGTAACTGGAATATATTGATCTGATGTCTTATCTCACTTAAGTATCTCAGGGACTAGAACCTGCTAGAGTAACAAAAAACTCAAGGCAAAGAGGTATGAAAAAGGAAAAAAAAAAAAGCCCACTTCATTTTGCATTAAAATACTTTTTAAGAGTGCAATCTCCTATGCAAGACTACAATTAAAAAGAAAGGAGTATAGCTCCACATACATGTGGCTGCTGTATAGGAAGAAGCTCCCAGTATGTGTTTGAGAAAAACGTGAACCCTAATTTCCTCTAAATTACAGAAAAATAAACAACTGTATTTGGAGATCTCAAAAGCAGAAGACCAGCTGATGTGCTGCTTATCAACATAAAACCCCTGCCACTAAAAGCTATGAAATAAAAACTGAAAAGAGGTGCTAAAAATATTTGCTATGAATTATTCACACAATGGCATGTGATTTTTAGAATGAATGCCTTGACACTGTAGTTCAGGAGAACAGAATCACAGAACGGTCTGATTTGGAAGGGAGCTCTGAAGGTCATCAACTTCTGCAGTCAGCAGAGGCATCCTCAACTAGATCAGGTTGCCCAGAGCCTTGTCAAGCCTCACTGTGAAAATGTCCAGAGATGGGGCCCCCAACCACCTCCCAGGGCAACCTGTTCCAGTGCTCCACCACCCTCATAGTAAAGAACCTGTTCCTGACATCCAATCTAAATCTGCTCTTCTGTAGTTTGAAGCTACTGCCCTTGTCCTGTCACCACAGGCCTTTATAAACAGTCTCTCTCCATCCTTCTTGCTTGCCCTTTTCAGGTAGTGGAAGGCTGCTATTAGGTCTCCTTCGAGCCTCCTTCTCCAGGCTGAACAACCCCAGCTCCCTCAGCCTGTCCTTGTAGCTGAGGTGTTCCAACTCCCTGATCATTTTCATGACCCTCCTATGGACCCATTCCATCAGGTCCATGTCCTTGCTACACTGAGGGCTCCAGAGCTGGAGGCAGTACTCCAGGTGAGGAGAGTAATAGCTATATTCAAATATTGATCATCAACTTTGATTACAGCAATCTGCCAGCTACACTAAAGGATGAGGTTAGCAAACTGACTTAATGGAGACAGCAGTCTATTTAAATTGGCCAGGTAAAAGGAGGTCCTGAAAAGATGCAAACAGTGTTTTGTGAAAGTCAGGATTATGTTGAGAATTTTTAGGTAGTTCAGTAATTTTTAAGACAGCTACAACACTCCAGTGTCACTAAGGGTTTTTTTTTTTCTTTTTTTTTTTTGGCATTGGTTTTATCTAGCAACAAGGAGGAATTGTTTGAGGAAAGATGAAAACTGTAGATCAGGAAGGCTTAGCTGACGTAGTATTTTTTCCACGCTTATACTCCCACACCAGTGCCGCAAATTGTTACCTCAATTCATTGATTTTCAGTTCTATGAAAACATAGTAATACTGCAATACTACTTAAGCATCTACTTTCTAAGAAAGACTACTAGATTGTAGCAATGTGTTTTTCTCCCAAAGTGAATGCAGAAGTGAAAAATTAAACACAGCAGTTAAATAAGGTCTGTCAGAAACACAGAAATACTGCTTCTGTATTGGCTGGCCTCAAAACTGCCCCTTCTCTTAACTCAAATCTTCACCAATACTCACACATTTCCTAATGTATATTTCAGTAATCACAGAATCAGGTTGGAAGAGACCTCCAAGATCATCCAGTCCAACCTAGCACCCAGCCCTGTCCAATCAACTAGACCATGGCACTAAGTGCCTCAGCCAGGCTTTTTCTGAACACCTCCAGAGATGGTGACTCCACCACCTCCCTGGGCAGCCCATTCCAATGCCAATCACTCTATGTGAAGAACTTCCTCCTAACATCCAGCCTAGACCTCTCCCAGCACAACTTGAGACTGTGTCCCCTTGTTCTGTTGCTGGCTGCCTGGCAGAAGAGACCAACCCCCACCTGGCTACAGCCTCCCTTCAAGTAGTTGTAGGCAGCACTGAGATCACTCCTGCGCCTCCTCTTCTCCAGGCTAAACACCCCCAGCTTCCCTCAGCCTCTCCTCACAGGGCTTGTGTTCCAGGCCTCTCATAGGTACAACGAATAGGACCAGCTCCTCTAATTTTACCAACTAATTTGTGCCTTGAATTGTTGGTGTTAAAGGAGTCCTGAAGTAAGGACTCAAACGTTGCTTATAGAAGCAGATCTGACAGGCATCCTGGAATGGAATCTCTCCAGCAGAAATTCCTACTCCCAGACATGTGTTTTAACTTTAGTAATTTTCTCCACAGTTCTTCAAACTCCTGCCTCGCCTACCTTACCTCAAGAGGACTGACAGACTTTTGCTTAAGATCTGAGGTACATGTTAAGGGACTATTTCAGCTGGACTGAGTCAAATCCAGATGTCCAACTGAAAAATGGAACTGCACAGGTCTTGTGAGAATACAAAACTACATCTCTGTGAAAACATCAGGGTATCTCTTCCAAGCTATTTTAATGCAAAAACCTGCTGATGGCACCTTCTAAGAACAATTCACCAAATCAAACTGGAGATGTGGTATACATTCCCAAGCACAGATTTAGCTGTGGGGGTGGTTTTCCTAGGAAAGTGAAAGGTGTTTCTCAACTTAACAATCTAAGTCCAAGACTAGGTATCTTTTTAAGGGAAATACACAAACCAGAAGTTGTGGAGTTACTGCAGAAAGGGAGTGATACTCTTTCATCTTTCTCACTTTATTACTTATACTGGATGACAACAAAAGCTGCAGTTAGCCTTAAAATTTAGAAGTCTACTAGGTCTACTTCTTCCAATGCTTTACAATGTTCTAAAGTGATTTGACAGAAGAGGAAAGAAGCGGTACACTCCTTCATGCGTGAGGGAACAGGTGCACAGACGTTTGAGCCACAGTTCTATTCCTGTTTTTTTGGCATAACATCAAGATCACCCTTTTTTGGGAAAAAGAAATCCCTTGTGACAGAATCACAGAATGTTAGAGGTTGGAAGCGACCTCCAGAGATCATCCAGTCCAACCTCCCTGCCAAAAGCAGGATAAAGAAAAAGAAAGAATGCTTTTGAGCACCTCAGTTAGGAAGGTAATTAATATTAATGTTCTTTTGAAGATATCCCCTCTCTGTGATATAACATGGCCAACCTTTCTTAAGGATGTCAACTACCATTTTTCTGAGTTCACACAATCACAGAATCATAAAATCAGTCAGGCTGAAAAAGACCCTTGGGATCATCGTGTCCAACTCTACAAAGTTCATCCCCAACCCATATCCCCAAGCATCACATCTAAACAACCTCTAAACACATCCAGAGTTGGTGACTCAACCACCTCCCTAGGCAGCCCATTCCAATGTCTGACCACTTCTTACCCTAACGTCCAGTCTAAACCTACCCTGTTGCAACTTGAGGCCATTCCTTCTTCTTCTATTGTGAATTACCTGTGAGAAGGGACCAGCACCAACCTCTCCACAATGCCCTTTCAAGTAGTTGTAGAGAGCGGTGAGGCAGGGCTTATTTGGGCAGCATTTGAACAGAGTATCAGAAATACCAACTAATAAGCATCATTACATCGACATTATGCTGTTTGATGATGGGAGGCATCCCTTCTGACACTGTATGAGTTTAATGTGTGTGAGAGTGTGCAAATGAATGAGATAATGATTAGGAGAGGAGCAATAAGAAAGGCAGTTGTGATGAATTATTTAAAGAAGCAGAGAAATATATTTTAACAAACATTTCCACTTTGGCAATTGTCAGGAAAAATAAATCCTTCTCAAGAGATAGGTATTTTTACCTATGTACTATGTGCTGTCAACAGGACAAACTAACCTTTGCATGGCTTTTTTTTTTTTCTTTAAGTGACCAACTCAAGATGCTAAAGGTTCTAACCCTGCAAGAACTGCAAGTATTTAATCTCTCAAAGAGTAAGAATTTTAACTGTTTTTCACTTGATCTGTGCTTTGAGCTTTGCAGTTTTTTGCCATGGTATCAGTATTAAGAAAAATAAAAGTGAAGAAGACAGTTGCTCCTCTTTCTGTCCTCTCAAGACCTTAATGCTGTGGCATTTTTATTACCTTCCTTGAAAGGCTGGCATTGCAGTGACATACTAAAGGTATTCATGTCTCTTTCAAAACAGGTGATTGTCCTCCCCACACCCATTTTATCCTAAGGGTCAACCCTGATCTCTCTTTAATGACAGCATGTGCAAACCTTCTCAACAGATATTCAAACACCAGTGAAGAGGTGTCCTCCTACAGAAAATCTGATTTCTCTATTGACTAAGGACATAATCCAGAGCCTGTTTAAGAGTCAATGGATTGACCTCCTTTTGATTCAGTTCCTGCATAGCTGGTTTGCTTTGCCCTAAATGAAGCATGCTGCTGTGGAGGACCGTGCTTTGTAAAGCACAAATCTCCTTACTGTGGCTATGTTCTCTGATGAGGAAATCCTACAAGAGAATCAGTGTACAGTGCTGTCACAGCATGCTGGTTAGACAGTAAATATTTGCTTGCAAACCTGAGCAGAACGTGGAAGAGAAGCTCTGCAGTGCTCCATCCACCTCCTCTATGCTGGGAAGAGCTATAAGCCGAGGAAGAAGAGCTTCAAGTGACTGGATAAACAGCCGCGCACTGTGCTGGTCTGCTTCTTGGTTTTTCAGCAGCTTCAGAGAGAGAGCAGCAGTACGTAAGGACCTGTGAGCCGGACAGTCCCGTGGTGTCTGCTCCTCATCAGCCAGGGAGCAATTGTCAGAGCCTATGTCTGAGACATCTGACCTGCCCGAGTCCTTCTCTGCTGCCATGGAATACTGATCACATGAATCAAACTCAGTCCTAGAGAGGTCCTGATCATCTACACTGAAGTTACTTTCACTGTATCTGGATCCATAGGACCGGATCTTGCAGTCAACTGATAAGAAGTTAGTTATATCTGGATAGACTATGGTGTGACTTCTCTGAACAACATCTGGCTGGTCAATAGTTTCTGACTCTGGTTCTCTGTAATGAATCTCTTTGCTTTCGTGTACAGCTGGAGATGGCAGTGAGGGTTTCTGACATTCTGGGTTATCCTCTGGAGTTGTTTGTCCCATATCTCCTTCCAAAGTGGTCTGACCAGTGTCGGTGGTAACGCTAATGCTAATATCAGGACTCTTCTCGTTTCCTGATTCCCAGACAGGATTTTCTGAGGACAGGATTTGCCTCTGCCACCTAAAGTCAGCATCATTAATCTCCATGGAGTCTCTGCTTGTCTCAGTTCCATCCTTCAATTCTTCTAAGCGTCGGAGTAGCAGCTGGATTTGTTCTTCACTAAGACCCCTCCCTTGGCTCAGCTCATCTAATGCTCCAAGCAGGGCAAAGACACAGGACACTGAAGCATAACATGCTTCAATACCACCTTTGATGCATGCTTCTGTCATCCCATCCATGATACTACAATTAAAGCAGAGTTTATTTAAGTGATGCAGCACATACAGCAAGCACTTGTTACCATCATCTAACACCTTCACACTCCATAACCAGGACAAAAAGAAGTGAAATTATCCTGCAAGACTACTCCTGAGAATGACAAGTAGTACTGCAACAAATTATTAACTTTCCCATATGAACATGGCCGTTCTGTAAAGGGTGTGCCAAGCAGGGCAACAGGTATTGCACACTAGTACTAGCATGCACAGCATGCTTTCTCTCACAGACAAGCACTTTCACTGGAAAAAAACTGAGCTAAATTAAGGCCAACTGTGTCCTGAAAATAATTTTATCTGCAAGATATGACCTTTATAAGAACTGAGAATCCTTCTTGCTCAATGTGACAATGTTTAAATTTCTAGTTACCTCCTTAGACTTCACCTTGGAAATGTACCTCTAAAGAAGCACATAGTTATTTCACTCTAAGGAAAAGGACCCAAACCCAAGACTTTCTAGCTGTAAGCCAAAATATCTGAGTATTTTGGCAAACTTCACAAGGTGATTATCTAAGCCTTTATAAACAGGACCAGACTGATTACAAACAACAGCTTTTACCCCTCTTCCACTTTCACATCTTCCTTAACTAGGGAGGTACTCTGCATCATATTTGGGTATGCTGAAGGCACAACCGTGTAAGTGTCCTGTGTTCACAGGTTTAAGACAGAAGAGACTAAAGGAGGAAACAAAGCATACAGCTTGAGAAGATCCAGATGGGACTTCCTTTTAGAAATAGACTTCTTCCTGGATTCAGACTCAGAAGAGCAGGGCCCTGCCAAATCACAAAGCCGACGAGGACTGCCAAGTATCTGAAAGGAAAGGGAACAGAAGTTGCTGGAGCATTATGTAAGCATTAGCTAAATGAGTCAGCCCTGGAACCTGAGGCAGCAGTACAGTAATTTCTCAGAGCAATGAAAAACAGCACATGGGTGTTCTACTTACTAAAACTACCTTTTCTCTCTTTAAAGGCAGAAAAATCAGAGAGCAGAATATTCAGCAAGAATCACATACAGAATGTTCTCCAGTTTGACTGAGTATGATACAGCACACATAACAATCTTGATGCCTAAATATAGAGCAAGTACCTCTCATTATATTATACACCAAAGGGTACCTTTCCCTTCAGTCACCCAGTTACAAAATGATAGAGTCATGCAATGATAAACAAAGTGATTCTTTCTGACTCAGCCTGCTGAGTGGCATCTTGTTAAAGCCCACCAGGAAATACACAGAGAAGGCTTTCCAAACAAGCCCATATTAATAATCAGAAAGAGGCAATAAATAGGCTCTGTAAGAAACAACATAGAGTTGTTGTTAGAGTGAACTTTTCTTAAAATTTCTATTCAAATTAGAGGGAAACAACTCCCAGGGTGGTGTTAGGACAGATCTACAGACACAGAATAGCCTATGTATGCACAAGCTAGAATCCTGTAAGAGACCACTGCTTCTACAAGTTGCCTTGTGTTCCACAACATGAGAAGAAAGCCACACATGTGAAATGGAATAACCTATGAGTTCAGTTCTGCTCAAAGAAGTCTCAAAATACTCCAGTTCTGGCATTGTCAGTGGCACTGGGCAAGAGGCCAGAATGGACTGGTCTTGACATGGCTACTTAAGACATTGGCAGCTTCCTTATGGCTGTTCTAATAAAGCTCAAGGAAACAGCATTTTAAAAACCTGGCATATAATCAAAGCATATATTCACCTTAGAGTCTGGAGTACTTTACAGTGGACAAATGTCTCCTTCTAGCAAGAGCAAAGGGTGGGGACAGATGCCAAGGAACTTGAGAACAAAATCACTACACCTAAAAGAGCATAAGATCTGCTCCATGCAGTACAGCATGAACAATGACAGAGTTGCCATAGCAACTTGCATTATGGAGACAAATATAGCAATTACAACTTCATAGAACTAAAAATATTTGTCAGTGTGGCTTTGATCTGGCAGTTGTGCTCAGATAGGGTGATTTCAACATCCCTAACAGAAAGGTTGCGCATGTGTCAGCAACATCTACTGTCAAATAAACATCTCATTCTACATGTCTGGATTTGCACATGTGACTGTCCTACCTCCTTCATGATTTTGATGGCTTCTACTCGGTGCTGAGGCGGTGGATAAAGCAATATCCGGTGATAAAGAGACTGCAGCACAGGCTTCATGGATTCCACTGACCCCACCAGTCGAACCAGTTCTGCTGCAATGTAATATATGGTCCGTGCAACGGGCCCACTAAGGGCAGGCGCTGTGGAGGAACAACCCGAACCCCGGCCATGATCAGAGATCCCTGAGGAAAGTGAATCGGCCTCAAGGCAGATGCTGCTGTGGGCAGAGGTGATAGTTTTGTCATGGATTGGATTTCCCAGGATTACTACTAGGGCTGGACACAGTTGCTTCCTAAGAAAGAGAAAAGCAGCAGATGGTAACTGGAAAAAAATAATCTCACAGGAACAGACTGAAAATAGGCCATGGTTAAATGAGATACATACTCTTGTTTTAGCCATAAGCCAACAGCACTGGTTAGATACAATAACAAACCATGCCAGGCTTGTTTCATCTCCCAAGCCTCGGCATGTTAGCACATATGGAAATACTTTTGGATGCTTCATAGCCTTATAGTGGCTTTCCAGTATCTGAAGGGAGCCTACAGGAAAGCTGGGGAGGGACTATTTACACGGTCTAGTAATGTTAGGACGAGGGGGAATGGGTTTAAGCNGATTCTATGATTCTATGATAAACACGGTACTGATTTTGCAAGTTCACAGTGCTGCACAGTGCTGTGCTTTACAGGGTTGCATGCTTGCCTCTCTCCCTGGCTGCAATCTATTGCAAGGTAGAAATGACACGTTTCTACTGCTAAGTGTTTATCCTTCAGTCCAACTTGAGAGCTTTGAAAATAACCTGCACAAACAAAACCGAGTCTATGTTAACTAGGAGGCCTGATATTCCATCACTGAACTGCACATGCATGGATTTTAGTAAGCACCCTTAACTATGTGATCCTCTGCTGTGCTGGCTTTTGACAACGTAATTAAAGCCCTCTGTAGTAAATCAAGGCATGTGCTGTAACTTCTCATGTGCCATTATACACTAAAAATATGTTGTTCTTCTTTCAACTGTCTTCCTGCATGAAGACTCAAGTTAAGTGATTCAGACCAGCAGATCACTCTTCTGTGGACTCAGAGCCAGAACCAATTCAGCACTTTGCTCCATTAGCTGTTGCTTCCGCTTTGCACTCACACGCTTGAGTGTGGAAGACCCTAATTTAAGAAGCCAGGAGCTACATAAGAATGCAGTCCCAAATCTGATGTTCACCCACATGCCTCAGAGGTTCAAGCTGGCACCTAGACAGCACACATCCAATGACAAGTATGATTCAGCATAAAGTGTAACACCATCATAAGTAGGTACATCCTATTTTCTCAAGACTTTTATGCATTCCTGAACTTCCATTGCTTCTCTTAACATGCTTTCTTAACCAGTTTAGCCTGACTTCCTGAAGTCCCAGGAAAAAAAAGAGAGGCCTTTAATCAGACATCAGATAATGACTTTGAGTCTGCTTATTCTGTTTCTTTCTTTGAGGTACACCTCAAAATTTACCAATTCACTGCTTAAGTGAATTCACTGCTTCCTGGAGAAGAGGAGGCTCAGGGCAGACCTCATTGCTGTCTACAACTACCTGAAGGGAGGTTGTAGTCATGTGGGGGTTGGTCTCTTCTCCTAGGCAACCAGCAACAGGACAAGGGGACACAGCCTCAAGTTGTGCCGAGGGAAGTATAGGCTGGATGTTAGGAGGAAGTTCTTCCCAGAGAGAGTGACTGGCATTGGAATGGGCTGCCCAGGGAGGTGGTGGAGTCACCGTCCCTGGGGGTGTTCAGGAAAAGACTGTATGAGGCACTTAGTGCCATGGTCTGGTTGACTGGATAGGGCAGGGTGATAGGTTGGACTGGATGATCTTGGAGGTCTCTTCCAACCTGATTGATTCTATTCTATTCTAAGAAACATGTCTGTCTCAAAGCAGGCACAAACACAGGTTGCAATAGCAACTTACTCCCCACCAAAGTACTTCTCTATCCAACTATGGAGAACACAGAAGAACACAGAGCTTAATCTTCTCTGTCTGCTTCCTTATTTATTTTCTGTTGAGAACTGACTAAAAAATGGCAGCCAGAGAGAAAGGTGCATGCAGCTCCTTAAAGAACAGACAGCTGTGAGTTTGGTTCACCACTCACTAATAGATTAGGGTGTACTTATACTGCCAGATATTCAAAAGTGTGTTTGCAGTTTAAACTGTCTCCCTAGGGTTTTGTTGGTTGTTTTTTCCCCATTTCATCTAAAACATGTAGCTGGAAGATGGATATTCCTTGGTAGCAACGCAGGTTAACAAGTCCTGCCCCTGATGGCTTGCCTTTATGATACACAGTTAAAAATGCAAACACCTGTAGATTTGTGGCATAAACTGGATTATCAAAATGGTGTAAATTTTAAATAAAAAAGGAAATATTTTATTTCAACTGAGATAATTTCAGTGATCTTGCTTAGGTCACTGCTTAGGATGGCCCCACAGTCAGTCACATGAGCATAAACAAAGGGTTGGGTGAAAGTTAAAGGCAGAAACGGCTGAAATGGGTTTGCCATGAAAGAGAGAATTCTGCTCTTACATTAGAGTTCCTAGAGGCCTCAGCACAGGACCCCTGTGCATCACTGCACAGCAAGCTCTGCTCACATCTGGAGATTTAATACAGGTGTGTTTGCATAGCTAGGGGAAAAAGGTCCTTTTATACTTACAACCTGAATATTTGCATTAGTCATCAGATGTACTCACCATATGAGATCAGTGAATCCTTTGTGCTGGTGCATGCTAGGAGAGAAGCTGTTTAACATGGAGAGGATGCACTCCAAGTAAAGAAGCTGAAGCTGCCGGTTGTCACTGGCAAAGAGAAAAGATGCCAATCACATCACAGTAAAACAAAGGTTATTTAGTTTTCTAAACCCATTACAATAGGTCACTTGAAAATGACACTGCAGTTTTATACCAGTGATTTATTTTGCTTCTTTTTATGAATTTAGAATCATAGTAGAATCAACCAGGTTGGAAGAGACCTCCAAGATCATCCAGTCCAACCTATCATCCATCTCTGTCCTATCAACTAGAGCATGGCACCAAGTGCCTCATCCAGCCTTTTTTTTGACCACCTCCAGGGATGTACTTATCACACGCAGTGGAAAAAAACAAATCTATGCAAAAAAATAGGAAGAAGGGAAAAAAGAAATAATCATTCAAATTCAGCCCAAATACATGAGGAGTGAGGAAATCCCTAGAGGAAAAAAGAGACAACCAGAAGATTTCAGAGTGTTGAACAGTTTATGCAGTATAATCCAAAGGGCATTTTGGATGTGCTCTTTCTGGTTATTTTTTTCTTCTTTTCTTGCTAACAGCCACAATGATACACAAAGCATCCTGTGGACATCTGGAACTGATAGGCTTGTACAACGTGCTTGTACCTACTCCCAGAGTTAGCTGCTGGATTCAGCAGTCAAGCAATGCTGAGGTCTGCTTTACGAAAGCAGCTTCCCATGCCAGTTCTGTTTTTCACTCCTAAAAAGGTTAGAATTTTCTTTTTTTTTTTTTCTTTTTTTTTTTGTCTTTCAGACAGGGATGAGAGCTGGGGGATGTATTTTCTGACACATAATGGTAGGTAAAGGAAGCTGTAAAGAATGGACCTATCTTAACCGAAATGAAAGAGTAAGAAACGCCTGTTCTTCTGTCACTGCTTGAATTCCTTTTGTGCATATTTTGAGGGAGCTGGGNGTGAATTTTTTTCATCCAAGTGGTACAGTACCTGTTTCACATGCCATGCAGAAAATAATGAAGCCTAAAGCCTGAAGCCAGATTTCCAACTCTGTGCTACAGAGAGCTTAAAACTGCTGGCTGATTATATAGAGGTGATAGCCTTTTACTTGCCCCAGTCCACTCCTATCTGGAGTGCAATTGTTTTCTATCCCAGCAGCTTTTCTTACAATGTGGCTTAATGCAGATCACCAACATTTTGTTTGCAGCTACACTTGCATGGGCACGCACAGGGCATTCCTGTGCTCTTGATGCCTCTTACTACCAAACTGTTTTCCTGCAGGTAAGAAATGAATATTGCACTCCTGTACACCTCAGCAAGCTGGTGCATTCCTATCAATACCGCCAAATGGCAGAATCACCCAATTGAATAGTGGTCCCAAGAGAAAAATTCACTTCCCTGAACTCTTCATCATCACTCATAGCTGCGCCTCCCTCTAAACAAACTTACAATGAGCTTGTAACTTTAGGAAGAAGAATTAAAGTAATCTTCAGACTAAGAAATTAGAACTGGCAGCATAGTGTATTAAAAGCTCACTTCACTGACCTCAAGGTTAGAAAGTTAATTCGTTGCCAGTGTGTTGTGAAGATCTCAAGATTGACCTTCCAAGAAATAAAGGCTTTTATTAACTCATGGAGTTAGTTCTTTAATAAGCCATCTTAATTGGATTTGCTCTCCTCAAATTCAGTCAGCACTCTTTACTATGTTTTGCTCATAACTAGGAAGTCAACAGTTCAGGTAGACAACTACAAGCACAAAGTAAATCATGACTCAGTGAGTACATTTAAATCCTCTCTTTTTTTTTACTTATCTACAGTGTGCCTCAATCTGTTATGAAGTACAATTTCATGGGGACCTAAGATTTCAGATTTGTTATAGAAGCCTTTCAGTGACTTCAAGAGATCCTGCCAGGTAGTTTACTTTTGATATTTTGTAACTAGCAATTTGAAGTAATTATCATTTAGTGGACAATACTTATCAGATGACAGCTGTTTATAGCTTCACACATGGGCCAAATTTGATACAAAGAATTAACCTTTCATCTGGTTTTGCCACTTGCTGTTGCTAGATACACACTTTTAAAGATTTGTCCTTATTGTCCTGTAACTATGCACCCAAAAAAATGAATAAAATGTTCCTTTAAAATGCTGACACTGATTAAATAATACCAAGTACAGCACTCTTCCCTTTCCAATCTTGCTGTAATTAGACACATAGGAGGAAAGTCTACAGAAGTGCATACAAAGATGTCTGTACTGTTTTCAGATCTGCTAGTTCTTGAGATATGTTTCCTGAAATTGGTAGAGCATATGAAAAGACATACAAACCAAGCATTCGCTGGTACATCTCCCATTTCCCCAAGTTCATGAAGGCCAACCAATGTAACAACATCATGCTACATTTAAAATTGTTTCACACTGCCTTTTTTTCACTACCACTGAGGTGATTTGCAGCTGGCAGCAGCTGCTAATTAAATCTTATTACAGATACAGAAACAATGTTGTCAAGTAAGAACTTGTTTTTTTCTTAAAACTTTAATATAACTTGCTATATTTCTACTTCTTTTAATAACTGCTGTATAACATTTGCATTGCTTTTGGTTAGTTTGTCACCTTTTTAACACATAAGGCTTTTGTGGGCTCATTTCTTAATAGACCATTGGTCAAAGCTATGCTAGGAATGCCACAGGAAGTAATTTTTAACTCATGAGTAAATATCACAGTCTCACAGTATCACCAAGGTTGGAAGAGACCTCATAGATCATCAAGTCCAACCCTTTACCACAGAGCTCAAGGCTAGACCATGGCACCAAGTGCCACGTCCAACCTTGCCTTGAACAGCTCCAGGGATGGCGACTCCACCACCTCCCTGGGCAGCCCATTCCAGTGTTCAATGGCTCTCTCAGTGAAGAACTTTCTCCTCACCTCAAGCCTAAACTTCCCCTGGCGCAGCCTGAGGCTGTGTCCTCTCGTTCTGGTGCTGGCCACCTGAGAGAAGAGAGCAACCTCCCCCTGGCTACAACCACCCCTCAGGTAGTTGTAGACAGCAATAAGGTCACCCCTGAGCCTCCTCTTCTCCAGGCTAAACAACCCCAGCTCCCTCAGCCTCTCCTCGTAGGGCTGTGCTCGAGGCCTCTCATCAGCCTCGTCGCCCTTCTCTGGACACGCTCTTACAGTGCTGGCCAACAAGAGACTCTAGTATTTTAATTCAGTGTAATACCCTATTAATGCTCCAAGTTTAAGAAGTTAGCCTCATGCATTTCCAAATAGGTAGTGTGAATGATACTACAAATAGGCAGTGTGAATGATACTGCTAAATTCAACAAGTGCTTTGGTAATCCAAATTATTTCAATTGGAAAAATGCTGCCTTCCTGAGAAGGACATACTAATTAGCTTTACATATGGTTTCTGTTAGGTTTTTCCATGTCTCTTGTAATTGCTATTCTCTCTCTACAATGATGCCTTTCGAGCCAGAAAAGAAGGCTTCTTTTACAAGTGTTTTTATTGCTGTATTTACTTACAGATTAGCTTTACCGGAAGCTCTTTAAAGCCAAACAATGCACAAAGAAGGCAAGCTGGCTTCTCACTCAAGTGAGAGTTAAATAAATGCAGGATGAACAGTATTTCTAACCAACACTTCATTTAAGCACAGTTTTGCTCCGTAATTCCAAAACCACAACAGTACAATCACATGTATCAGCGAAAGTCGCAATCTCCAGGTATTTAAATTCATATTATAAACTGAAATAACTCACTTTATGACAGCCTGGAGCTTCTCACAGAGCACAGTGAGGACAGATACAACATCATCACAAAGAGACTCAGCTGAGGTACCTCCAAAAGGGACAAAGATCACAGGCATTACATATATGCAGCTGGATTACAACCTCAGTTCACTGCACGGACTTTCCAAAGCGGGTCTGAGCTTCTAAATAAAGAGCAGGGCTGCCAAAATTCATAGAGAAGCTGTGGTAGGAGAAGTCATAGTTTGGAAAGTGATTTCCACAGAATGAAAAAGCAGTGGCATTAAATTTGGAGAGAGCATTGATTGCTTACATGCATTTACAGAAGGTTAGCTGAAATCCAATTTGGTTAATAGAGTAAGTGTACAAACAAATAAAAATGACAGGCTCCAGTACTGGCTCCTACACGGCAGCTAAAATTTCTGTATCTCTGCCTGTAGTTTATCTCTGCTACACAGCTTCTGGTATCTGATAAGGTTCTTATCTTAAAAGATGATGCTTAGGCACCCAAAATATTTTAGCCTTTATCCACACAAGTTCTCTTGCAGAAATCCAGTGAGAAGGTCAAAAGCAGAGATTATTTTTACCTATCAGGGAAAATGTTAGAAGTTAAGCCAGAACAGGAGCAGAAAAAAATTGCTTTGCAAAATAATAACCTGGCAAGTGTGAATGGACTTTTGCTGTGATGTGCTTTCAAAAGATGCTATTACATAAACAAACCACATCTCTGTCCTGAAATACACCACAATCATTACCATGTTCTCCATGAATCCGTTTCAATTTAGGAATTAAAGCCACTTACTAAAACTTTCTCCAGAGCACTGAATCTCCTTAATTACCAAAGTCAGCACCTGGAAACAATCATTTATTACTACATTGAATTCAAAGGTGGTCCAGATGAAGACACAACTGAAAATAAATAAATAAATCAGGAGCTATCAAGGCTATCTGAGTTATTACCATAGGTAACAGAGAGCATTAAGCTATTGAGAACATAAGGAAACCTGAAAACGCAATTCCTGTGAAATCAAAGAGTACTGTGCTGATAAAAGGAATGTGAAGAATAAAAAGATGGACTGGAAGGAATCACTCAAAAAAGCATTAAAGATACCTTGATTCTTGAATTTCTGCAAGGCATCGTGGTTTTCAATTGTCTGTTGAGGAAAGACAAAAGTGTTAATAGCTGCAAGGGGCAAGTAAACACTGTAGGAGCAATACTTTAACAGCAGAGCTTTCTTTACAAATCCATGCCTTTTATCTGGTTTTGGGGTTTTTGTTTGTTGGTATTTTAAGTGAAAGTTTTTCAAAATGTTTTCAAAAGCTCATTACAATCTGTTTTAACATTTGTTTATACTTAAGGAAAGAGTGTATATCCCATTAGGCTGGACTAGGATTTGTAAATCCTTAAGGGATTCCATACACCTAAACCAACTCACTAATAATTAAGCATGTAGGTTGCAAGAAAAATAACTGAGAGGAAAGCATAGTCTAGATCTCACAAAGTACTTAGAAACCAAAATCAATCGAGTATTAGAGCTTATGACATTATCATCATTAATGTTACAGTGCCAACATGGCAGTCAGGAAATGGAAATGACCTCTCCCCTCATTTGGCTTGGCTGCAGTATAGGATTCTTCCTATCAGTGCATAGCCAAATGCTTCTCAAGCATCAACGACAAACTGCCAGGAACTGTTTCGTTTCTTTGGATCATATTTTTGTTTGCTTGGTTTGGAGCTTTTGTTTGAGTGGTTTTGTTGTTGCTTTCCTTTTGTTTGTTTGTTTTTTAAAAAAATGTTTTGGCTAGTAAAATGAACTTAGTACAGACAGAAGGTAAGTATAAATAAACTGATTAATTCTGTTCTGCAGTTGCTCATTAGGATAAAAGTAGTACTTTTACTACTAATCCCAAATAGAAGTGATCACAGAATAAAAGTAGTAGATCACAGGATAAAAGTAGTACAGGATAAAAGTAGTACTTTTATTACTAATCCCAAATAGAAGTGATTACAGAATAAAAGTAGTAGATCACAGGATAAAAGTAGTACAGGATAAAAGTAGTACTTTCAGTACTAATCCCAAATAGAAGTGATCACAGAATAGTAGAATCAGTCAGGGTTGGAAGAGAGCACAAGGATCATCTAGTTCCAACCCCCTTGCCATGGGCAGGGACACCCTGCCCTAGATCATCTTAACCCAAAAACAGATGTAAGGAAAACAATCTGTACAACTACTGTCTTTAAAATTTCCTAGAAACTGACTTTTACAAATAGTACTTTTGTGATGATATACAAAGCAGCACAAACAAATGTAAGAAGCTAACTGCCAGGAAGTTTGAGCCCGCAAGGGATCAGTCCGGCAATACCGACAGGGTTCAGGCCCCAGGGAGGAGGGGAGCAAGAAATAACACTCAATATGACTTGATAGAATAGACTCCAAAGTTTATTTGCAGCACAGCACAATTTATACCCTCTGACAGGTTACTGTCAGCATAGTTCTGTCAGATTGGCTTAGAGTTATGTGCAAGGTACAGATAGGTCACTCTGTATCAACAGTCTCTGGTGCCCACCCCTGCGGGATGGCAAGCTCAGCCCCCTGCAGCTGTGTGTGGGGTGCTTGGTTTCCTGAGCCCAAGACAGCCCAAGGAGAGTTCCCAGCACCATGAGCTCTGACGTTTACAGCTCATGCCCGCTAGGGAGAAAATTTTCCCACAGCTACTATAATTTCACATGTGCCCAGGACATCTACAGTTTTGCTGACAATGTGCTGGGATTTCATTCAAACAGCTCTCATGGATTTTAATAATGCAATAATTAGATTTTCCCCCCCACACACCTAACAACCAAGCATAATATTTCATAAGCTTAAATATTCTTCCATTAAAAAAAGTATAAGAAAAATCTGCACACACTTTTCTTAGTTGAGAATTTATTTTGTTTAGGTAAATATTAGTCATGCAAAAACTTTTGGCAAAAAGATTTCAATGAACCTTAGGAAAAAAAGCAAACGAAATAATGAAGAGGCCAAGGCAGCCTGACATCAGAACAAAGCCTCTTTTGTTTAATGGAAGGAGGAAAAAAAAAGCAAAACCAAACCAGCCAAGCTGAGCTGCCAATATGAGAGCTGCGTTTCTGACAGACTGCTCTGAGGCAAGCACGGAGTCAGAGCCCAAAAATGCTTTTAATTGTGGAAGTGTCAGATAAAAGCCATAAGGCACAACAAGCTGGAACAACACACTCCATTCAGAGAAACAAAAAGTTATGCAGCCATGGACATGGAAGCATTTGTTGATGCCAGAAGGCTCACCATGTTTTCTTGCTTTTGTCGTAACTGTAAAGTCAAGTCACTCAACATTTGGCTGAGGGTTGCCCGCACAGCGGTGTTAATGCTCCGCTGGTGACAGCTAGATACATATGTCTCAATGCAAACCTGATAAGGAAACAAGATAGCAGTACATAGATATGAACTATAACTTACCAGTAACACATTTTAGGAGGATACCAAGGTCTTTCACAGGCAGAGTCAGCCTCCCTTTCTACTTTATATAGCTTTACTAGCACATTAGAAGTTTCCAGCAATATGGAAAACTGAGTAAGTAGCATCTAGAAGCAGCATGCAGTTATCAGTCTCACAGCTGCAGGAATGATAGGGCAGAATTGGCAAAGACACCTGTCAAACCCAAGAGATTTTGGTGCTTGCCTTGCTCTGTAGGTAATTCACTAAATGCTGCTTCCATTGCTCATTTCTGGATACTTATTTGTAATTATCACTCTGCAAGTCTGCATCTGCAAAGTAAATACTCTCCAATTCTTGTGGCTTCTGATTTACAGGTATTTGCCACATTTTCTGTCATTATTACATACTGCAGAACATCTGAAAGCCTTTGAAGGCCTTTCCTAATATAGAGAATACAAAAACCTTTAACCACAAATAACACAAATTACAAAATGTCAGGGGCTGGAAGGGACCTCAAAAGATCATCCAGTCCAACCCGTGCCCCCCCAAGCAGAATCACCTATACCAGATCACACAGGAACACATCCAGGAGGGTCTTAAGTATCTCCAGAGAGGGAGACTCCACAACCACCCTGGGCAGCCTGTTCCAGTGTTCTGTCACCCTCACAAAGTTCCTCTTCATGTTTCCATGGAACTTCCTATGCCTTGACTTCCACCTACTGCCCCTTGTCCTGTCATTGGGCATCATCAAGAAGAGTCTGACTCCATCCTCTTGGCACTCACCCTTGACATGTTTATAAACATTAATGAGGTCACCCCTCAGTCTCCTCTTCTCCAAGCTAAAGAGTCCCAGCTCCTTCAGGCTCTCCTCATAAAAAGGATGTTCCATTCCCTTAATTATCTTTGTGGTTCTGCACTGAACTGTCAAGCAGTTCTCTGTCCTTCCTGAACTGGGAGCCCAACTGGAAGACACAGAACTGACACAGTACTCCCCAACTGCAGCCTCACCAGGACAGAATAGAGAGGAGAACCTCTCTCGACCTACTAACCACATCCCTTTTAATGCACCTCAGAATGGCATTGGCCCTCCTGGTCACAAGAGCACACGGCTGGCAATCAAGCCAAGGACTCCTCACCTCAGAAATCTCACAGGAGTCAAGGTAGTAATGGAAAAACATTCATGGGTCATCCAATTCTGGCTCCATGCCCAGCTGGTGGCACCTTTTTGACATTGTGCTGTGACCTGACTTGTGTTTCACTTTTGCCCCAGATGATGCTATGCAAATAGTTGCCAAAGCATAATGTAGCTAGGATCCCAGGGACAGCACACAGCCAAGTGCAGTTCCTACCCTTGATCAGATTTTCTGTGGGAAGTGTTGGTCTCTGTAAGAGCTACTGTAACTGTAGTAACCACTGTAACTACTGCATAGTCACTACTGAGTCATCTTGGAGCTGAGTGGGTTTGCAACAGAACTGTACAACACAATCTTCTCAGACCATCTCTTTTGGTCCTTTGGCCTAGGCTGAGCTTTAGCATTAACAATGACTACAGAAAAACCCACAAAAGTAAAGGGCTGTTCACATACTGTTCAGTCTTTGTGGTCTCATTCTGCCATCATTTGGATCTATAGCTAGTCAGAAGAGCAAGGAACACAGATTAAACTAGCTGTGAAAAAACAAATCCTCTATATGTATAGTATAAATTACATGCACAAGGAGTACACATAAATGCATCTGGTGCACGTTTTTGAATGAGAAGGAGACTCTCTGAGGTAAAGCCATTTTTATAGTTCTCTAACAAGGCTGTTAGGGGGGAAAGATTGATCTGATTACATGGCCTAGTCAGTATTGACAAAGGACAAGACTCTTGATCGATTTTAACTCCTACTGAAATTAAACCAAGCTATTTCACTGATCAAGAAAGAAAGGCTGTGGGCCTGAGGCTATAAAGTTTAAGATTAATGTGTTGTTGCTGGGAGACTTCTGTACTTGTTAGGGTGGAGTGGAAAACAATATAGCTATGTTCCTGAAAAAGTCTCCTTGTTTTGGGCAGCTTCAGACATCAGAATTTCAATAAAGCCATAAGCACAAGAAAACATGATTGTGTTGGATACAAACTGGACCTTAAATGGCTGATCCAAGACATTGCACATGGAAGCTACTTAATTATGGGTCTTGCCTTATTTTCCCTTATTTCCCAAGCACACGGAGAGACAGCATTCCAGAGCTTTCTAAGTGTATCTATATCACTCACTATCTCATGCTAGAAACACTGCAAATCACAGAGACTGACTATCTCCTTTGGCAGTGCATCAGAAGAGATTACAGTTGTATGTATTTGCAGGGTATAAGGGACCAAACTGACAGCATACCTCATACTTGTTTTTCTTTTTCAAGATTCTGAGATCCTCTCAAATAAATAAGGGATTTTGTTTAGCTTGAGAACAACCAGTCAGTGATGAAGATGGTTTTATAAATTAAAAGGCCAATTCTGCCCATCATTCAGCACCTAAAGTCCAGTGGACAAAATCTCCTAAAGCCTTTTAACCATGCAAAGTCCTTCACAGAGGCCAAGTCATTCCTGTGCTGCTGAGACGATTCTCCTGAGCTGTAAGTCTTTGTCTAAATTACCTGAATTAATTGATGAAATACCACTCTTAGAGGCAGGCTGACTTTCTGGAAAGAGCATGGTTGTTATCTCCTTCTTCTTTTCCCTCCCCATGTCAGATAATGAGCAGCAATACTTTCCACTTGAGCTCCAACCTGAGCTCCTTGTTTAAAATGGCTGGGCAAGGTACCTTTTGAAAAGCCATTGATGAAGAAGCACCGGTAAAAATGTGAGAACTCAGGGCCCCAAAGAGGTGTGCAATGGACATTTTGATCATTTCATGCATTCGGGGACTTCCAGCTCTATGGCATGCAAAACACAACTAAGAGCAAAACACAGAAGGGTTAGCTAATGAAACACAAGGGAATCAAACAAAATAAACCTCCAAATGACATGGAAGTAACAAATGCACACAGGAAAAGAAGCAATAGCATGAATTACATTTTCTTGCAGGGGTCTACGCAAGCATGGGAAGGTGCACAGAGAAAGAATTAGTCTGTTTTCAGTACTGTTAAGCCACAAAGCATAGCACCCTTCATGTTGGATGCTTCTTTAATTTGAGGCTGATAGTATTCAGCAAGATTTAGGGTGCTCTCATTTTGTACACATGAACTGAGAATAATCAGGCAGTGCAAAATGGCCAGACTGTACCCTTGTTTATCAGAGAACGTCCTCAGAGAGTTCTAAAATCACAGCCAGCACTCTTCTAATTCTGCAATGGCTCCACTTTGCTACAGAGGGCAGGCTAGGAAAACTAAGGGACTGACTTGGAAAGGCATGTCAAATAGCTGGAGCTCTGGAAGAGAAAGCTCCTCTCTGCCACCTGTCCTTTAGAGCAAATCAGAATAACGCTGAGGATAGACAAATGCTGAGTTCAGGAAATAAATTTTCTGTTTCCTACTGCTTATACATTGCAGAATTTGGATACGAGGGCATATTAATTCCAGCTGTTAGTCTTTGCCTTATCTACAACCCGGCCAGGAGGAACCTGAGGAAGCATCTGTGCGCTTGGTGAGACTTGCTAATTAAGAAGACTTAAACATTCACCTAGGCAATGTTTTCTTTAGAACAGTGGGGAAAATAGTTGTACCTCCAAACATTCCAAACAGTAACATGCATGCTCTATATTACAGCTTGTTTTAATCCCTAAAGGACATGAAACTTTTTATTTGCTTTGCTGGCACATCTCACCAGCTTGCCACCGAGCTTGCATTCACTCTTAACAGAAAAAGGGCAAACTATCACTGTGCCAATTTGTACCACTACACTAGCAAAGGTTTTAGGAGCCAAGCTTGCCTTTTGTGGAAGAAAAGAAAAGAAAGAAAGGGAAAAAAAGTGAAGTACAACTACTAAGAACAGCAGAATTTCGCTCAAATCTCTGAAAGGGAACTGCCATTTTCCAGGAGGCTTTAAATGAGTAACGACCCTATTGTAACCCAAATTTACAGGGAAAACAGATACAGCTGCACACTTCCTCCAGTCTTGGGCAGTGCTCTTAAAGATTGAAATGTGAAGGGTTTAGAGTCATCACACACTTTTACCAGCAAGTATTTTGTCTAAGCTAGATCTCTTTGTCTACAACAAGTGATACACTAAGCTGAATTTATCAGCTTCTGCCTTGCATGTTAGAAAGTTTGCTGAGAAAATCCGCAGCAAGGGAAACTATCTGTATTTTCTTCAGTTTGGGACACTGATGTAAAAAGGGCTTAGCAAAACTTTAGTAAAAGTTCTGGCTTGCTCTAAATACCAATTCAGCTCATCCTTGCTACAGGGAGCTCACGGAGACCTCAAAAAATAGCCATACCTTATGGCCTCATATAGCACAGAAGAAATCAGTCTATGCTGTGCAAGACATCTGGAACGATTAATACTTCTTTTTCATCCTGCATATGTTATATACCAAATGGTTTGTGTGGTAGCCCTGCCTTTAAGGGCCTCTATGCTAGAAACTGGCAGCTGTTTTATTTGGTTCTCTGTTATTTCTGCGTTTCTATTCGTGGTTTCCAATAGGACAGCACAAGGTCAGCTTTATTCCTAAACTCAGAAAATATTGTAACTTCCAGGTAAAGTGATCTGTTTTCACAAGGAATTTTTCTTTCTTACTAAAAGACCCACCCAAAATACTGAAACCTGAGAAGGAACTCATCTTTGAATGTTCACATATAGCTGGAGTGTAGGACATGAACATAATCTTCTACATTGCTCCATGGACGTAAGCTCTAACGTTAACTTGTTAGCAATATAAATGCTCTGCGTACCACAGCATGTGCTCTGCAGGGGATTTAGTCCTCTGCACCTTCTCTAACCTAAACAAACAGCCCTATGGCTTGTTACAGAGTGCACTAAAAACACCACCCATCTACAAAGGCTCACTTAGTAGACCTGCAGGTGTGTTCTCTGCAGTCAAAGCTCCTTTACAATTTAATTCTGACTAAAATCTAATGGCATTAAGACAGAAGAGTGACTAATAGCACCAGGAAAATACCATTTATCTAGAGATGCAATAAATCTTCTACCTGAATGTATTAGAGAAAAGACTAACAAGGCACAACGTGGCACTCACTAACGTGGCACATTACAGCCTACACACCTCTCAAGGAAACTTCATTAGTTTTAGACTTGTACCAGGTAAGAAGTCAGTACAGGGCTGCTTTGTAAAGAACTCAGGGCATTTTTTCCATTGCAAAAGGCAAAATAAAGTAAGTATGAGGAGCAGTAAGTGTGCAACACTGTATTACATAATTAGCAGTCAGTCTCCAAAAGTGCCTTCCCATGCAAGACTATAAACCCTGCCCAACTCATAGCTATTCCTTCAGACTAGACATACAGAAATACCAGTCCTTAAGATGGTAATTGTGATTTAGACTAGTACAGTGCCAGGGTATGTATGGGAGGCACACTCTAGGTAGTGGGAGAATGTAAAGAGACACAAGGAGTAGTATGCAGCAGCACTTACCTCAGCAATCTTCAACACTGAACTGCCATTCAGCTCAAATGTGGAGGTGTATGTTATACAGAGCAAAACCTTGAGAGAGAGAGGAAGGAAAAAACTAAGTTCCATGTATTTTTGTCTCCCTTCTCCACCCATATGCTTTTAGCTACTGTTCTTTTTATCTTCAGTGCACACATTAGAGTCTTCTTAGCATCAGATTCTATTGGGATAAAGGAGATGGCACAGTCAAACAGCTCTAACTGCTGGTGTCAGAAGTACAACCCAACAGATTATTTATTGCTGTCTCCTACATCTGACCATGGAAGGAAAGACAACCCTGTGATCAGCTGTGACCCTAGACTTGATAGACAGAATCCATTCATATTTTAACCACAAGCTTTGCATGATTTAGAATCGATTCTTACACTCATTTCTATCAGTATAACAAAGGAGGAAGGAAAAAATGCATACAAGTTATTCCTTAGATGACATAGACATATACATATTATGTGAAATGAGACATTAGTTATGTGAGGACTCCTCAGCCCAGAGTATTTCCAGTAACTGCACTGTAGTCATTTGATAATGAGTGGCTAAAAACCAATTCATAAGCCCCATTTCATGACAGAAGGTTTGTTCTGTCTCGAACTTAGGAGGAGGAGTAAGGACCAAAATCCCCACCTAAACACTTTACTTTGAAAAGAAAGGGAGAGGGACTGTAATCTACTGGGAACAGTGGTGAGTGCATGGGACAGCATGGTGAAAGGTACTATGGTGTGGTTTCTTTAGTGTCTGGAGATGCGCTCCTTCAGTCCCCACTTTCCTCTCCAATCCCTCCTACCCCACTGAAGACAGAGAGAGCCTGACCTACTATCCTCTGCTTAAAAGTAGAACATTCCCTCAGTGCCAGAATTCATGTTTTGCTTGATTTCAAACACCATGAGTGTACCAGCAAATACCTATTATATTAACATTAATGTATTGATCCCTACAACTTCTCAGCCCCTAAGAACCACAGTTCTCTGCTTTGCAAGGAATCTGGGACACCAGGAAAGTTAGCTCTGCTGGCTGTTAACCACTTGTCTTACTAGATGTTTTTCTGTGGTGTTAGGGTTGTGGTTGTTTGGGGTTTTTTTTATGGGTAGGTTCTGTGACAGCTACTAATGCTCAACACCCTGAGATGATCTCTTTAGCAAAACAAACTTTGCCACAGTGCCTGATCAGAGCTTGCAAGTTAAACAGATAAAGGAGGACAAGAGATACATGTTTGGAAAGATTATTGTCCTTTGGTTCCTGTAAAGCATCGTTTTTCTCATCTTTTCTTGTGTTGCAGTTTCCACATATTGGTGAAATGGTAAAAAAAATGACAATGTAACTTGAAGCAGTAAGCTAGATCATGTCTTGAGTGCAAGCTCATCGAGTGATGATCTCCAGAAACATTTCAGAGCCTTCACAGGGAATGGAAAAATTGCTGACCTGCAGGTGAAGAGAAGCAGACAAATCTAATAGAGCATCACTTGCACTCTGAAAGCTGTGGAACACCCACCACCACTACTCAGTCTCTGCTTGGGAAAATATTCCTCTCTGCAGTTATTGTGCACCAGGGAAGAGGAAAAAAATCCTTTACTGTAAATCAGGCATTTAATAACTGCAGGGGAACTTGAAATCTCTGCACATGAGCACCTTACCCACAGATAAGTTTGCCATTTTTGTGGAGGACATAAATAACCTTCTTTGCATTTTGAGAGTCAAACTAAAAAGTTTCTACCTGCTGACACATACTGCATCTTTACAAATGTTTTTCTCAGGAGACAAACTGCATTTTGCTACAACCTTATTCCAAGGTTGTTTTGGGTTTAGCTTTTTTGTGGGTTTTGAGGGGTTTGGTGGTTTGTTTGGTTGTTTTTGCTTTTTTGTTTTGTAAATAAAATACTATCAGAAGCTCGACCCTGTTCTCATAGAAGATAGTTTTAGTATAAAAGGTGTTCCAAGAAGATCATTATGCAATGACAGTTTTACATTTGTTTATATATGTTATCTTGCCTTGACTCTGAGTAATGTGGGTAAATACTAGAAGTAATGAGAACAGAAAAGGACATTCCACTCTTTTGAAGTACAATAGTCCTGGGCTAAAATATCTTCTTAAGATATTTAGTATTTACCCTTCAAGCAAAACAAAGTTTCTGAGCCAACTTTCTTCTTCATAGTTTTCCTCTTCTGTGACATGGGTAAAGCAGAGTTTCTCATTTTCCAAGTGTTAGACAGGCTACTTCAGCATTAAAGCAGAGATACAAGCTACAGAATTTGAGCTTGCTGGAGAAAGAAATCTAACTGAAACTACAAATGACCAAGAATGCTGCACTTCTTATCCCTTGATAGGAACTCTGCAAATTTCTCTGCAATCCACTGCATTTGCTGGCATACAGACAAGTGCCAGCAATGGGGAATAGTGGTATCTCTTCTCCTGTCCACAGTGTAAATCCTACAGAGTTATAAAAGCCCTCAATGATCTCAATTGGTTGATAAGGACCTAAGTTACAAGGGCTATTATTTCCATCTGCTGCTCAGCCCGTAACTGCCTGGTTTTAAACTCCAAAATCAACCACTTTTGCTGGGCACTAAGAGACTTCTAAACCACTGACCAGCCTGGCAGCCAGCTGTTGGGCCTCACTTTCTCAGCTGTTAACTACCCTAAAATTTTACTGACATTTCTAATAGTTGTGAGAGCTCAGCAGCTTGCTGAACAATATATTCAGTATTTAAGGAAAACACTGCTGTGTAAAACACAGTTCATAAACCGAGAGACAAACAACTGTCATCTCCCACTGACAAATCTCTTCTTATCGTGCTAAGAGCCAAGATAGACAGCCAGGCCCATGACTAATCTTCTTCAGAGGTTTGCATGTCCTCATTTTCCCTGCTTGCAAAGCCTCATTTGCTTCCTGTGATTTTCTGCTCTCTTGCACCATCCTGACTTCGTATAGTTTTAACACCTAATGCTTTCCACAGATCAAAACCTGGAAGCCATATCCTACAGTACGTGGAAGCATATACCAGTTCAGGCATTCTTATATTCTTCTAAGCCTTTGCTCTTTGAAATGCCTCTCTTCAAAATATCTTCTCCTCTTCCTTCCTTTGTTTTTTAAATCACCTACCTTAACAGAGCTGAACTGTGAAAAGTTTGCTTAGGTATGCCCAGCCCTTTCTGTCACAAGTGCCAGTAACCTGCTTGCAATAACTGAATGACAGAGAAGTCAGGTATCAAGTGCACTAAGGAAGTGATGGTCAAAACCTATCTATGAAGCAGTAAAAACCATCAGCAAGCTTTGTCTGCTACTCTGTATAAAGTGAGATCTGGGAAGCTACTAGCTATACAAAAAGCATATGACCTGGTGTGATCAAATTACAGAAGCATAACAAGTTATCAGCCAGAACATTCTTGGCTTACTCCACCTTGCTACCTTCTTCATTCATAAACCATTTGAAATCTTAAAAATGGTCTCTGGTCAATGCACAAGACTGCTCTCAACTATGATTTCCATCAGCACCGCTGCAGGGCTCATTTGTACTCTTGGCAGTAGTCCAGACACTCAACTCCTGTCTTCCCATTTAGGCGAAATAAGCAGAAAGACAGCAGGTGTCTCTTTGAGATTACCGGATGAAAAGTGGGATGAAAACCAAACAACCCAAAACTTAATCATTCAGATCAACTAAACCCACTCCTTTTTCCAGAAAGTATATCCCACAGGCTGCTTAACTATTCATGACACTAACTCAAGCAGTCTGTATTAAAAAAAAAAAAATAAAGAGAAGAAAGATTCCTTTCTTGAGCAATGACATTACTGTCTCAGTATGATGAGCTCTCAATTAGTATGGATTCTAAAGCACATTAATTTGACTTTTGTTTGGGGTTTTCTTTGTTGTTATTTTTTAAAGAATACATTTTTATGACTGTAAAGATAGTTTCAAAGTCACACAACCTCCAGGATATTTTAACTGGCTTGCATTATCTTGCAGATGCCCAGATGAGATCACATTTCCATAAATGGCTTATGCATAATGAAAGCATTCATTTTAATTACTGTTCAAGCTCTGACTGTCATGGAATAAGAAATAAAATTCTTAATCCCTGGAGCCCCAGGGCATGAACTATAGTATAAAAGCACATAGAGAGGTGATTCTGCCACTTTGCTCTGGTGAGACCTCACCTGGAGGCTCCAGCTCTGGAGCCTTCAATATAGGAGGGACATGGACCTGACAGGGCAGGGCCAGAGGATGGTCACAAAAATGATTGGGGGTTGAAGCACCTCCTCTATGAGGACAAGCTGAAGGTGATGGGGTTGTTCAGTCAGAAGAAGAGGATGCTCCAGGGACACCTAACAGCTGTCTTCCTACAAAAAGGCTTGAGACTGTTTATAAAGGCCTATAGTGATAGGACAAGGGGCAACAGCTTCAAACTAGAGAAGAGCAGATTCAGATTAGATGTTAGGAACAAGTTTTTTACTATGAGGGTGGTGGATTACTGGAACAGGTTGCCCAGGGAGGTGGATTGAGTCCCATCCCTGGTGTGATAGTTTGGGTGTTACCCACTCCACACAAAATCCCCCAGACTAGACTCAGCCAGCTGGAAGTTAAGAAATGAAGCTGTATTTACAGCTTAGCACAATTTACAACCATATATATACAAATATATACAATTATTTACAAGTTAAAAGTAATACAGAAACACAACACCTCTCCCAGAAATCAGAGTCTCCAGGAGGGGCTCCTGACCCAAATCCCCTTCCCCCTTCCTCTTTCCCTCCCTTCAGAAATAACCAGATCGACCCACATATATCTCATGTGATAAATCTGGAGATCTGGGGTGAGATGTCAAAAAAGATGATAAGGAGGTTAGAGGAAAAAGGGTTGGGTTGGATTAGAATTAAGGCAGAGGCAACCACAGAGACCAGACTGCCAGAAAGAAGGAGCAGAACAGAAGTGAGAGCTAACTGAGCAGTGTGTGAGGAGTGTCTTATCTATATTTTGACTAGTTGTGTTTCTCAGCAGAAGAATGGATGACATAGGGTACTGTTGGTTTTTTTCTTTCTTCTCACAGCCAAGGATTTAACTTCTCTCAGTACAACATTCCAAACCAGCACACCTGGAGATATTCAATGTGAGGCTCAACAGGGCTCTGGGCAGCCTGATCTAGCATGTTCCTGCTGACTGCAGAGCAGATTGGACTAGATGACCTTTGGAGGTCCCTTCCAACCCAGACCATTCTACAAGTCCATGATATGGGTAGTTTTCACAGTAAGTCAAAAAGAACAAACAGTGGCTTCTGATGATATAATGAAGGTCAGTTGACACAAAATGTACATGTGCTAGTTTGAGCCTAGCTAGAGGTTACCAGATGAAAAGTGGGATGAAAACCAAACAACCCAAAACTTAATCATTCAGATCAACTAAACCCACTCTTTTTTCCAGAAAGTATTGGTGAGAAGAACTAGATTACAGGCTGTGAAAGGAAAACAAGGCTGATGTCTACCTCGCTCATAGGCTTGCTGAGATGTATGAAAACAAAAATCAAAACATAGATAACTCACTTCTGCTGCTGGGGAGCTCTGAGCTGCATCTCTCTCTCTAACCTCACCCTCCCTTTTTTTTTTTTTTTTCCTAATCCACTTTGCTTCCTAACCCCCTGGCTGAACCTCCATTCTTCTTTGGGACTGGGGTAAGGTTGAGAGGGGTAGGTGGAAGGTGAAGGGGCAGTTGGGAGTCCCTCCTGGGGACTCAGGTTTCTGGGAGGGCTGCTGTGTTTATGTATTACCTTTTACCTTGTATATTTCTGTCTATAACTGTATATACTGTAAATATCTGCTTGTATATTGAGTTAAGCTGTAAAAAATAAGGTTCATTCAATTTCCAGAGCCTGCTGAGTCTAGTCTGGGTGATTTCCAAAGTGTGTGTGTGAGGGGGGAACACCCAAACCATCACAGTACAGTATTTGAGCTGTGGTGTGATAAAACTGACATAGAATCATAGAATCATAGAATGGTTTAGGTTGGAAGGGACCTCAAGGATCATCCAGCTCCAACCCCCTGCCATAGGCAGGGACACCTCCCACTAGAGCAGGTTGCTCAAGGCCTCATCCAGCCTGGCCTTAAATGCCTCCAGGGAGGAAGCATCCACAACCTCCCTGGGCAACCTGTGCCAGTGTCTTACCACCCTCACTGTAAAGAACTTCCTCCTAACATCCAGTCTAAATCTCCCCTCTGCCAGCTTAAACCCATTCCCCCTCGTCCTGACATTACCAGACCTTGTCAATAGTCCCTCCCCAGCCTTCCTGTAGGCTCCCTTCAGATACTGGAAAGCCACTCTAAGGTCTCCTCGAAGCCTTCTCTTCTCCAGGCTGCAGAGCCCCAACTCTCTCAGCCTGTCCTCATAGCAGAGCTGCTGCAGCCCTCTGAGCATCTTCGTGGCTCTCCTCTGGACTCGCTTCATTACATTACATTACATTGCAACGACTATCTCACTTTTTAAGAGAGGTGTCTTGAAGAAGGAAAAAGAGGAAACATTTTCAGATTGTGAAACTGCTCATCATTGCTAGCCAAGTTCCCCAGGTGCTCTGCACATCTTTGTAGAACAACACAATCCTCACATTAAAGAGCTCATGGTGGAGTCACATGAAATAGATAAGGTGTGTGAAAAAGCACAAAGTATTCCCAAGACAGACAAAGAAGAAAATTCTAAAGTTACTGTAATTTGTCACCACCTAAGGATGTTTCAGCACTTCACTGTGTTTAAGTGCCAAGTCCAACATCCATGTGCTTATTTCTATTCCAGCACTCAAAGTCCCACCAGTAAAACCCCCTGCACATCTGCATTTCTCCTAGTTGCATGTAGACACTTTAGTCCTCAGGGTACTGAATTTTGCAGCCACCTCTAATCCCTTTGTGGGATTCATAAAGGAAGTCTTTCCTGACTTATTGTACTTACAGGCTCATAAATTTGGATGGAATACATGCTTGGATGACTCTCAAATCCTGTCCCTGGGAGGAAAAACCCAGCTAGAATACAAGGCAGGAGAACCCTTTGTCTAGTTCAGTCATCTGACATTTAAAGCCATCATCCAGTATTTTGGCAAAATAATTTGTACAGGAGGTGTCCTCCCACTTGGCAGAATAACTAGCAACCTGATCAATGTTGCATTCTTTGGCCTTGAAGAAAAACAAGGGCAGGAGAAAGGAGTACATTAAATGAACTCATGTACATTGTGTCATCATGTATCACCCTACAAAGCAGCAGATTTTAATTATGGAGGGGAAGGAGACAGTGCCTCCCACGGATCAATAAACCCATAAAATGCTTTGCTAGCACAGCAGCAACAGGTGCTTGGCATTATGAATGCACCAGGGCTTCAAACAAAAGGACTCTATCTGGTATAGAGGAGCCTCAGCCATTATCCACCAGCGGTGACTTGCTGAATGTTCCCAGATGACAATGCCTATTGGTTCTCTAGGATAAAAGAGAACTGCTGTTTGACACTATAATGGTATGAAACCAAGTGAAACTTCTGCTCATGCACTGCAGTTGTGGAAAGGAAAGCAATTCAGTCAAATAAATTACTTAACAAATATTTAACAGATCTTGTTAGTAGCTCTGGAAGTTGCTCTTATCTTTAGAATTCTAACACTCAAAGGAAGGGAATATTGAAACAACAACAACAAAAAAACCCAACCAAAACCAAAAGGCTGTTTAGTACTGCAAGGATGGCATTTCCTCCTGTACTGGGTTTGGCTGAGCTGGAATTAATTCTCCCCAGAGCATCTTTCTAGTGCTGTGTTTTGCAATCCTGTAGCTGGGTATTGGCAACACAGCAGTGTTTTGGCTACTGCTGAACCAGGCACCAAGGTTGTGCTTTTCCAACATTTTCCCTCCACAAAAGGGATAGGAAGGCTCTTGGGAGAGGACACAGCAGGGCCAGATGACTCAAACTGACCAAAGAGGTATTCCATGCCACACAAAGTCAGCCCAGACATATAAGCTAAGTGACAGAAGTAAGTGTGGGGACATGTGTTCATGGCATCTGTCCTCCAGAACAACCACTACGTATACTGAAGCCCTGCTTCCCGGGAGCGACCCAACATCGTCTGCTGATGGGAAGCAGAGAATAACATCTTTGATTGCTTTTGCTTCTGCATGCAGCCTTTGCTTTGCTTTTGATTCTATTAATTGTCTTCTATCTTGACTCACAGGCCTGTTGTTTTAGTTTCACTCTCCCCTGTCTATCAAAGAAGGGGAGTGAGAGCACCTTTGGTCGGCATCTGGCCTCTAGCCAGGGCCAAACCAACACACTCCCTACACAGGTCATAGCCTATTTAGGCATACTGCTTTATGTTATGAATTAGAAGATGTATGTCTTAGTAAAACAAATCTGAAAAAGAACAAGTACCAAACTGAGTAATGCCAATAAAAAGTTTAGAGAATCATCAAAAATTAAGTTCTATGCATCTGCTGCCAAACTTGTCAGAGAGGCTGTCAACACATGAGTGTAAGTAAACCCAGAGCTGACAAGAAAAACAGAACTAGTATAGCCCCTGGATGTAAAACTCTGACATTTCTTCTTGACAGTGAGGGAGATTTTTGGACACAGAGGGAATACAACTCCCTTGCTCTCAGATATACACAAGGTCCTACCAAAACTACATCAGGCAAACCTGTGTGGCAATGTAACTTGAAATTAGTGTTTCAAGTCAGTAGATTAATTGGCAAGAAGATGGCCTGAAGACAACCTAAGAAGTGTCATCCCACAGTTTGTTTGGCCTCTCTTGACCTGCATCCAGGAAAGAGACACTAAGAAGCCAGATAAGATGTTTTTGTGATTGCAACATGAACCACTATACCACATGAGGCTTCCTTATCTTTTTCCTCCCTCTCATGAGATACACACATGAGAAGCTCTAGGTAAAAGCTGGCAGTGTCAGAACAGCTTATAAAGGCACAAGTTCTCTCTTCAGCTACCACTGAAGAACAAATGGTGTTAACGATTGTGGCTGCAGCAGCCCTCATCCTGGCAAGGTCATAAACAGGGAATGTCTAAGCTGGGTGTATGTCATCTCTAGCACATGTAGATGTTATGGCAATTGACTCTTCTGTGCCACTGTTATATGCTAGACTTGGCTGGCAGAATTTGGTACTGTCAGGCCATTACCATCCTCATTCTTTTGTGCCCATTAAAATGGAAGTTCAAGTATTTAACTCAAAACTGAGATTTTTGCTACCACAGCCAGGCAGGTAAGAATCAGGGGAGTTCTTTAATCACAACCTTAATTATGAGTACTATGAATGTATCATACTTCTAATTAACTTGGGAAAGGATGATCTTATCTCAAAATACACAAGGTAGGTCATTGGATTCATTGGAGTTAACCTGGTTACTTGTAACTAGCCACACAAATAAAAAGACTTTTAAAAGTAACCAGGAAAAAAAAAAGAGAGCAAGAAAAGTAAGCTCAAGAGAGTCTGAACTGTAGTTGGCCTACATTACAACAATTTTAGGATAAGGCTAAGAGGAGGAAAAACTAAGAACTCTAGGTAGCATCTCTGGGCAGGACTGATCCCTGGTGAGGCTGCATCTGGAGTACTGTGTCCAGTTCTGAGCCCCCCAGTTCCAGAAGGACCTCAGGTAACTGCTTGAGAGAGTCCAGCACAAAGCCACAAAAATGATGGAGTGGAACGTCTTTCTTATGCGGAGAGACTGAGGGAGCTGGGGCTCTTTAGCTTGGGGGATAAGGAGACTGAGGGAATGTTTATAAATATGTGCAGGGTGAGTGCCAAGAGGATGGAGCCAGGCTCTGCTGGGTGATGCCCAATGACAGGACAAGGGGCAATGGGTGGAAGCTGAGGCATAGGAAGTTCCATGGAAACATGAGGAAAAATGTTTTCCCCATGAAGGTGACAGAACCCTGGAACAGGCTGCCCAAGGGGGTTGTGGAGTCTCCCTCTCTTGGAGATACTCAAGACCTGCCTGGATGTATTCCTGTGTGATCTGGTCGAGGTGCTCCTGCTCTGGTAGGGGGGTTGGACTGGATGATTTTTCAAAGCCCCTTCCAGCCCCTAACATTCTGTGGTGTTATTTGCAGGCATGGTGGAAGCCTTTACAGACTTCCCTCTTTAACAGTGCAAACTGCTAACACACCTCTGAATTACAGACCAGAGAAACACCAGCTATTGCTTATGACAGCTCCTACAAGGCACAGTTAAAAGAACTAACAAACACATCCAGGTGAAACTTTCTTCTATGCATTTTCAGCACTTTTTTCCTTTTTCTTATTACTTTACATTTTATACCAGTTGCAAACAATATTGAATAATGTTTTTTATTGCTTGCTTTATCTGAAATATTGTCCTTCTCTGCTCAGAAAGAGATTGGACTGCCATTTGTATTACAAGTGATGTTGGTAATGCAGTGCATAAAATATGTTGAAAGGAAACAAAAAAATCTTACTCCAGATTTCTGTGCATACTAACAGCATGCCGATAATAGCAGTCTCTCTTCTCCACCTCCATTTATCAGTTACATATTTATCTGCTGCACCAAGGAATTCCTCTTTTTAATAGGCAATGATATCACTCCTTTTCCTCCTATGTAAAACTTTTGAGGCAAAGCATAATAAGGTAACACAGGGAATAATATAGTATCACAGTCTCACAGTATTACCAAGGTTGGAAGAGACCTCATAGATCATCAAGTCCAAGCCATTACCACAGAGCTCAAGGCTAGACCATGGCACCAAGTGCCACGTCCAATCCTGCCTTGAACAGCCCCAGGGACGGCGACTCCACCACCTCCCTGGGCAGCCCATTCCAGTAGCCAATGACTCTCTCAGTGAAGAACTTTCTCCTCACCTCAAGCCTAAATTTCCCCTGGCACAGCTTGAGGCTGTGTCCTCTTGTTCTGGTGCTGGCTGCCTGAGAGAAGAGAGCAACCTCC